>CM069241.1:17251958-17772315 GCA_035582765.1 Acer negundo | reverse complement strand
AATTAATTTATTGATTAATTGTTTAATTAAAGAAACAAATCTTTCCTAAAAGTAAAAGACTTGTTTGATAAGTAAATAAATAAATTAGTATTATTTATTTAATCAAATAAGGAGTCTTTTTTTTTTTTTATTTAGTCAAATAAAAGAATAAAAATAAAAGAGTTGGATTAGGGTTTGAAGTCTATAAAGTTAAAAAGAATTAGGGTTGAATTTTAGTCACCCTATATAAGTGACATGATGAAATTCGGCCAACCCTAATTAGATACACATAGAATTCGGCAACCCTAAAGGAAAAAGAAGAAAAATTTGGCCAACCTATATATATGTTCTTATAGGGTTCGGCCACATCAATTAATTGGTGCTTGAGTTTTTATTTTTTTTTCTTCTTCTTCTTAATTCTAAGAGAGTTTTTATTCTAGAGAGACAAAAAGGAGTGAAAAATTATTCTTTGATAGTATACAATTGCTTAAACATCAATAAGCTTGTGTATACGATATCGATCTAGGTTCACGCGAGCTTCGATCATAAGATTGTGAACTCAAAAGTGACCGGAATAATTTTGACATTCTTTTGATTGTTTTGTGACTAACAAAGAAAAAGAAAGTATTTGTTTGGTCCATTCACAGGTTTGCAATTCAAAGGAAAGGGAGACCACGCTCCTAGGTGATCCACGTTCGTGCTCGGATTGAAGGTCTTGCGGATTACCATCGACGTAAGTCAATCGGATCACGCGACAAGAGGTAATTTACTTTTGTTGATATATATGCATGTTTATTGATTAAAAAGGGTTTAAGGTTCATAAAGGAAAAATTTTAAAAGTCACTAAATCGTCTTTAGTATCGCTTCAGCTGCGTGTAACACTTTTATTTATTTTTTTTTCCCTATAATTGGTATCAGAGCCTAGGTTGAACCCTTTTAATTAATTAACGTTTATATACGTGGATCTATTTCTTTTTATTGTGATTATGCATGTTTAGAAAGAGATGACACTCTAGGTATTCAAATATATAATTACATGTGGATGTATGGATTTATATATGTTTTATGTGGTTTGTTATTGCTCGATTTTGGCCCTAGATTTTCAATGTAATTTTTGTTTCGGAGTTGTAACAAGAAGTAGGTCTATTATCGCCATAATTCCTTCTTGGTAGATTGCTAGAAATTGCCCAAAAACATTGCAGTTTTTAAAAATTCGCCCAAACACATTGCGCTTATTTAGTATGTGCAGTTTTTGGTTTGTAAAAATACTGCAGTGAATAAAAAAAAAAAAAAATTAATACCGCAGTATTTATTATATATATACTGCCGTAATATATTTAGGTCTTGGAGATTCGAAGACACGAAGCAAAACGAAGCAACCGGAACCAAGTACGAGCACGAGCACCGTGCGCACCCTAGGAGTGGATTGGGCTGCGCATGACAAGCCCAAACTTTGGTGGGCTGCGCATGGCAGCCTTGTGTGGCCTTATAGGCTGCGCAAGGCAGCCCCTTTGTGGGGTTGTGGGCTGCGCACGCCCATGGGAGAAGGCCGAAGGATGAGCGTATGGTTGATGGGCCACCTGAAGATCTTGTATTCCCGACAAATTGTAATTTACTTGTTTTTCTAGGATGGGCCAAAATTGTTGCTACTTAATTTATGCTTAAATATTACAATATTTGTTATTGTATGATAACATGACATATAGAATAGGAGTGCCACGCATATATCTTTTTTGGTATGAACATGCATTGAATGATTTAGGTATCTAAATTGGTATCTAGATAACTCGGTAAATCATTCTATGGGATTTAATCACACGCCTTAAATAATTGAGTGGGAGAAGGTGTTTTGGTAACACCTATGGCCTCCAAGGTTAGTCGAGCTTTATTATTTATTGGTAATCCCCCCAAGGGGCGTCCATGAATGGAATTTAGCAACATACTTCCTTACAAGGATAGACTAGACAATGGACTCAAACGAGATCTACTCCCCAAGGAGGGATTTTCGGGAGAGAAAATTGAGGGTCGATATCTTGGTAACACACTCAATGTAATTTTATTGATATCGTCCCAAGAGTTCTTGTCAGTAAAATTGCAAGGCTAAAATTGAAAACGCTGGTTGTTATGTTAACAATTAGGTGGGACCTAGTCTAACTAGTAAATGGTGCGAACTCCCAAAGGAGGCGTAACATTTATGGGTGTTAGATCACCGTTGAATTTTATGATTGAGTTATTTATTTAATTCAAGATAAATATTTAAAAGTGCTTTATCATGATTATTTACTTATATATGTTTTGTTCAGATATCATGACCCCATCACTTATGAACATCCTGAAAGATAACACTTTAACTGGAGATAATTATGTCACATGGAAAAGGAAAATTGGGTTGTTACTGCAAAGTGAAAAACATAAGTTTGTTCTAACTACTCCTAAACCACCTGCTCCTAATAATGAATCTAGCATAATGTGTAGAGATGAGTATGAGCAGTGGAAGACTTCAGATGATATGGCAAAATGTTACATTATGGCCACTATCTTCGACGTGTTGCAACAGCAGCATGAAGGAATGGAGTCCGCTGCTGATATAATGATGTCTCTAGAGGAGATGTTTCAAGGCTTTAAGTCTAGGACTATCATGAGAGAGGCAAAGGATCGTCATGAATCTTAGGATGAAACTCGGACAGTCACATCACATGATGAAAGTCATAGCACATCTCAACATTAAGCCGAATCGCATGGCGCCGAGATGTATGGTGAGACAAAGATGATGGTTGTCAATTCATTGTCGTATCAGACTGGCCCAAATTGGACTACACTTTGAACAAAAAGGAATACACCCACAAGTGCCCGATGCAACATGTTCAAAGTTGCCGAAAAGATCCGTGAAAGGCAAAGGTCAAGAGATTCATATGGTTGGTGAAGTTGCTACTGTTAAGGCCCGTCAAAAGGTCAAGAAACAACAGAAGAAAAAGAAACTTGGGCCTATCAAGAAGGAGACCAAGAAAGTAACCAAGATCAAAGGGAAATGCTTCCTTTGTGGTGAAAAGGGACATTGGAAGAGAAATTGCCCAAAGTCCCAGAACAAGAAGGAAGAAGGTAATTTGAATTATCTAGAAACATGTTTTTTGGCTGATTCTACAGATTCTTAGATCATAGACTCAGGAGCCACTAATCATGTTTGTTATTCCTTGCAGGGGTTTCAAGAAAGGAGAAAGCCGAGTAAGAATGAAATCAATTTGCGCTTGGGCAACGGAACGTTAGTGTCTGCAAGTGCAGTGGGAGATATTAGAGTTTATTTGGATTCTTGAAGGCATTTAGATTTAATAGACGTTTATTATGTACCTCAATTCAAGAGGAATTTAATTTCAGTTTCTTGTTTGAATAAATTTGGATATTCGGTTACTTTTAATAAAGTTTTTATTATTAGTAAGAATGACAAAATTATTTGCCAAGGTACATTGGAAAACGGTCTATACTTTTTGCATAGAAATATCTCTCACTCGTTAGACACAGAAATAACGGAACCTAATCATAAAAGTATAAAATTATCAACAGATGAAACCTACCTTTGGCATTTACGCTTAGGTCATACAACCTTAATAGGATTAAAAGATTGGTAAGTGACTCGACCTTGCTGACTTAAAGGTCGATGATCTACCAATCCGTGAATCTTGTTTGGTTGCAACGACTAAAAGGACGTTCTCTCGCCAAAGGTGCAAGAGCCACCGAATGTTTAGGATTGATACACACCGATGTATGTGGACCTATGAGCATTCAAGCTAGAGGTGGATATGAGTACTTCATCACTTTCACAGATGATTTCTCAAGATTTGGCTATGTGTATCTCATGAAACATAAGTCGGATGCTTTTGACATGTTCAAAACATTTAAAGCTGAAGTAGAAAATCAGCTTGAGAAACACATTAAAATCTTGAGATCTGATCGTGGTGGAGAATATCTATCTGGTGAGTTTCAGCAATATCTTATTGATAATGGGATAGTTTCTCAGTTTTCTGCACCAGGTACACCTCAACAGAATGGGGTAGCAGAAAGGAGAAATAGAACTCTTTTGGATATGGTTAGGTCTATGTTGAGTTATTCAACGCTTCCTATTTCTTTTTTGGGATATGCTTTACAAACTGCTATATACATTCTAAACGATGTACCATCTAAGTCTGTTCCTAAAACACCGCATGAGTTGTGGACTGGGCGCAAGCCTAGTTTACAACACTTAAGGATATTTGGTTGTCCTGCGCATGTGTTAAAAGGAAAGACAGAAAAGATGGAGTCCCGTTCAGAAACATGTATATTTGTAGGGTATCCAAAAGAAACTAAAGGATATTATTTCTATAGTCTTTCAGATCTTAAAGTATTTGTTTCGACAAATGCTAAATTTCTGGAAAAAGACTATATGAATGATTCTGTGCCTAGAAGTAGAATAGTCCTGAATGAGATATCAGGAGATACAATTCCACGAGAGGTTACACAACCTAACCCAATTGTAAGTTCCGATCCAACACAAGATCAACAACCTACCATTCCTCGTCGTAGTGGGAGGGTTAGAACACAACCCGAAAGATACATCGGTCCGGGAGAATCAGTGGAGAATCTCCCGGACGACGATGATCCCTATACGTACAAGGAAGCTATGGAGGATGTCGATAGTCGCCATTGGCAAAAGGCAATGCAATCCGAGATTGAATCTATGTTCGATAACAAAGTCTGGTCCCTTGTAGACTTGCCTAAAGGGATAAAACCCATTGGGTGCAAGTGGGTATACAAGAGGAAAAGAGGTATGGATGGAAAGGAGGAAACCTTTAAAGCTAGATTGGTAGCTAAAGGGTATACACAGAAAGAAAGTATCGATTACGAGGAAACCTTCTCTCCCGTGGCCATGCTTAAATCCATTAGGATACTCTTATCCATTGCAGCATCTTTAGATTTAGAGATTTGGCAAATGGACGTCAAGACAACTTTCCTAAATGGAAGTCTTGACGAAAGCATCTACATGATGCAACCAGAGGGATTCATTGAAAAGGGCCAAGTGGATAAGGTATGCAAGTTGCAGAAATCCATATATGGATTAAAGCAAGCATCCAGATCCTGGAACATAAGGTTTGATCAAGCCGTCAAAGGTTTTGGATTTATTCAGAATCCTAACGAACCTTGTGTATACAACAGGATTAAAGGCGACAAGTTGGTTTTCCTGATTCTTTATGTTGATGATATACTACTCATTAGAAACGATGTAGGTGTATTGACATCAGTAAAAGAATGGTTAGCAAAACAATTTGATATGAAAGACTTAGGAGAAGCAAGTTTTATTCTAGGTATCCAAGTTATAAGGGATAGAAAGAATAGAACGATTGCATTATCCCAAGCTTCATACATAGACAAAATCTTGTCTAGGTTTTCCATGCAGAGATCCCAAGAAAGGTATGTTACGACATGGAATCAAGCTTTCTAAGGAACAAGTTCCTAGAATGAGCACATGAAGAGCAATTCATGAGTAGAGTTCCATATGCCTCGGCAAACTGCTGAAGTCTCATGTATGCAATGCTCTGTACTAGACCAGATATTTGTTTTGCTGTTGGCATAGTTAGCAGGTTTCAATCGAAACCTGGTCCTGATCACTGGACGGCAGTCAAGCATATTTTCAAGTATCTCAAGAGAACGAAGAGATAATATGCTTGTATACTCTAGAGGGGATTTGGTTCCCGTTGGGTATACTGATTCGATTTCCAATCAGATTCTGACTCCAGAAAATCCACATCGTGGGCTGTGTTTACTATTGGAGGAGGAGCAGTTATATGGAGGAGTATCAAGCAATCTTGTATTGCCGATTCCACCATGGAAGCTGAGTATGTTGCTGCATGCGAAGCTGCCAAAGAGGCCGTTTGGCTCCGCCAATTCTTGATTGACTTAGAAGTGGTTCCTAGTGCGAATAAGCAGATCATATCTACTGTGACAACAGTAGAGCAGTGGCTAATTCGAAAGAACCAAGAAGTCAAAGAGAGGTAAACACATTGAAAGAAAGTATCATCTTTTAAGGGAGATTGTTCAAAGAGGTGACGTGACGATTACCAAAATCGCGTCAGCAGAAAATCTAGCGGATCCCTTCACAAAGGCTCTACCTCAGAAGAGTTTCGATGGGCATCTAGAGAATATGGGCTTGAGAGATATGACACATTTGCTATAGCGCAAGTGGGAGATTGTTAGGATTATGCTCAATAGCAAGAGTGTAATGTTATTAACAATCTTTTTCATATTAATAAAGTGATTTCTGGTTTAACAAATCGTATAGCATTTATAGTTTGTATTATAATTGTCAAAGTAAATAATCATAAGGTCTAAAGACTATGGGAAAAGAAGAATTGTTCGTACATCTGGATATGTATGTGGTAGACACAATTCTTTAGTTAGTCTTGAATATTGTTCACAACTTAAGTTAAAGGTTGGGCACCTTTATCTTGTTAAAGTTGTAGAATTCTTTTGCTAGCATTTGAGTGGGATCAAATGAGATATGATGAGTCTAAAATCATCGGAGTGTCTTCGAGCAAAAGGATCTAGTGCACTGGGTGCATTGAACTGGATCACAATGAAAAGCTTTATCTAGAACCGTCAATAGATAATAGTCTTTTCATTATCAGGACAATCGGAGAGTCTATCTTAATCCTGAGATAAATGATGGACTTATGGTTGCAAGTGATATCATTTGAGTTATCAATGAGTACGATTATATCGCATAGTCTATCCTCGATAGTTTGGTGATATTCATTTGTTAATCGATAGAGGACTTCATTTATAGATATGGACATCGTGGCTCCATTTAATTAAATGAGAGTATAATATCATCATATGGATGTTTTGAGGTAATTGGATATTAAATCTCAACGTTGAGTTTTCAATAGTGTCTATTGAAAACATGGCTTCTGGACAAGTCAAAATATCCAAGTTCAAAACGTGGTCATATGAGTAAATATGGTTACTTGGAGAGTTATAGGCGGTCTATGAACTCTTGGCGATTACTGATATTAATCACGAGGATACACTATCTCCAATATGATTGTCTAGGGTATGAATGAGGAGCATCTTCCTTTTCTATCTTTATTTAAGAGTTCAGTTTTAGCTCTTTAGTGGAATGAGTTAAAATTAATGGATCGGACCTAAGTGAATCATTTGTTGATTGTGATTAGGTTATGTCTATTGAAGCTTAAATTTAGATGGCCCGCCAAGATCCCCAATCCACACGGACTTGCATGGATCACTTGATATATTCTACCGGACCAATTTAAGGGTCCATCTAGAATTGCATTTAATATATTAAGAATATAATTTGCACATTATTTAAGTAATGGGCTACTCAATTATATTAATATATTAATGAAAGACATGTGGGCTTGTTTCTTTTAGTAAGAATGGGTCTGGTTCACATGTGGGCTTTTTTATTTAAAGTCCAATGGATTAAATGAAATAGGAAAATAATATTAGGCCCATCTTATATATAAGTGGGGCGGCTAGGTTAAGGTTTTGACCTAAAAATATTATTTTGTTTCATTTGTTTTAATTAAATAAGAATTAATTGATTTATTGATTAATTGTTTAATTAAAGAAACAAATCTTTCCTAAAAGTAAAAGACTTGTTTGATAAGTAAATAAATAAATTAGTATTATTTATTTAATCAAATAAGGAGTCTTTTTTTTTTATTTAGTCAAATAAAAGAATAAAAATAAAAGAGTTGGATTAGGGTTTGAAGTCTATAAAGTTAAAAAGAATTAGGGTTGAATTTCAGTCACCCTATATAAGTGACATGATGAAATTCGGCCAACCCTAATTAGATACTACATAGAATTTGGCAACCCTAAAGGAAAAAGAAGAAAAATTCGGCCAACCTATATATATGTTCTTATAGGGTTCGGCCACATCAATTAATTGGTGCTTGAGTTTTTATTTTTTTCTTCTTCTTCTTAATTCTAAGAGAGTTTTTATTCTAGAGAGACAAAAAGGAGTGAAAAATTATTCTTTGATAGTATACAATTGCTTAAACATCAATAAGCTTGTGTATACGATATCGATCTAGGTTCACGCGAGTTTCGATCATAAGATTGTGAACTCAAAAGTGACCGGAATAATTTTGACATTCTTTTGATTGTTTTGTGACTAACAAAGAAAAGAAAGTATTTGTTTGGTCCATTCACAGGTTTGCAATTCAAAGGAAAGGGAGACCACGCTCCTAGGTGATCCACGTTCGTGCTCGGATTGAAGGTCTTGCGGATTACCATCGACGTAAGTCAATTGGATCACGCGACAAGAGGTAATTTACTTTTGTTGATATATATGCATGTTTATTGATTAAAAGGGTTTAAGGTTCATAAAGGAAAAATTTTAAAAGTCACTAAATCGTCTTTAGTATCGCTTCCGCTGCGTGTAACACTTTTATTTTTTTTTTTTTCCCTACAGATAAAACTTTTGATCTCCATGGATGCGAAGATCTAGATAATGAACAATGGAGATCCAATGGAGATCCAATCTAGATTGCCACATCATCTCCAATTATTTATTTTTTTAACTCGAAACTAGTTTTTTTTGTATAACTCTGCCACGTGTCCCAACCTATTAAAATATGACTAAAACTACCTTTTTACCCCTTGACCTGTTACCTTTGACTAACCATTAACTAACAGAGGGACCATTTTGATGTATTTTGAAAAAGATGAGGACTAAACACCCTAATACACATAAGTATAGTAAAAAATACAACGCTTCATTAAAGCATATGGACCTATCTGTAATTCTTCCAAATAGTAATTACATTAATTGTATTGTAATCTGAAGATTAAAAAAATTGAGTGAATGGATTACAACCCAAAGATCACAAAATCAAAAAGCTTGAAGCTCCATTTAATATATGTAAATCAAAAAGCCTAAAGATTAACATATTATAGTGTTTTGAGATTGCAAAATCAAAAAATTCTGAAGCTTAGCATAATGGAATGATAGTCTAAAATCTAATTGAAAACTATGAATAGAAATAAAATCAAACTATGAAATAATGAATTTACAAGTTCTGAATTCCAATTGAAGTGATTAGAATTTGAAATTCTAAAATATATTATTCTCAATTAAAAACTTGAAGTTGATATATGCATGTGGAGTCATAATGAATTTTGTTTAGAACCTGTTCACACGAAGTTCAGCAACTATGTATTGTTATAAATTTGAGGTTTTCATTGCTTACTACAGGTTGAGATACCCCTCTTGTTTTGTTGGTTTGGTCTTTGGTGCTTGAGAAGTGTAAGCTTCCATATAAAAATGATGGATCCTACAGTTATAAAAATCTTCGATCTTTGGTGTAAAGTGTAACATATGAAGATTTCCACCTTTCTCTAACAATTTTCATGGCAAAGCTCAGTGCAAGAACTAGAAAGTTGAGAGTTCAATTGTAAGTAACTGCAAAAACAATGCAAGAATCCAATTGTTCTCAGAAGATGAGAATATTTTCTTCGAATTTACTTAATTTTTCTATAAGTGGAAATGGTGTGAAATGGTGTGAAATGTCACCTTTAGAAACTCATTTGGTGATATTGTTAGTGGTTTAATAAGTTAAGTTTAAAAGGTACATATTATGGTGAACTACTAAAATTGCCCTTAGATAATCAGTTATGTTATTCTCTGTGTACTTTTCTCTCTCCACACTTCCAATAAAAATGACTCTCTCTCTCTCTCTCTACAAATAAAAGTTCAAGATTTTTCGTTGCCTCGAGTTTCATCTTCAACTTATAAAATAAGGTAATATTTCTTGAACTTTCTTCTTTTAATTTGTTCACATTTTGTAAACCAACCATTGTGAGAATTTTTGGATCTCCGAGCCTTTTCATGTGTTACCCGAGCCTTTTCATGTCTTCACTATCCGAGCATTTTCATGTGTTTCCCGTGCCTTTTCATGTCTTCACTATCTGAGCCTTTTCATGTGTTTCCGGTGACTTTTCATGTGTTTCCCGTACCTTTTCATGTCTTGATTATCCGAGCCTTTTCATGTGTTTCCCATGTCTTTTCATGTGTTACCCGAGCTTTTTCATGTCTTCACTACCTGAACCTTTTCATGTGTTTCCCGTGCCTTTTCATGTGTTACCCATGCCTTTTCTTGTCTTCACTATCCGAGCCTTTTCATGTGTTACTCGTGCCTTTTCATTCACTATCCGAGCCTTTTAAAGAATTTTTCAAGCCTTTTTCTATCTTCCCCGAGCCTTTTTATGCGATTTACCCAAGCCTTTTGAAGAATTTTTTGAGCATTTTCATGTGATTTAATCGAGCTTTTTGAAGACTTGTCCGAGCCTATTGATGTGATTTACCCAAGCCTTTTAAAGAATTCTCTGAGCCTTTTCATGTCTTTTCTAAGACTTTTCAATATCCTCACCAGAGCCTTTGTAAATGTAATATTTGAAAAAAGTTTGTAGTTCTAGATTTTTATTAATGCTTTGTGATGATTAATTTGACAGCATCATGAATCGGGTTAGAATAGTAATATCTTACAACGGTCGATGGGAGCAGTTACCCGATGGAAGTCAGAGGTTTGTTAGATCGGATGACCAGGGAATGTATGTGTCAAAGGATATGACTTATGAAGAATTGGTGGTGATCGTGCATACCATTGTGAATTATGATGTAAACAAATTCAATGTTGATCTGTCATCAATATCAATCGTTCCTGGCAGTATATGTCGCACATTTATAAGAAATGACAACGATATGTAGTTTATGCTAGGGGAAGATCGAGTTATCTCTCAAGTATGTGTCAGTGTAACAGAGAGGATAGCTGGAGATGTGATTGGGAATGATATTCCTCCTCCTGAAAATACCTAACAATTAGGATCCTTTAGCGGTAGCAACCAAGTGTTCACCTAAAGAAGTGCCATAGAAGGTGGGGGAAACATGTGTGGTGTCCCACCAGTAGCGGTCGACCATGAAGATTTAGTTGAACCTCAATTTGGCGATGTGTTTGGTTGTCAAAATGAGCAATACAATTAGCAGAATAATTACCCGAACCATGAGGTGGACAATTAGGCAAATAATGAACAGGTTAATGATCGAGTTGATGATCTATAAAATGTGGATAAAGACCCTGCACAAATTGAAACACGAGGTAGACATGTACAAGGAGTTAGTTGCACTCCGCCTGATATGCCTGGGCCTTCCGAAGTCCGGTATAATGTAACAGCATCTGATTTTGATAATGTGACAACGTGGGTTATTCCCAGAGCATATACATACTCGTTTGGTATTGATAGAAACAGTACCTTGGCAGCACAAGAACCTAGAACCATGATTTATAAAGGTCAATTTTTTTCGAGTAAAAAGGATTTGAAAAGACTAGTTGGCCATTTCGCAATGCATCAGACCTTTGAATGGAAGGTGAAAAGGTCCAATATGACAACTTTACATCTAGTTTGCATCATTGATGACTATACATGGAAATTAAGAGCAGTGAGGAGAGATGAAGGGATATACTTTCAAGTCAGAAGTTTTGTCAACGAACACAGTTGTCCCTTGGAGAAGATTCACCGTCGCCACCAACAAGCTAGTGCAGTCATAATCGGAGAAGTCGTTGCACCTAGACTTCAACAACATGATAGTCGTCTCATGCGTCCTAAGGACGTCATCGCCGATATGAAAACAATGTATGGCATCCAAATCATGTACAGTAAGGCACATGATGCCCTGCAATATGCATTGTCATTGACCTATGGAACGCATGAAGAAGCTTTCCAACTCTTGCCATCTTTTGCATACATTTTGGAATAGTAAAATCCTGGCACAATCACCGACTTATAATGCACAGACGATGGTAAATTCCTCTACTTTTTCATGTCGTTAGGGTCCTCAATTAGAGGTTTTCGGAGGTGTATACATCCTGTGATTGTAGTTGATGGTACCCATTTAAAGGGAAGATTCAGGGGTACAATGTTTATGGTAACTGCACAAGATAGAAACGAACAAGTGTATCCAATTGCTTTTGGGTACGGGGACTCAGAAAACAACCTTTCATGGGAGTGGTTTTTGGAATACTTGAGGGGTGCCCTTGGTAATATAGATGATCTAATTTTCATTTCCGATCATCATGCAAGCATTGAAGCAGGGATTTCTAAATTGTTCCCTTATGCAACCCATACCATATGTCGCTGGCATTTTGGTGAAAATATGAAGAAGCGATTCCATAGAAAGGATGTTGCTGACATAATGAATGATGCAACTAGGTCGTACAGTGAATTAAAGTATAATTGTCACATGGAGGAGTTATGTAAGCTGCACAAGGCTACATTCGATTCTGTCATTGCTGCCGGTCCTCACAAATGGTCCCGTGTACACTGTCCCTAAAGAAGGTACAGGGTGATGACCACAAATGTTGCAGAGTGCATAAACTCATGCCTAAAATTCGCACGGCAACTGCCATTGATGACACTGGCAGAGTTTATTAGGAATATGCTACAAAAGTGGTTTCACGATTGTCATGCAGTTGCACGGTCCATGCGTCATCAATTGACAGATGCAGCACATCTTGTGATCCTGAAACGGGTCGAGAAATGCGATTATATGACCGTAAATCCAGTTGATTGGAACATATTCTCCATCAGACACAAGGGAAAACAGTGGACGATTGACTTAACCCGCAAGACTTGCACATGCAACAAATTCCAAATGGACTTTTTTCCATGTTCACATGCACTTGCAGCGGCAAGGTACTTGACAAGTTACAGTTCACACATTATATTACCCAAATGTGAATCTCACTATTATCATTGTTGCAGGGAGCGAAACTTGGATTTCACATCTCTGTGTGCGGACTACTACAAGAGGGAGACACTTATTGATGTATACTCGGTTCCTATTATGTTTGTTGGCCATCCTTATTCATGGGTAGTGCCATCTGACATCGCAGCGCGGGTGGTTTTAAATCCAAAGACAAAGAAACAATCAGGTCGCCCGATGGAAGGTCGACATGCCTGGTCTTCGAAGAGGACAACCACACAGTCGTGTAGAAGATGTGGACAACCAGGACATAATAGCAGGAGGTGTTCCAACCTGCCTATGGTTAATGATGGTCCCATTAGAATTGTCCCCGAGGAATACCGTTGCAAGTGCAGCATCTGTCATTCAATTGGACACAACAAACAAACGTGCCCTGATAAGGAAGGCAATCAAACATAACAATGCAGTACAAAAGGAAGACGAATTGCCACCAAAAGCACCTTGAGGAACATGTCTCCAAGTTTATGTCTTCCAACATCGTTCAGACTTTGGGAACCATGCTCGATACAGTTGTGTTGTTTAAATCGTTCAACTTTAGTTATTCATTTTCATTGTATTTTTTAAATCGTGTTGTAATGCACCAAATTGTTCATGCACGGGTTGGAATTGAAAAATTAATTGATTAATGAAAATAATAAATGAATATGTTATGTACATCAACTACAACTCAAGGAACAACCCATATATACATAATCTATACAACAATGTTGTGAAGTGAGTTGTAATAAACCTCCACAGCCATCTTCTCTCGGATGGTGCCTATATTCTCTTCTTTCCAGTGGAACTTCTTCTTGTTTGCCAACAAGTACTCTGCAAATCTCAAAGTATGGGCACCACAGTTACCGCCGCAAATCACCATATGAACAACCATTAGAATGAAATTTAATTAAAACCAAGTGAGATAGAATAAAAAGTTGAAACAGTCATACCTTTGATGCTGTTGGGGCACCCCACGGGATCCATCCATGATGCTCATCTGGAAGGCCTTCTTCGACAAACTGTATGTCACATCATCATTCGTTCTGTTAGAGTGAAACTCGACCTGATGCAACATCAAGGGTATAAACCAACGTAGGCACGCAACCTGCTTATTCCTGTACTCCCATGTAACCTCCTGTCTTAACGGGTCTAACAGGTAGATCTTCCCTTGTGTTAGGTCGACGCTGGCCAGTACCCAATGGTTGCGTCCAAGGTTGCAAGGTATCATAACCTATTAGTGTTTCAACATAGTGTTATGTGTCTGAAATCTAAACATAGTATTAAACACATTGAAACCTTGTAATTTAAACACTTACCCAACTAACCGCGTGCCATGGTCGGTTTCCTGACGGGACCAATACTCGGACCGTCTTCAGGTCATCATCGTGCCACTTGTGTTTTAGCATAGACCACTCCTTAGGGGGTGCGGCCACCCCACTGCCGAACATCCGCTCCCACTGAATATCTAACCATGACTGTATATAGAAAATTAACCACATTGTTAGGTAATATATCTATTAAACACATCAATGCAAAAATGAAAACAGTATAGTACAAAAACTTACATAGAACTGCGAATCCAGTACAGTGACCCTCTGAGCATAGACAGTGGGGTATGCTCGCTAACTCTTCTGTAAAATCAACAAGTACGCGCCGATGTGCTGACAATGTAAACATTTTATATTGTTAGGATTCTACCATTACTGATAAAAACTTATAGAGATAGTTAAAGTAAGAAACATACCGTATCCTCAAAATCCATAAAGTTGGTTTGGAACCGTTGGAACCAAGTGACACCAACTGGTATATGTATATCCTCATCACGCCTGTATAATTGCTGAAGAAGTTAGATGACCAAGTAATATCAATTAAAAGATTGTGCAATGAACGATTATACTTACAATTCCCCCATGGTGTTCCTCTTGTAGGCTTGGTATGCAGCAACGTGGTCAGGATCTAAAAAATCATAGGGCTTGAATACATGCACTGATGACGCTAGCCTAGAACTTGGCTTCTTCGACCTACAGGGATCAGTGTATGGGGTCATTAGTTGCCAACCTGGCTTGCAAACTCGTAGCTGACACTGAACCTAAACCTGGGGTAGACTACAGGCTCTAGAACTGGACTCCACCGGAGAGGCACGCAGTGAAGAGGATCTCTACCTCCGTGGATCGCTGTGAGGAGGGCTGCGCTATGAGGAAGATCTCTCTCGTCGTGTATTACTATAAGGAGGAATGCGCTATGAGGAGGATCTCTCCCGCCGTGTATCTCCCCGAAGAGGGCTGCGCTATAAAAAGGATCTCTCCTTTCGTGTATCGCTCTCCCTCCCTGTATCACGCTGGTGAGTGGAGGAGTTACACCGGGATCACTTTAAGAGTCGCACTGTGCTGGGATCTGCCGGAGGTGATGTGCACTGTGAGAATGAACCCTATGCCAGGTCATATGGAAGAACAGGTGGCTCACATACCAGAAGTTCTGTCTCTGTGCCAGCACTGCTGTAGGGTAAAACTGGAGGAGGTACTTGCTCCAACAGTGCTATTTCTGTACCACTGGGTACCTCTGCTATTTCTGTCATAACATGACCCTAATGATCAGATACTGTGTTCGTAGTATGTGCCTCCATAGTAGGTGCCTGCTCATGTATGGTCTGTGGGTCTGTTCCATGCTGATGTGTACCTGTCCTGCCTGTGGGACTAAAGTCTCCGTGATGGTCATCGAATGATCGATCATCGAATGGTGGACCATCCATATGGGATTATGATGTCTGACCCTGACCCTGAAATGCCCGGATCATATCCAACAAGTCTTGATGCTGCTGATCTCGCATCTCATCACTCTTTCGGACAACCTCCATCACATCAACCCATAGAGATTGGACAGCATCCATCACTTCAACAAATTTACGGTCCCAGTCCTGAAACGATTTGAAACTCTGTCAGCACTTAAACTGTTCACTCAATTAAAATTAAATAATGTAGTTATAATATTTTTTACATACCTATGGACGCCCGCCAATGCCTCCTCGAGAATCACCTCCAGGTCGAGACTGTCTGGGCATAGTGAATCGTACCTGTCTATGCCTTTTAGGACTCTCACATCGACCCTCGAGATCTGAATCACCCCCAGGTCGAGGTTGTCTGGGCAAAGTGAATTATATCCACCAACGCCTCACGAGGACTCCAACTCCCACCCTCCTGGTCTGAACCCTTTGTATCGTTGGGTCCAGAATAAGGACCCTCCCTATCACTGGGTCCGGAATACGCACCATCCGTATCACTGGGTCCGGAATATGCACCCTTTGTATCACTGGGTCCAGCACTCCTACGTCGTTCATGCTCCGGGACATGACCAGGTATATCAGCAGCATCGACATCATACAGACTGCCTCCCAGGTCTATGCCTTCATAGTAACGTTGAGCCATCTTAACACTCGTCGGCACTAATTCACACCGTGCAAACATCTGAAATCAGGTTATTGTATACATACTAAAAACTATGAAAATTAACAGTAACAATACTTATCCTTTCAGTGAAAATGCCATCCAGTTTTCTCCCCCACGGTCGTTGATTCAACTCCCATTTCATAATACATTGGGGTGGTAGCTCGGAGATTGCCATACGGGTCCCACATTTTTTATTCCTAAGCTCGGGGATAACCTCAAAAGCAAATATCTGTGTAATATATAAGTACGATAAGAAGTAAATACATTAGTCATATAAAAAAAATTATAATTAAAATATGGATTCAAATTCTAAATTCTCACCAATAGTGCGTGTGGTAAAACATATATGTTGTACGTCTCGGTTGTGTGTACGTCAGCGCCCCTTTTCGTTATTCAAACCGCTCCCGTCGACCATCCAACGCATGCTTGAAACAAAAAATAGACCGCCTATACACGTGTGAGCCCCACAGGAATGCATCAAAAGCGTCCAAGTCCTCCACTAGCCTCCACTGCCATACTGGAACTTTATCTCGCTTGTCCACCCCCATCAGTATCCAGTTGAGCATAAACAATAAGCATAGCTTTACCGTATCGTACTGCTCCACAAAAATACCAATCCACAACACCACTCTCAACTCTTCAAACTCGATGTCTCTACCCTGGAAATACCATTCGTGTATGCCATTCTCTACCATATCATACCTTGCTGTGTCGGGAATGACTCCGAACTTCAAACCAGTGATTAGACAGAACTCAACCTTCGAGAACCGGACCGGATACTTACCTAATAAAAATCTCATCTCATCTCATCTTCCGGCCCATCGTGATGCAACTCGCGCAAAAGCAACCGATGGACAATCCCAGCCAAAAAATGAATCTCACGATGCATCTGAAGGAAATGACCAAAACACGACTCAGTATACCGACGTCGGTCTTCGATCCTCAAATGTTCAGGTATACTATTAAGTGCGTTGTTGATATCAACCAGGTCATCGAAATGGTCATGCCGTATAATTTTTCCCTTGAACCATTCTCCCACTGGGATTTTAAGCGAATCTTTTAGCTGATTCCTCATTTGCATTCACAGATAAAAAGCATATAAGTTCATGAAAAGGCTCGAACAAAAAGGCTCGGGCAGTGTATGAAAAGGCTCGAGTAGTGTATCAAAAGGCTCGGGTAGTTTGTGAAAAGGCACGAACACTTCATTAAAAGGCTCGGGTAATGTTTGAAAAAGCTCGAACAAAAAGGCTCGAATAACAGTTCAAAAAGGCTCGATTACAGTTCAAAAAGGCTCGAAATAAAAGGTTAAAAAAGGCTCGATAACAGTTCTAAAAGGCTCAAAATAATGTTCAAAAAGGCTCGAAGTAAAGGTTCCAAAAACCTCTTTAAAAAGGTTCAAAAAGGCTCGATAACATATCAAAAAGGCTCGATAGCAGTACAAAAAGGCTCAACAAAAGTACAATAATAGATCAAAAAGGCTCGACAAAAGTTCAACAAGGTTTAAAAAGGCTCGATAACAGTACAAAAAGGCTCAACAAAAGTTTTCAAAAACGCTCGATAACAGTACAAAAAGGCTCGACAAAAGGTTTCAAAAAGGCTTGATAACAGTTTTAAAAGGCTCGATAAAATATCTAAAAGGCTCGAAATAAAGGTTCAAAAAGGCACGATAACAGTTAAAAAATGCACGATAACAGTACAAAAAGGCACAATAACAGTACAAAAAGGCTCAAAATCACTTCAAAAATGCTCGATAAAGAGTCAAAAACACTTCTAAACCTAGATCTTCATTGTTTTCAAAAGAAATTTTTTTCTTAAACTAAAACACTAACCTAATCTCATCAAACAAACATAATGAACAACAAATCAAATCAAACCTAATCTACATCAAATACACAAAACTTATCTAGAACAAAAATGCGTGAGAAACAAAAACTTACCGGTCTCTTTTTTGTTCGCCCTTCAGTTCTGTTTGACATCAGTACTGTAGCATCGTCGCCGGTGGTTCGCCATCAGATTTTGGTCCGCTAAAGCACTGTTGCGCAGTCAGTGTTTCTCTCTCTGATCTTTTCTTTCAATGTTTCAAAAACAGACAAAGCAACAAAAAATGGGTATTTTTGTCTGGTCACATAAAATGGTGTCTTTTAAACTTAAATTAGTAACTTGGTGCATGTTCCTCAAAAAGAGCCCCAAATGGTGACATTTAAATTTTGAACCCTTTTTTATAATTAGATAAGGACAACCCTAACATTTCAGGTTGTTTTTTTTTCCAAGACATACATACTCCGTTATTGATTATACTTATATCCAAGGCAGACAACTTGCAAAACACTTGATGCTGGAAACTTCCAGTATCAAGGTCCAAACTTGAAAATACATGATGCCCCAAAATTGAATCATGACCTACATCAAAGCCGATAAGCAGAAACTCTTTAAGAGACAAAGTATTCCTCCGAAACATAAAATTTCAACCCTCAGTTCAGTAATGAGACTGGAAAGGGAATGAAGAGACTAGATTCATTTGACTTATAGTAAACATCAGTTAAAACGATTTATACATTTCACAGACCTTATTCTTGGATTTAGATGTTAAATATATACATATGATAATTAATACACCAAAAGCTAAAGATCAAAAGTAAGATCCTCACAGAGAAGATAAGTGAAATGAATTTTCTCTTCTTAGTTAAGCAAAATCTAAACCTAAAAGTTAAGACATATCTTGACCGAGCAAGGAATCATATTAGGTCACAAGTAATAATAATATGGAAACAGTGTCTTTTCAACAAATAGTCGAAACAATATTTCTCTCATTCCATCGAGAATAGAACACACATCAGTATTTCAACCAAGAAACGAAGGGTGTGAAAGTGAAACCATGCAAGTGTATTGGCATTGAAGCGACACGCGAGCATCGATGAATATTTCAGCAAATTGACCAAAAATAAACATATAAAATTTGGATTTAGATCCTCTACTGATCTGATTTTTTTCTTAACCTTTTTAAAGCATGTGATTGGTTGTTAATAAAGTGGTTGTTAAAACCAATCATATCTTAACCACACATTCATTACAATGCTTATGTGTCATGAGATTATGTAAGGTCAGGAAAAAGATCAGATTAGTAGAGAATCCAAATTCATAAAATTTTTGGTAAATTGTACTAACTTACCCTGAATTTTTTAATTATGGTATGATATTCAACTTCTACCCTTAATTACACAGGGATCCCTTACTGTTAGTCAACTTCCGTTAGACTTAACGGTTGACTTGAGGTTGCTTAGGTATTTTCAAAATTGCCCTTATGCTATATTAGGAAAAGTTGTTATTGCCCCTAGAAAAATAATAAAATAAACCTAAAATAATGATAATAAAATATTAACTCAATTTAAAAAAATAATAATAATAATAAACAAACAAACAAATGATCCAATAAAAAGCAGCGACTTTCAGTCCTCACCTCTTCTTCGTCCTCCAAAGTAGTGTGAAGCATCATCTTAGTGAGCACTCTGTTTCTCTTCTCATCTTCATCTTCATCTTCTTTGAAAATCCCCAACTTAGGTGAGACAGTTGAAGGGTGCAACGATTTGTTAAAGCATGGATGTTGTAATTGAAAAGTTGTAAAGTTCCAGTTACAGTGTGTAAAATGTGAATTCTGAATACAAAGAGAGAAAAAGAAGTGCTTTTGTGATTGAAAAATGCAGACTAGATTGGGGATTTGGGGTTTTGAGGTCACAAGCCTCCAACGCACCTTTTCCTTCTGAGGAGGCCACTAGCCGCCTTCCGCCTTCTCCGCATCGGAGAAGGTGTCGTTGGTGATCCCTTTTCCTTTCTGTTTTTTTTTTTTTTTAGGGTTCTATTTTATTATATTCTTACCTTAAATAAATTTGATATGACAATGACTATTTCACCCTTCACCCATCCAATCAACTGTTATGTTTAATGGAGGTTGACTGACAGTAGGAGATATCTATCTAATTAAAGATAAAAGTTAAATATTATGCAATAAGTGAGAAACTCATGGTAAGTTAGTGCAATTTGCCATAAAATATTTTGCAAACTACAAAAAAAATTCACGGTTCAAAGAAAAAAGAGACACTTAGCAACAACCAAACAGGCATTTACAGTCTTTTCAAATGATGTTTGCTATATAATTTGAGCTAAGTCAACAATTATATTGACTAAAAGTCTAAAATACATTATTTTTTTCCCGACATAAGAACCATAAACCATTAAACATCGCAAACATGTGGAGAGAGAGAGAGAGTAGAAACTATAGTAAATCCATATAATTTTAGTGATACATCCAAGTATTGACTTTTTACTAGAGAACAACCATTTATTGAGTGTGGATATTGACATCCATAAAACTTATTAATATACCCATTTTTATTAATACACCCATGTCAAAAATTTTAAAAATAAATATTACTATAAGTACCCATCTTAATACCAATAGTAACCTCATTGAAATAAATATATTTATTTTACTACATATTATTTATAGACAGTCTTAAATTATTACCACATCCTATTTATATTATATATATATATATATATATATATAATCATATTATTTTTGGAATCAAATCCTCTTTTAATAATGGTTCAATTTATTTTTGGAAATATCTCGAATATAGGAGCCTTATAAAAGGAAATATGTGGAACCGTGTATGGGGTCAGGAGATGTTTAACCTAGAATTCTTTTATTACATCTATCTTAAAAATAAATAAATAAATAAAAATAAAAAATAAAAAATAAAAAATAAAAACTTGTTGATATCTATAGTTATCGTTAAAATAAATATTTTGTTTATTACAGAGTTCATAACTATACATTAAAGAAAGACAAAAACAATATGATAGTCATGTGATGATTAGAAAGTTTGATACTTAAAATAAAATTAGATTTTAATTAGGGTTTATCATAAGCATTTTTTTTTTTTTTTGAAAGGTAAGTTTTTTTTTTAATAAAGAAATATAGTTGAAGATATGTGTATAATTAATGAGTGTATATATTATTTGGTTTATTTTTAATTAAAGTAATTTATTCTTATTGGTAAATTTCTATTGGAATATTGTTATAATTAAATTTTTTAATGAAATATGAGTTTACTAATAAATTTTATGGATGTCAATAACGGCACCGTTATCACATATATTGTAATAATATAGCTTTTAGACATTTAAGAAGAAAACATTTAGTATTAGTGAACGCTTCAAAAGACGATACAAACATACCTTTTCACCGATGAATTTACAAGACATCCATCAAAATCAAAAGCAGCAATTTTCTTTGAACCAGGAAGACCATCATCCTAAAAAAAAGTCAAATGCATAAAAAAAAATAAAAGGGTAATTACCCTGGTGGCTATCGAGTTTTGCCATCACTATCAAAATAGTCATCAGATATGAAAATAGTTTAGAAATGGCCATTTTTAGCAAACATTGTTACATTAATGGCCATTCCATCCAATTCCATCCGATGAATGGTATTTTGGTAAATAAGGGGATGACATTAATTTATTTTAGATGTTTTTTGAAAATCAATTTTTCTTTTGTTTTTTGAAACAAATAATTATATTTAGTGTATATATACGTATAGCATATCTCAAACATATATATATATATATAATTTTTCAAGTCAGTGCGTCCTGATATAACTCCATCAGTGCGTTGGATGTGGACCATTAGATTTACATGTTTTGACTCAAAATGTATGCAGTTATCAAAACTTCTCCATAATCTATGGCCTACATGTAACGCACTGATGAAGTTATATCAGGACGCACTGAGAAGAAAATAACTATATATATATATATATGTATATATATGTACATTTCTTTTTTGAGAAGATTAAGACTACAACATCTAAAAATTCTAAAAAATATATTTAAGATAAGTTGAAAATAAATATATATATATATATTTATATATATATATATTCTTTTTTGAGAAGATTAAGCCTACAAAATCTAAAAATTCTAAAAAACATATTTGAGATAAGTTGAAAAGATATATATATATATATATATATATTCTTTTTTGAAAAGATTAAGATTACAAAATCTAAAAGTTCTAAAAAATATATTTGAGATAAGTTGAAAATAAATATATATGTGTATATATATATACATATACATATACATATATATATATATATATATATATATATATGTGTATGTTTGAGATATGCTATACTTATATGTACACACTAAATATAATTATTTGTTTCAAAAAACAAAAGAAAAAATTGATTTCCAAAAAATATCTAAAATAAATTAATGTCATCTACCAAAATGCCACTTATTAGATGGAATTAAATGGAATTGCCATTAGTGTAACAATGTTTGTCAAAAATGACCATTTTCCATCCATTTCCTCATCTGGTGGCCATTTTGATAGTGGTGGCAAAACTCGATGGCCACCAGAGTAATTACCCCTAAAAAAAAAATACAAGCAATGTAGGAGCTGTATTACAGGTGCAAAGCATGACCACACAAAGTCCTCCATACCAGCTATGCAGGTTTATCATATGCACATAGATACAAGAAATGAGCATACATCTGAAAACATGTAAGTACAGGCTAAATTTATAAAATAGTACCCCTATCAAAGGAAGTTAGAATAAAACAAAATTAATTATACGACTAAAATCCACACGGCATATTCAACAGATGCAGTATCATGTATTTAGCCACTATGAAATCCTTACCGACAAATATTGGTATAAGACAAAAAAAGGCAGACAGGACTGAAAACACTATCTCCAGATTGTTGACAACTTCAAAGCAATCAAATGAAGTTAATAACAATATATGTACACATAAAGAACAGTTAATATCAAACGAAACATTATAGCACTATAATTTGATGTAAAACCACTACCAGGAAAATAACAGTTAGAGAATTTAGGTTTAGACTTAGAGAGATAGAAATTAGAGGAAAATCGTAGGAGAGAAACTATAGAAGGTCCAGATCTTGAAATGCCATCAAAATTTGTTTTCCTGTATTTTCCAGATTTCTCTGCTTCAACAGCTAAAATTTGGATGCTTAGAACAATAGTTTCTACTATTCTTAAACATTTTACACAAAGGTCCACAAACCATAAATCCTTTCGGTCCAATAATTTGGATGCTTGTGGCAAGTGAAAGAGTTGCCAACATGGCACTTAAACAAGGTGGCACAAACAATAAAACAATTGGATTTTCAATTTCAATAAATTTTTTCAATGTTGAGACTCGAGATTGGAGAGTAATAAAAAATAAAAAATTAAAAAATTAAAAAAAATTAAAAAAAAAAAACGAAGTAAAAGAATTTAATCATTCATATTTGATTTCGATAAGAAATTTCTGGAAATGGAGAATGGAAATAACGTGAGTTGAGAAGAAACCAGGGTGTGCCATTGTGAGGTGTGAAAAAGCTGAAAAGAGATTATATGCTTGGGTTTTTTTTACTGTTTATAATTTTGATTTTTTTAAATTGACAGTGGGTCCCACAAAAGGATTCGGATAGAGGGTAATATGAAATCCATCTGATCATGAAGGGTAAAGTGATTACTTGGGTTTTAAAAAACTCAAAACCGGTAAAAAACAAGAGAATGTTATCAGATTCTCATTTCCATGCAAAGATTACCTCACACCAAACGGTCCCTAATAGGTATACTTCATCCTAACTATTTTTATAGTTTTAAAACTCGAAAGGCGTTGCCAAGTGGCAGCCATAGCCGAAAAATGGATTTTTTTAATTTTTTTTTTAAAGTAGAATATATTCTATAATATTCAATAAATAAGTTACTTTCAACGATATTAACATAAATTTCCCAAATAAATTAAATATAATAATATAAAATATTAAAAAAAAAAAAAACGTCATCCTAACAATAAATGACCACTATATTTCGAATCAGTCGAATAAGATATACTTTTTGTCAATTGGCATGAAATGTGGATCAATGTGTCATTCCCATTAGCATCCAGAGGTGGTAGCCTCATGTGTTAAACACTGCGTTTAAAATTCATTAAAATCATCAGTCTTGGACAAAAATTAGCATCTAAAAAGCATAAAAAATTTATAAAAAATTTATAAAAAACAAAAATCTTACTAAGCCTATTAGACCCATTAGACCCAAAATCGAATTAAATCGAACCGAATTAAAGTGCAAGTAAGTGCGAATGCAACTACAATATGCAACATAGAAATGCAATGCAAGAGTAATTAAAATGCATGTAAGTGAGCCTGCTACTAATCTCTTCAAGAAGTCAATAACAAGTGAACTACCTTTCTTGAAGCTCTTTAGGATCTCGGAAGCTTGTTGATGAAGAACCACGATTAGAGACCTAAGCTACCCATTACATAATAATCCCAATGTAGTTTGTCATGAAATAAACTAGTCATAAAATAGAGGTCCTTACAGTATGTTCCAACAAGAGACTTTATGCCTATGCAAGACTTCCTAACGTGATCACATGAGTGTTTATGCAAATACATGCAACATAGAATATATGATCAAGATATCCTATAGAAATTATAAATAAGTTTTATGTACACAATGTATGTTTTTCTAGTTTATAATCAACACAATTGTCATTACACAAAATGATGCAAATCACATTTGAAATGTATGGATTAAGCACAATTCATGAAGAACTAGAAGTAGACATGAAAGTTCATAAACAATGTTTTCTAGTTCTTTATGCATGAACAAAACCTAGAAAATGCAATCTAACCAAAGCATACTTAAATTCTAGATTTTATTCATACAAACTAAAGCTTGAAACATAATATATTCCTTAAGCACATGTTCAAAACATTAGAACTAAAACCAAAAATACTAGAATACAAAATATGTTCAATCAAGTTTCTTCGGTAAATATTTAGAGCACATATTCATAAAATAATTAATTAAAACTCAAAGATAAATATAAATTAAATGTGCTAAACCTAAAATATATTCAATTAAAAGATCATAGTACTTGTACTAGCTATCAATCATCATAATAAATTCAATTAACACTCGAATAACCCCAGGTTATAAGCTAGTCACAATACAACACCCAAACATGTGAAGTTTTAGATTTGACAAAACCTAAATCACATTTAAGTCTATAATTAGACAAATCTAACTTATAATTGAAGCTCTATCTCCAAACAACATTTGTTCAAGTCAAAAACACAAAGATAGGAAGAAGAAACAAGGATTTCATGCATTTTAAAGCTTAGAAAACTAAAGATGAAGAAATACCTGTATGACTTGAGTGCAGCCATGAAATTGATGTTGAACACCAAAAAGGCTTGAACAATTGACTTCAAATTTACTTGGATAAGATAGTAGACTTTAATACGAATCACTCACATTTTGAATCACTCAATTCGATTGAGAAATGAGTGAGATGGAGTTTTGAAGTATAGAGAAAAATTACACAAAATATTATGCACAAGTCTTCTTCAAAAATCAAAAATGAGAGAGAGAGATTTTAAAAGAAAGAAAGAGAGGGAAGATGACATGGCGTGGAGGGGACCATGGGAAGGGAATGAGGGCACACCACCTCAGCACCCTGTGGAGGTGTGTGGCCTCCACCGAGGTCGATGGCCTCCTTTCGTGGCCTCTATCGGAGAGGGGGTTTTTGTCACTTTGCCATCCCCTCTTCCCTTGGCTCATTCTACGCACCTCTCACGTTCTTCGGTCTTCAAACTCTAAATTCGAATCTATATTCAAATTACGAACCGAGACTCTCTCACGAATATGGATGTCTGCAAAACGTCAACCAAAAAATTGAAATTCGACTCGATACTCAATGACGAAAACCATGTATGATAAACACATGGAAAGTTTCGTAAAATCCAACTCGAAACTCGAAAACCTATGTATGAGTAACCGAAACGTTCAGAACTCAATAAGGAACAATATGAGAACAAATTCAAGTCTGAAATCAATAAAACACAAACAAATAAACACAAGAACACACAAGTATGACATTTCCTATAAATAGTCCTAGAATATGCAATTTCATAAAAGTTGTCAATATAAATCTATGTGTGTACTGATGCGCGTCGTTTTGCACAACAAAATAATGTTTTAAATGTGTTATTTTTGAAAACCAAGTTTGACCACTTGAAAATCCACTTAGATGTAAAATTTAGTAAAATGGTAAGTAAGAATTCGTTCAACAGGGAATTACAGTAATTAGTTTAACAATCCTTAAATGCAATAAAATAATCATAAGCAATGGATGGTTGTATGGTTTGTCAAGCCATCAAACATACATGTAAAATAAACCTAATAAAACTAATAAAATAGAATGCTCAACAAATCTAGATAAGAAATATAAGGAATAAACAATAAAGATAATTGCTAGGGAATTAATGGGATCGTAAGTGGATTATGGGTTATGCTTCTCAAGCTACTTTAGTGAGCCAACCTCACAAATGTTAACCAATTGTTTTCTAAAATGTGTTTAGACCATCACTATGAACCCTAAACAACTTCTCATTGCAATGCCTAACCGATTAAGGAAAGGGGGTCACAGCGGAATCTGTTTGTTACAATTTAAAGGTTTAGATTATCGTGGTTGATATACCCTCCGATAATCTATCCTAGTCACTATGTTTTCAATCCATCAAGGGTGTCAATCCAATCAAGATTCTATAACATATTATCCTAAACAAGAGTATAATCAACAAGTGGGTATACATGTCAATTATAGAATCAATAGAATCAAATTATAAAATTAATAGAACACAAATAGAAATTAAAATATATGTTAAAGCTTAAGCAGAAACCAATCCAAATATTCTCACATCAATCCCCTAGAAAGGGGGTTTAATTACACATATTACAATCAAAGGGAATGTAAGTAAAATATTAGGAAATCACCCTTAGGCCTCATTTTGTAGAGCTTGATCATTTCCTAGCCTTTGATGCTCCTTGTGCAAAGAGTGGATGATGAGGATGTGTCTAGATAGATGGGGTCAAATGAGAAGTGACTAAGGGGATATGTGGGGAAGATGGGAAAAAAGGAATGATTGGGGGAAGGTAATCTAGAGTGTTTGAGTTTATGATGGAGGAAAAATGGTGGGATTAGGAATGGTAGAAGAAATGGGTGGTTTCTTGGTTGTCAAGAATTGTCCAAAAGGGGAAAATAGTGATGTATTTATAGGGTTTTCAAATTAGGTCTCGTGTGGCAAATTACCAAAACAGCCACTGTACTTTCTAAATTGCCATTTTGGCCCCTCTAGGGTACCTTCTTTTAATATTCCCCACCAATCATAGATGAACAGAGAGAGGTCGCTATTTTGGTTCAAATGGCGACATATTTGGCGACGCAATCAGGTGCAAAAATCATCTCTGTCGCCATGGGGTCGCTGTGGCGACATCGAAGAGAAAATTGTGACATTGATTTTGCGAGTGTTTCGCTGTTTTAGGAAGTGGCAACAAAGGGGAGATTAGGCGTTATTGAGGCTTGGAGATTTCGGCGATTGGAGGAGCCGAGAAGAGGAACACCCAGACCCACGGTGAGCTCGCCGTCATTTTGGGCCAGAAAATGGCCGGAGATAGGTCGGAAAAGGGGGCGACAGCAGGCAGCGGCGTGCTAGGGTTTAGGGCGTCCATGGTAGGTCTGTTGAGAGGTTGAAGATGAAGTTTGAAGGACAGGTGGGTGTATTCAGCAAGGGATGGAGTGCTCGCAGCCTTGGGTCTTTTTGTCTCTGTCGGGGTGTACTTAATAGAGAATAGGTGTGTGCATAGGCTTAGCTGATAAGGTGCTTGGGCGGCATTTGAGGTTGGGCTATCGCTGGGCTTGCTCGCTTGGGCCCAGCCTGCTTTGCTTCCTATATAAGAAACGCATCTTTTCATTAAAGTGTGGTCTGCAGGGGCGTGCGCAGAAATAGGCCGGGGTTCATTCAGAAGCCCGATCTCCTTCCTAAACGCACCGCATTGCTCAGATGACGTGGCGCGTCTAGCTGCTTTGTGTGATCATTTATGGAATGGACCCCTAAACTCTTCTGAAATTGCATTAACTTCAATCCTCTCTTCAATAATTACACTTTCGCCCCTAATTCTCTAAAATTACTCCAATGCCCCTGAACTTGGTAATTATCTGAAAACACTTAATTCACACTATTAAATCACAGGATATTGCTCAAGACTCAAGTAAAAAGAGAAAAAAGTGAGGGTTATACCAATTTTGGTTCGATCAAATACTCACAAACCTATCTTTTGCTCGTCCTCGAGCAAAACAAACAATAAGTACCCATGGACATGTTTCAACTATCAAAAAATCAACATTAAAATACCGACTCTTTGTGAAAGACTCAAAAGTCAAGGTTCGACTTGTAAAACCAAAAGCGAAAAGATTGAGTCAATGTTGTGCTTATTAGGAAATAATGCATGTAAGAGATGCTAAATGAAGATTAAAGTCATCCCACTCTAAGTACACATTGCGCGCAACGCGATCCTACATTCCAAATGCTAAAGTTTCAAAAACTAGAGTGCCATTCGGTAGAGAATGTAATTCACCTCGACATCTAATCCTCACCGAATTCTCTCATTTTCGCACAGATCCTAGGCTTCACTCACAATCCATATGCAATATAAGTTTATGTTCAAGATATCAAATATAATTGCACATGGTCATTTAAAAACACAATTTCTGAAAATTTGTCTCATGAATGGAATTGAAAGCCATGATCTGAAAAGAGCATGCATTAACCAAAATTTCCAAAGTGAACATCTTTAAAGATCAAATAGGTCTTTCATTTGGTTGTAATGGGGCCTAAGGTGAATGGTGAGTCAATAAATAGGAAGAATTGATAACAAACTACCAAAGGTCACATTAAGGCATACAATCTAATTTTAGCACACTTTGCTCATTACAACTTTACATATTCCACACTTTGGCGTCTAGGCTTACAATTTACTTTGTGCAATTTTCTACTCTTTATTTTTATTGAGTAGCTCATTTAATTTCAATAGGCAATTTGTGCCTCATTCATCTTTTTATTTATTTATTTATTTATTATTATTATTTTGCTTTGCTTTTCTTTTTCTTTTCTTTGCTTGTCTTTTCTTTTCTTTTCAAGCATTGCATTTCATCTTTTTCATGTGTTTGCACATACATACATGCCTAAGTACACGCCTTACATTTTGATACACCTCAAAGCTTATATTTAACCCCTAAGCCTTAGCAAACCATTTGGTACAAGATAAGTCTAGTGTATAGGCTATATGGTTTATATTGATGTGGTTCATGAATGAAATGATTAATTGTGTTTGGTTTCAAATGGGCAATGGAGCACACACATTAGAGGGATTGGAAGTATTTAGGCCAATTTAGTGGTTTTTCACATGCATTGCCTAAAATCATCTTTAAAGGTTTGTCCACAAAGTCAATAAAGGCATCCATAAGCAGTCCATATGTTCTATGGCAAACAAAATTTTAAGTGCGAATGAGACACTTTAAAAATATTTAACATGTGTGTTTGAATGAGTGTTTAAAGAGTAAAAACTTTCCATCAAAATAAGTTTTTTAAGGCCATGTTTGTGAACCTCACGGGAAGTCTCCACTATTAATTCTTAACCTTCAAGAACAATTGAATATTCACTCTCGCATCAAGAGAAAAGAACTAGCACGTTTTGCTCAATTCAACCCTAAATGGCATGAAGTTAATCTAAACTAAGCAATGCAAAGATCTACAATTCCTTACTCGCACACACAATGGCACAATCTCAACAAGCAAAATACCTCTACATCAACAAGGAACTTCAATGGACGATCTCAACAAGCTCAAAGTCAAAGAGCATCAACCTTAAATGCAAGAGGTGGAGTATCAAGGGTTGTACTTCAAAAAGGTAAAAATGTGAGAAGACCAAATGCCTTGGAAGCACATGCAAATGGTAAAATTCTCAAATTCATACCAATATGTCATCATTGTAACATGGTAGGACATATTCGATTTAAGTGCTTTGCATACATTCGGAAATGCAAATTTAATAATGCTTTACATGATATGTCTTTGAATGGTCTTAGGCAATCATCCATGATGAATATAGAACTAGACATAGGAAGACCTTAGAAAAGTATGTTGAGAAGAAACGTGTTGATGACTTGCTTAATAAATCTTGTGTTGTGCCTCATTCTACCATGCGTAAAAAAATTGATAATGCTTTGTTTGATATATGTGAAGATATGACAAGTAAGGTCAAGGTGCATGTTAAAAAGTCTAACATTGAGTCAAAGCATGAAATTGGTAAGAGTGAGAGGCGTATTGTGAAGAGTGTGTGGGCTAGAAAAGACACACATAAATGTCAAGTTGCACAATATGCTCTAAAAGCCAAATCCAAGCATGATATAAAAAATGTTCCTAGTCATTCTTCTAAACATGTTTCTAATTATAACTCTTTGAATGTTGTGCATGATATTGATAATCATGTGAAGAAGAATGTTAAGAATATTTGGTTGAAAAAGAGTGTTTCACACGATCATATTCATAATCTTGATGAAATATTAGTGTGTGGCAACAATGATAAGTTTAATATGAGTGATATTTTCATGAAGAAGATAGTTGATGATTTATCTTCTAAATTTCATATTGCCATGCGAAATGATCATGACGTTTGTGTTAGTTCACCCAAGACCAAATATGTCAAGGGTGGGTGCTCTTACCATTATTGTAAGATTGCACATGTGAGTTAGCTTGATGATTAGTGTCAAGAAACTTAGCTAGCCTAGCTTTGTATCTCTATAACTTGACATGAACTTAGCTATCTCACATATTCATTATGATAGTCAAAATTTGTTGATTAACTTTAAAGAAATTGAATTTTGAAATCCATTTAGTGAAAGATCATGTTAAGACTTTTGGAGAAAGTCATTTTTTTTGTTGTTTGAGTTGAAATGCATAGTCTTTAGTTTCTTGGCATCGACACACCTATAACTTGTTGTCATGTGGACAAACAAGCCAAGAAGACTCATAAAAAGGGTGAAGGCCTTGCATCTGATGAAAATAGCTTGTGAAGGTATCTCTATAGCATATTGCTTGCTTACTTGAATTTTCATCACTCAACTCATTGTGTTATACCACTACATGAAGCATGCCATATTAGAACTAGTATATTGTTCTTATGGTTCTCATTAACATTTGCTCTTTTAAGATCTTTTGGTGATAATTGTTCACATTGATCTTAATCATGATGTGTGTTGTTATAAGCATGTCCCACATAAAGCATATGTATTAGGCATCATTTTATTATAGACCTATGAAAAAAAAAATATATATATATATATATATATTACATGTGTCTAATACAACCTAGAGGGTGGGTGAATGGATTGTTAATCGATTATTACCAATTTTTCGATTAGTCAATGTTAACATATAAAAAACCCAATTCAACAAACAATAAAAATCAAGTAAAAATACAGAAAATAAAGAACACTTGATTTTTACGTGGAAACCTTCAACAAGGAAAAGCCATGGGTTGTTATGTGTGCCACACACAGTCACCAAAATCCATTATATGAGTAAACAGTTACACCCTCAAGCAATACACGGACCCTCACCCTAGATAACCTCAGGTTATGGACACTACCACTCGCCACTCTTGGTTCAATCCCTAGTGATATCCCCAGATCACTACTTTTAGCATAAGCACCTCCTACTCTACCCTGCGGGCCTTTTACAATGGCACTTGACCAATTGCTTGCCAACCAATCCTTGGTTGCAATACTTCACTTGCTTGTGCAATTTCACCTAGAAGCCACAAGACTTTGACTCATGAAGAGAATTAAAAGTCTATATGTATATCACAATGATGCTCAAATGCAATGAGTGCTAGACTAAATACTATATGCTTAACTAGATTTTATAATACAAATCAACATCCTATTTATCAATAAAACCTACATGCACATACATGAGATGTCAATTAGTTGTAAAGATTTCTAACAACCTAATTATCAACAATCAAAGCCAAATCAACCTAAGTTGTCATTAACATGGCAAGGACAATAAGTATGCAATTAACTAATGCAATCAATGAGTCCTAATCAACAATGTCTAAATGCAAAGCATAATGACTTAGCTAGATGTTATCAATCATAAAACAATCCTAGCTATCAAACAAAATCAACATGTCCATACATGTGAACTCAATTAGTTGTAGAGAATTTCTAACAACATAATTGTCTATTAAATGCACATGAACATTCAATAGAGTTTGACTAGATAAATAAACGTTAATTTATCAACCTAATCAACAATCAGTTCTACAAGAATCTTCAAGGCTTAGCTATTTAGGCAAAACAACCTAATCAATTAAGTTATCACAAACAATCTCAAACATCTCTATGAGATTAATTAGCTAGATTTATATATCAATCATGAAATCCTAACTATCAAAAAACAATCTCGATCATGCAATGAAATTAATTAGCTAGATGACATATAAACAATAAAACCTAGCTATCACAAAATAACTCAATCAACACATAATCTCAATCTTGTATGTAGAAATTACTCTAAGAACATACAAATAATAAATGAGATAAAATTGATAAGTAAAAACACTAATTATGTAAGATAATAGTGTTTAACATACCATATCATGTGTGTTGAAAAAGACTCATGCATTAGCACATCCTAGATAATGCTTAGATGAACCTAGATGATGCTTAGATGATGATTTATGCATGTGGAAATGAGTTTAAAGAAATAAAGATGTAATCTTTAAGCTTTTTCTCTCAAGTCTCTCTTTCTCTCTCAAGAATATCTCTTTCTCTCTCTAGAAAGTTAATTCTCTCTCTAGGGTTTCAGTTGGGAGAGTTATGTTGAAGACCCATGAATGATTGATGCATGAAAGATGTCATGGATGCATGGGTTTTGGGTTTGGAGAGTCAATCAAGCTTTCATGAAGCTTTTTCTCTCAAGAACAATGGAGCCTCTCTCTCTAGGGTTTGATTTGGTGGCTCTTTCCAAGAAGAAGAAGAGATAAGGATATATTTATAGTGGGGAAATCGAACTGCTTGTGAAAAGACTAGAATGCCCTTATTCAGCCTTTTTCACGGTACACACGATAGTGCAGCAGCTCAAGATTCGAGGCCTCCGAAATATGACCAAACGACATCGAAACATTTTGTATGATATGTCATTGGAAAGGTATGGATGTCTACTTTTTACTCTTTTTACAGAATGACATTTCAATATCTGTAGAATACGTTATGGTCAATTGAGTGACCAAAGGTCAGAAACGGACAACAACAGAGTTTCCCTATTTTTGTGGTCACTTTGGAGATTTCAAAACCAATCCAAATGATCATGAAATATTACGAATAATATATTGTTGAAAAGGTATGGGTGTCTAGTTTGTCCAGAATTTTACAAAAATCAATTTAAATCTTTTTGTAAAAAGTTGTGGTCACAAGACCATACAAAGGTCAGTTTTGAAAAATATTTAAATCATTGAAATCCAATCTTTTGAAACTAGACACTTTACTCCAAATAATCAAACCGAATCTAACACTTATCCAAGAGAAGAATGAGACCTTCTTAAGTGGTTAACCATCGCGCTAAGACATGCACATCATCGTGCAAGTGCGGACGTTTCCGATCATCTTCGAGAAACGAATTACACCACACTTAAGACTAACATGAAGTGCAAGTGTGGGAAATGAATGCATCAAAATACTTAACATGTCTTGGCATTGTCATTGAACAAGGTATACTCAATTAAAACATGCATGAATAGAATTCATGACGTTGCATCCTAATGCCTAAACATGTCATGGCATTTCAATGAATAAGATGCAATCCTTTAAACATGCATGAAGAGACTTCATGGCTTTACATCTTAATGCCTAAACATGTTTTGGCATTTTAATGAACAAAATGCAATCATTTAAACATGCATGCAGATATTTCATGTCTTTGCATTCTAATGCCTAAACATGTTATGACATTTCAATGAACAAGATGTAATCAATTAAAACATGCAAGAAGAGATGTTCAAGAACATGCATACATTCATATAAAACACACAACATACAAGAATAAGATACATGCATGAGTTGTGTGTGTGTGCAACTAGATCTCTTCAAAGCAAAAAAAGCATTAGAATATACTTTAGTGCTTCTTTTCTTGAAGTCTTGAAAGGGCCTTGGTTGTGCAAATCACTAACCATCAAATGCCTAAGCTACCTTTACATCAAGTCCCAATATGTGGTTTTTCCACGAAATAAACCAATCAATAAATGAGAATCCTTACAACCTAGTTGAACATTCAATTGTTACTCTAGAGCATATGCCTAATAAAAATCAACTTACAGACTTGTTCACAAAGCCCTTTGACAAAGAAAGATTTTAAACTCTTAGAATGTCTATTGGTATGATTTGTGTTGATTTGTGTCTTTGTGTGATTGATGAGTGGCTTGATGAGCAAAACTTAAATTGAAAATCAATATCTTTAAGAGCTACTCACTTGAGAAGTAAATGTTCTTAAACAAATAACTTTTATTGTTTCTAGATCATGTACTTAAGCTTGAAAATCTTATTTTTTGAAAAGTGCACAAATGCTTCTCTTATATGTTTTAGTTTTTGAGTATATATGGTTGAAAGTATGTAGATTATGTATGCATTTAGAAGCCTATTGCTTAGTACATGATAGATGACCTATGGTATGTATCCATTTTGCTTCAGCACTACATAGTATTCAACGAGCACCTTCATGGAAAGGGCTACACATATTGGTTGTGGAGCCACCCAATGTAGGAAAGGGCTATGCCATTGTGATGAGTGAAAGCCGTCATGAGATATATATGTTTATGTTTGAAAAATTCAGAGAAGTGTTGAAAATAATCATTAAAAAAATTCTTTGATTCTAAGTCTAAAAGAAATGAAAAATAAAAAGGCTTATTGGTGTATAGTTGAGAATTGTGAAATGCTCGGGTTGTCAAATAGACATGAGTAAATGAGCCACATGTACACACACACTCAAATGTTGATATCTATTCTTTAAAGCAAAAAACCTGGATGAATATCGGTTTGACCTATTTTTAGAAACGCTTTAGTTGGATAGGTGTGGAAATTGTTTGCATGTTGAAATCACAATTACTCCTACTATATATGTGAGAAGCATTCACACACACACACATATTTTGCTTATATGCTTGATTCATTAACAATGTCAGAATATTTTTTAGAGATTAATGAAAATCTATGATTCTCTCTTGGACTTTGAAAAGTGATGAAATATTTTCTCTTATTGCTTGAATGTGTGAATATGTGAGTCCCTTGTGAAAAAATCTACTTTATGATAATAAGTGGAGCATATGTTAAGAGGGAGTTTTAGTTTATTCAACTTCACTTTCTATACGATTTGTTTGCTTAATATCTCTTTCATTATCTCTTGTGTCCTTTGTCTATTCTTTGAAAAAAAATGAGAGAAATTTTATAACTCACCATGTTTGATATGGGGGGATCCATGTTTGATATAAGGGAGAAAAATGTATACCTCACCATGTGTGGGGAAATGTTCAAGATGTGTGAGTTTTGTACCTCTTTGTGCTTTAATGGAGACTCTGTCTTAAGAGGGGGAATTATTTTCTTGAGTTCTTGTCTTAAAGGGGAGAACAAAATTCTTGCCTTATTGTGTTAAGGATCTTAGGGAGAGCTTTAATGTGAAAACATTTATTTGCTTGAGATAATGCTTTTTGGTTTGGGATAAGGGAGTTCTTATTTGTTTATGTTATAATATCTCACCATTCTTCTTTGGAAGAAGATCTCTTATTGGTTTGCTATTTTGCTCATAAGTTCCTTGAAGATCAAAGAAGGGATTCTTGAAGACTCAAGAAGATATGAAGACCTTTTAGTTTAGAGATCTCTTTGTAATGTGAGGATGAGAGAATGCTATCAACATTGAGTTTATTGGAGTGAACAATATATGGTGAGGATGAGGTTTTGCTATGGAATGGCCAAAGGGGGAGATTATAAGATCTTTGATTTGTATTGGCTTGATTCCATTGCAAAACAATTTTTATTTGTAATGGTTAGTTGCTTAGGTGGTTCTTGGTGAAAAGAAGCTTCAAAGAAGAAAAGCAGCTTCTCATGCAAATATCGTCTTCAAGAGGAAAAACGCTTACTTGGATGCTAATGCATCAAGATTCTTCTTCCTCTTGCAAGGCGTAAGCGCACACACACATAATTCGTTCATGTGTGTCCCTGTATCGTTGTGCAAACATTTTGGTATAACACATTCACACACTTATTAAAGTATGCACATGCATTTGTTTCATATTGACAAACATTGTAGAATTGCATGTTCTAGTACTATCTCTAGGAAATAGTATACTTGTGTGACTTTGTGTTTATTTGTTTGTGTGTATGTGTTTGGACTTGAATATGTTCTCAAATGATTCCTTGTTGAGTTCTGGTCATTTCGGTTACTCACTCATTTGTTTTCGAGTTTCGAGTTGAAAGTTACGAAACTTTCCATACATTTATTGTACATGGCTTTTGTCTTTTCGATTTCCATATTTTTTCATGAATGTTTTGTTAATGTCCATGTTCATAAGAGAGTAACGGTTCGTAATCCAAAAACGGATTCGAATTCGGAGTTCGGAGATCAGAGAATGATCAAAGAAGGTGAGAGGTATACGAAAGGGTGCTAAAGGATAAAAGATGGCAAATTGCCATTTACTCCCTTAGCCATAGAGAGCACGTGTGGCACACGCCAAAACATGCTCTCTGTCCCTGTGTGCTTCACTGTGAACAAAAGCCTGGGAAGCACAGATACGGATATGGATACGGGATAGTCTCTCCATCTCTCTCTTCACAATTCACCTTCTTCTTCTTCTTAATTTTCTCTGCTTTGTTACTTATTTTTTTTTCTTTTTTCCTTTTGTTTCTTAATCTTCTTCTTCACCGAACGACGGTGGCTTCAGCGAGAAACCTTATATCTCTTCTTCTTCTTCTTCTTCTTCTTCTTCCTCCTCTCTTCTTCTCCTTCTTTTTTCTTCTTTCTGTTTTTTCTTTTCTTTCACTATCAAGCAGCCGCTCCTCATTGAAACGAGCCCTAATCCTAATCCAATATATTTCTTTAAAATTTCATTTTGACCCATATATTTTTAAAATTATAATTTGACCCCGTTTTGTACTAAAATATTTATGATTTTGCCCCAAACGTATCTCTAGCGTATCCATGCTATATCCTGCCGTATCCGCCAAGTATCCTCCACGTTGACTTTTGAAAACGTCAACGGATACACCAAGTGGCGTATCGGATACGTATCCTAATATATCTGGGGAGTATCGGAACTGGATACGAGTTCGATACGAGTTACCTCCACCAAATAGAGTAACCATACTTCCTTTCCAAAAGCTAAAATTCTTTATCTGATTCATTACCTGCATGTTTAAATTCAGTACACATTTTGAAATGGGTTTTTATTGCGTGCAAGCATACACATGAATTTTGGTGTGCGATGCTCAACCTCATTCATGTGTTGACTTGGCCTTACTTTCTATTGGCCATTTAAGGGTTTTCTTGTGTGAGCCTGCCTCACCGAATGAATCTTTTTCAATTTATATTTCCCTCCTCACCGTAAATCAAATTGAAGAAAAAGAAAGACTAAAATCCATTTTTTGTGCAGTATTTTTTTTCTCTCAATTCTCTCATCTTAATTCGATCATATCTTTCTCATTTAAACTCCGAATCACTTGATTCAAAAGCCAAAAATGTTGTTCTTGATGAGAGGAACAAACTTCAAGCATTTTTAGTGACAAAAGATTTCGTGATTTTTCGCAGATCATCTAATTTAATCTTCCTATTTGATAGATGAAATGTGTTAAGAATGATGTTAATTCACATTCTAGGTTTGTTTAATTGATTGATTGCTGATGTAAGGATTTCCATTTGTTGATTGGTTTATTTCGTGGACAAACCACATGTTGGGGTTTAAATGTAAGGGTAGTTTAGGTGATTGAGATTCAAGCTCAAAGTCCATTTCTAGACCTTAAGAGAAAAAGCACTTCAAAGGTAAATTTCTAAGTGTTTACTTGCTTTGAAGAGATGTAGTTGCACATACTCACAACACATGCATAACTCTTTTTCTTGTATGTTGTGTGTCTTTATTATGTGTGCATTAATGTTCATTAATCTCTCTTCTTGCATGTTTAATTTGATTGCATCTTGTGTGTTAAATTCCATGTCATGATTAGGCTTAGGATGCAACATTTTTGTAGGGGGTGTTGTACAACTGCCCTTCAGGTGTTGTACAACTGCCTTTCAGGCGCTCTATGACCACCCTACGTAGAGCGGTGCCACTAGTCAATTTAATTGTCGCCTGTGAACCGCCTTACAACCACCCTACGTAGAGCGGGTGTAGAGCAGCTCTCAAAATCCTGAGAGCAACCGCCCTTGGTTCGCCTGATTTTCACTCTACGCGTAGAGTGGTCATGAAGAACTTGTTCTTCATTTCCCAGGTGAACCGCGTTACAACCGCCCTACGTAGATCGGGTGTAAGGCGGTCAAGGCAAATTTTAAGGAAACTTATCAAAACAATGTCACTTCATTTTGACACCCTATATATATGCCTCTTTTGTTTTAGGTCAGTTCTAAGAGTTCTAAAAGCATATTTTTCACTTAGAAAATATTTCAAGAGAAAAATTCACAAGAACTCACCTTTAAACACTCAAAGCTTTTCCTTTGTGCATCAAAGATCATCTTGCATCATCTATGACCATATAGGATTCATCCATACATGGTTTAGCAACATCACATCTTGCTTGGTAAGGTTTTCGCTATTATGTTACATAACTAGTGTCTTTCTTAACAAGTCATCTCTTTTATCATTTGTATGCTCTTAAAATATATTCTAGATACAAAATAGAGATTGATTGTGGTGTATTGATTAAGTGTTGTATTTTGATAGCTTTAGAAGATTGCCATAATATATATTTAGCTAAGCTTTATGACATGTCATTTAGCTATTGATATCTAGGATTTATTAACTGTTAATTCATCATCGTAGATAAGCATTTAAGGTTACCTAGCTTTATTTGCTCTTTGAATATCATCATATATTCACATAGGCTTTTTATCTCTTCATTGAGAACTAAGACTTGTGTTGTGACCGGGATTAGATTGCGTAAATCACAAGCAATTGGACTAGGTTCAATTTTAAAAGTCCGTGGGTAGTGGTAGCGGGATATTGGCCGGGATTAGGTTGTCAAATCGGGATTAGGTTGTATATGCTATTGCAATTAATGGATTCAAGGTTCGTGTGTCGCACACATAACATCCCATGGTTTTTCCCAGTGGTTGGGTTTCCACGTATACTTCAAGTGTTGTTTTTATTTCCGCACCATATTACACTTGTTGTTTTTATTGACTAGTTCGGGTATTTTCTTGAATATTGACTAAACACGAAAATTGGTTATAATCGTTTAAAATCTATTCACCCCCTTCTAGATTAATATTGAACACGCCGTTAATTTGTTTCAATTGGTATTAGAGCGGGTTCCTAGATATACTTAGATGATCCTAGCTTATTTTGGTGTGTGTTGCATTTTGCGTGATTTTTGATTTGTCATACATTTTGCATTCATCTCATTTGCATTTATCCAAACACTATGAGTGATTTTGGGATGAGCAAAGAAAGAGCGTCAAGCGTGAGGCCACTGTTGCTCACCAACGTAAACTACTCCTCATGGAAGGGGAAGATGAAGGCGTACTTGTGCCAAATCCATGATAGGGCATGGATGGCGGTTGAAGAAGGTTACGCGCCACCGAAGATGACTCCTACGGATAGAGGAGAGGGGGTTCTCAAGCCTAAGGCACAGTGGAGTCCTCAAGAGTTTGTTGTTTCCATGTGGAACAACAAAGCTATACATGCCATCCGATGTGCGATGGACGAAAATCAGTATAAACTGATTCAAATTCCTAGGATCGCTAAAGAGGCGTTGGACATCCTAGAGACCGCACATGAAGGAACTGAGGTGGTCAAAGAGTGCCAGCTCCAAGTCCTCCAAACTCAGTTTGAGACCATTAGGATGGAGGAAGGTGAGCAGTTCAATGACTTCCAAGTGAGGCTAATGGACATTGTGAACCAAAGTCACTAACTTGGTGATCCTTACTCGGATAGAAGGTTCAAGCAAAAGATCATGAGTTCACTTCCCGAGAGGTTCGAATCCAAAGTGACGGCCTTAGAAGAAAATAGCGAGTACAAAGATATGAAGCCGAGTGAAGTCATTAGAAGAATTCTTGCCTTTGAGTCAAGAAAGGTGACTATCACATCACCTCCTAAGAAAAAGAAGAATATTGCTTTGAAGACTTCAAAGCATGATAAGAAGGAGGTTGATGATGACTCGGATGAAGACATGGCTTTGTTGCTAAGAAGATTCAAGAAATTCTTCAAGTTCGAGAAGAAGGGCGTTGGATCAAAAGGCCAAGACTTGAAGAAAAATGGTCATTTCAAGAAGTTTGAGCCTAGGCAAGAGGAGTCTAAAAGAAAAGAGGTCCAATGCTATAAATGTGGTGGCATAGGTCACTTCGCCCCCGAATGTGCTAATCGCATGGACAAGAAAAAGGGAAAGGCGATAGCCGCCACTTGGAGTGAATGTAGTGATGACTCCGGTGAGGGAGATAAGTATTCAAGTGATGAAGACCTTGTCATAAACTACACGACATTTTATGCCACTCATGTAGAAGTTGAAGTTGATGGCAATGATGACTTGACTAGTGATCCCACAGAAGAGATAGATGAAGAAGTAGCTCTAGAGGTGATTGGTGTAACTACTCATTGGGATATGTCTCATACTTCATCAATAGACCAATTTGATGATCTTGATGAAGAAGATGTCTATATTGGTGGGATGGAGAATATAGGAGATGACTCAAAAGTTGAGAATTTGTCATCTAACTCCACAATGGAAATATGGAGAGTATAGATCATGAAGACTACTTGAAAAGGTTTGAAAGCTATAAGGTAAAGAATGAAAAGGAGATTCAAAATTTGAAGGAAGAAAACCTTAAGCTTTCAACACTAGTTGACCACTTGAGTGAAGAAGTGGTGAGATCCATAACGGATGATGATAAGCTAAAGGATGAGTTAGCTATATCTAAAAGGAATGAAGAAGGGTTGAAAAGGGAAATTAAAGATGCTAGCGTGTTGATGGCTAAGATGGCCTCTAGCACGGAAAAACTCAACCATATGTTGAGTGTTAGAAAAAACCCTTGTGACAATATGGTATTGGCTTTAAAAATGACATGGAGATTCCCACTCCTAGCAAGACCATGTTTGTCAAGAGCTTGGGCATTAAAGAAGCTTCAATGGTGCACACTCCTAGGAAAAGATTAATCTAGAACAATGTTCAAAAAATGCACAAGTGAAGGTTGCTTCAACAAGACAACCACAAGCTCAACCTACAAGAGTTCCTCATACTAACTTCCCTCAACCTCAAATCCATCAAGGAAAGAGACCAATCATGCAAGCTCAACCGAGGAAGCAACCAAGTCTTGGTCAACAACAAAGAAGAAGAGATCCTATACAACAACCAAGACAACCACAAAGACATTGGAAGGCTCATATGCATGCATAAGGACATGATATGATTTCTAACTTCATCCCTACATGTCATTATTGTGGTATTGATGGTCACATTAGACCAAATTGCTTTCATTACATCAAAATGTGTAGATCTAAAAGAATGATTGAAAAGAAAAGGGCTAAAGCTAGAATGCATGTTCATAGAAAGGATATAATTCATTTAAATGATCCTATGATATCTAGAAATCTTGAACCTTTAACCACTAGGATTGAAATTTTGTCACCTAAGTGGAAAAGAAATAATGAACCCTCTTGCTATGAGACTAACAAGTCTCATATTGGTTCAACTAAGTTCAATGGACTTGGTAGGTCTTTAGGACCTCATGACCTTCATTGATGAAGGGTGGTGTTTGACCCCATATGGGGAACTCAAGCAAAGAGAGCTATTTTGCATACTTGTCATATGCAAAAATTTGAAATATCTTATGCTTCTTTATTAATTGCTTGAGTATCATGGTTACACATATGTATATATGTTTTTATCTCAATAAGTGTGAACCATGCTTTGAATGCAATCCATGTCATATTTATGTTCAAACCTACATTTTTAGACTAGGAGATATATACATAGGAAGTACGATTTGAATGACCTATAGTTATCTCCATGACATGATGATTCTTAATTGACATGCTAAAAATGAATAGCATGAATATTTTTTTTTTAACATGCTTATGCAATATGAAAAGCATGAATTGATAGCTGCATATTCTTAAATGCAAAACAATGTGTGAAAAGCTTATGAGACTCAAAATGATTAAAGGCGTTAAAAATTTTATAATCCTATTGTCTCTCTTTCTTTATTAGTTGAACATGGCTACTATCATACGGGTATCATTCCTAGAAAAATCAAATAGGGTGCAAAAAGTAGCTCATGCCATGTTTAGCTCATAAAGTTGGATATAGTTGTTCTCAAATTAAAATCAATGAAATCTCTATATCCTTGCTTCTCTTATGACAAATGGTGAAAATGGTTTGACTTCTATTGGAAACTTTTGTCATTTGCTTTGCCAAATACCATTGTATTTTGGACTTGAATGATACATGTCTTGTATGCAAAGCAGTTTTTAATTCACACATTTTCATAAAATAAATCCTCCTTGTTTGTTTCCAATTTATTGAGTAGCATAAAATTGCTTATATGATTATGCAAATATCTTGTATGCAACTATCTCTCTTTGCCTTAAGTGACCATGTTGGGGACTGCTCATTTGCCTATATCATGACAAAAAGGGGGAGTAGAATGGTGGTAAGGGGAGTTGCAAAATTGTAGTAGCAATTGTGCATGTTGGGGAGACTATACATTGAGGGGGAGTAACCCATTGAAGGGGAGCATTGCATACATATACATTGCATGATGTTGTGCTTAAATTCTTAAATGCAAATGCTTAATTTATTTTCACTTGATCATCTCACATACACTTGCTTTGGAAGTGTAACTTTTGTTTTGAAGGGTTGCTAGTTCTACAAGAGATTGAAGGCATGAAGTTGTTAATTTTTTATTATCTCTTTGTAATGTAGAATATTATTAATATCCCGTTAGCTTCAATTTTTTTGTGAGGATCAATGTGAGTGGTAGTTTTGTCACAAAATAGCCAAAGGGGGAGATTGTAAGGATTCTCATTTGTTGATTGGCTTATTTCGTGGACAAACCACATGTTGATGTTTAAATGTAATGGTAGTTTAGGTGATTGAGATTCAAGCTCAAAGTCTCTTTCAAGACCTCAAGAGAATAAGCACTTCAAAAGTAAATTTCTAAGTACTTACTTGCTTTGAAGAGATGTTGTTGCACACACTCACAACACATGCATAACTCGTATTCTTGTATGTTGTGTGTCTTTATTATGTGTGCATTAATGTTCATTAATCTCTCTTCTTGCATGTTTAATTTGATTGCATCTTGTGTGTTAAATTCCATGTTATGATTAGGCTTATGATGCATCATTTTTGTAGGGGGTGCTGTATAACTGCCCTTCAGGTGCTGTACAACTACCTTTCAGGCGCTCTACGACCACCCTACGTAGAGCGGTGCCACTGGTCGATTTAATTGTCACCTGTGAACCGCCCTACAACTACCCTACGTAGAGCGAGTGTATAGTGGCTCTCAAAATCCCGAGAGCAATCGCCCTTGGTTCGCCTGATGTCCACTCTACACGTAAAGCGTTCATGAAGAACTTGTTCTTTATTTCCCAAGTGAACTACCTTACAACTGCCCTACGTAGAGCGGGTGTAAAACGGTTAAGGCAAATTTTAAGGAAACTTATCAAAACAATGTCACTTCATTTTGACACCCCATATATATGCCTCTTTTGTTTTAGGTCAGTTCTAAGAGTTCCAAAATCATATTTTTCACTTAAAAAATATTTCAAGAGAAAAATTCACAAGAACTCACCTTTAAACACTTAAAGCTTTTCCTTTGTGCATCAAAGATCATCTTGCATCATCTATGACCATATAGGATTCATCCATACATGGTTTAGCAACATCACATCTTGCTTGGTAAGGTTTTCACTATTATGTTACATAACTAGTGTCTTTCTTAATAAGCCATCTCTTTTATCATTTGTATGCTCTTAGAATATATTCTAGATACAAAATAGAGATTGATTGTAGTGTATTGATTGAGTGTTGTATTTTGATAGCTTCACAGGATTGTCATAATCTATGTTTAGCTAAGATTTATGACATGTCATTTAGCTATTGATATCTGGGATTGTATTAATTGTTAATTCATCATCCTAAATAAGCATCTAAGGTTACCTAGGTTTATTTGCTCCTTGAATATCATCATATATTCACATAGGCTTTTTATCTCTTCATTGAGAACTGAGACTTGTGTTGTGACTGGGACTAGGTTGCGTAAATCACAAGCAATTGGACTATGTCCACTTTTAGAGGCCTGCGGGTAATGGTAGTGGTAGTGGGATATTGGTCGGGATTAGGCCGTCAAACCTGGATTAGGTTGTATACGTTGGTGCAATTAGTGGATTCGAGGTTCGTGTGTGGTGCACATAATAGCATGTGGTTTTTCCCAGTGGTTGGATTTCCAAGTATACTTCAAGTGTTGTTTATATTTCCGCACCATATTACACTTGTTGTTTTTATTGACTACTTGGGGTATTTTTGTGAATATTGACTAAATGCGAAAATTGGTAATAATCGTTTAAAATCTATTCACCTCCCTCTAGATTAACATTGAACACATCGTTAATTTGTTTCAGTTGAGTTTTAGCTTTGTGATTTCATTTTAACATATATTAGCTAAACTTGATTAATCTTGAAATTGATTCTAGAAATGATATATATGATGTGCCTCATGATATTTTCTAGGTTTAATTTTATGATCTAAGAACAAGGATTTTTCTTATGATATATTGAATATTCTAAACTTGTTCTTGTTGATTCACATGTCTTGATTTATAGATATATTTGTGATTATTTGTTGAAGCTTATTCTAGATTATCATTGAACATGTTCATAGAGCTTGATTGATCATCTTGCTTTATTTGATTGTACTTGCATCATTTGTATCACTTAGATCATTGCCTTGTGGAAATCTTGAAGTCTCTTGTTTAGGTGAGTAAAGCCTTGATTTGAGTAAGAAGACTTGGCTAGGAAAGTGCTCCGGATAGCCAAGCACGAAGTCTTAGTTAGGATCAAGAGGATCCGGATAACTAAGTAAAAGTCTTAGCTAGGAGTTTGGTACTCCGGATGGTTGTGCTATGGAAGTTTGACTAGGATCCTTGTGATCAAGATAGCTAAGCAAGGAAATCTTCCTAGAGGCTTGAGAGTCTTGGATAGGGAGTTGCTCTCTAGCGGTGTAGGACACACCTTGGATAGAGAGTAGGCTAGGTGGCTGGCTAGGTGGCTCACTAGGCCCGAGGGTAGACTAGGAGTTAATAGCTTAGGGTGGATATCATGTGTTGATAGCCTTGCGTGTATAGTGGTTGTGGTATCAACCCGTGGATGTTTCCTTTTAGGAGGTTTTACCATGTAAAAACAAATGTGTCAAGTTTCATTTTTATGTTTCTATTATCTTCCATATATTGCATCACTTGTATATTGATATCTTCATGTGTTGATTATAGCAAATCATTTGATTAAGACACATCAAGTGTGCATTTCATTATTGTATTCCACAAAATTTGAATTTGGAAGAAATTGGGCCTATACCTATTCACACATCCCCCCCAGTAAGTATAATATACACTATATTGCTTAAGGGAATTTCACATTTGTAGTGCTTTGACCTCCTTCTCCACCTTGTCTAAATTGACTATATAGTCACATTCTTTGACCTTGGCTACCTTGAGGGCTTCATCTTTCCTACCAAGTGCTTCCTTCATTTCGTCCAAAGCTTTTGCTTTTCGCTCCACTTTTATAAGCAACTTCCTTGTCTTCCTAGCATATTCTTCTTCAAATTCTTCACATAGCTTTGCAAGGTCTTCGAATTCTTTTGATGTGGAATTCCTCTTAACTTCAAGTTTCCCAACTTGAATTTCCAATTCCTTGTTCTTGTTGGAGACTTCTCCTACCTTCCTCCGAAAGGTACTATTCTCCTATTTGAGCATGTTAACTTCAAGAGTGAGCTTCTTGTTTTGCATTTCAAGCTCTTCTACTTTCACCTTTCCCAAGTCCTCATTTTCTTCTAACTCCTTCATCACGAGTTGTAACTTTCTCTCCAACTCTTCCTTCTCTTGGAAGGTTTCCGCCAATCTCTCTTGAAGTAAAGCCAATTTTTCCTCTAACTTTGTGCTTCGCTCTTGAGTCTTTGGCGGTTCGTCCTTGGTTTCTGCATCATTCTCATATACTTGTACAAGAGCGTCTACACGGCTCCTTGTCCTCCCTTGATTGGGATAGACCGATTCTAGTGATTGATCCGGCTGACTAAAAACCAAATGGTTTCTCATCTTTTTCTCATATGCTTGTTGTGCGGATTGTAATAACTCCATGGTCTCTTGTTGAGAAGCTTGGATGCTCTCAATCTCCCGAAAATGCTTCTCCATGAAATTTTTCCTCTCATCATCAATGGTGTTTGATTGGTATGATGAGAAGGAATCTTGGTTAGTCCACCAATTCGTATTGAAGCTATTCCCATGAGTCTCGTAGCTCAGCCCTTGGTAATCAGTGAAGAAATCCATAGAATCCTGAAACAAAAAGAAACAAAAACTACCAAAGAAGTAAAAAGAAACTAAAAAGACTAAAAACAACTGAGAGACTAAAAATTAATAAAAACTAAACTAACCACTTCTAAGAAAAGTTAATTGATTCAACTATCGCTTAAGTTCCCTAGCGGCGGCGCCAATTTTGATGTACATCGTTTTTCACAACAAAATAATGTTTTAAATGTGTTCTTTTTTAAAACCATGTTTGATCACTTGAAAATCCACTTAGATGTAAAATTTAGTAAAATGGTAAGTAAGGATTCGTTCCATAGGGAATTAGAGTAATTAGTTGAATAAATTAACAACTCCTAAATGCAATAAAATAAATCATAAGCAATGGATGGTTGTATGGTTTGTCAAGCCATCAAACATACATGTAAAATAAACCAAATAAACTAATAAAATAGAATGCTTAACAAATCTAGATAATTAATATGTGGAATAAACAATTAAGATAATTGTTAGGGAATTAATGGGATCGCAAGTGAATTATGGGTTATGCTTCTCAAGCTACTTTAGTGAGCCAACCTCACAAATGTTAACCAATTGTTTTCTAAAATGTGTTTAGACCATCACTATAAACCCTAAACAACTTCCCACCGCAATGCCTAACCGATTAAGGAGAGGGGGTCACGGCGGAATCGGTTTGTTACAATTTAAAGGTTTAGATTATGGCGGTTGATATACCCTTCGATAATCTATCCTAGTCACTATGTTCTCAATCAATCAAGGGTGTCAATCCAATCAAGATTTTATAACAAATTATCCTAAACAAGAGTATAATCAACTAGTAGGTATACATCCAAATGTTCTCACATCAATCCCCTAGAAAGGGGGTTTCATTGCACATATTACAATCAAAGGGAAGGTAAGTAAAAAAGATTAGGAAATCACCCTTAGACTTCATTTTGTAGAGCTTGATCATTTCCTTGCCTTTGATGCTCCTTGTGCAAAGAGTAGATGATGATGATGTGTTTAGATAGGTGGAGTCAAATGGGAAGTGACTAAGGAGATATGTGGAGAAGATGGGAAGAAAGAAATGATTAGGGGAAGGTAATCTAGAGTGTTTGAGTTTATAATGGAGGAGAAATGGTGGGTTTATGAATGGTAGAAGAAAGGGGAGGTTTCTTGATTATCAAGAGTTGTCCAAAAAGGGAAAATAGTGATGTATTTATAGGAATTTCAAATTAGGTCTCAGATGGCAGATTACCAAAACAACCCCTGTACTTGCTAAATTGCCATTTTAGCCACTTTAGGAGACCTTCTTGTAATTTTCCCCACCAATCATAGATGAACAGAGAGAGGTCGCTATTTTGGTTCAAATGGCGACATATTTGGCGACGCTATCAGGTGCAAAAATCATCTCTGTCGCCATGGGGTCATTGTGGCGATATCGAAGAGCAAACCGCAACATTGATTTTCGCTAGTGTTTCGCGGTTTTGGGAAGTGGCGACATATGGGAGATTGGGCGTGCTTGAGGCTTGGAGATTCCGGCGATTGGAGGAGCCGAGAAGAGGAACGACCAGACCCACGGTGTGCTCACCGTCATTTTGGGCCAGAAAATGGCCGGAGATAGGTCGGAAAAAGGGGTAACATCAGGCAGCGGTGTGCTAGGGTTTAGGGCGTCCGTGGTAGGTCTGTCGAGAGGTTGAAGATGAAGTTTGAAGGACAGATGGGTGTATTTAGCAAGGGATGGAGTGCACGCAGACATGGGTCTTTTTGTTTCTATCGGGGTGCACTTAGTATAGAACAGGGGTGTGCATAGGCTTAGCTGATAAGGTGCTTGGGCTGCATTTGAGGTTGGGCTAGAGCTGGGCTTGCGCACTTGGGCACAGCCTACTTTGCTTCCTATATATGAAACGCACCGTTTCGTTTAAGTGTGGTCTTCTGGGGCATGGACAGAAATGGGCTGGGGTTCATTCAGAAGCCCGATCTCCTTCCAAAACGTACCGCATTGCTCAGATGACGTGGCGCGTCTAGCTGCTTTGCGTGATCATTTATGGAATGGACCACTAAACTCTTTTGAAATTGCAATAAATTCAATCTTTTCTTCAATAATTATACTTTCGCCCCTATTTCTCCAAAATTACTCCAATGCCCCTGAACGTTATAATTACCTAAAAACACTTAATTCATACCATTAAATCACGGGATATTGCTTGAGAATCAAGCAAAAAGAGAAGGAAGTGAGGGTCAAAATCATACTAATTTTGGTTCGATTATGTATGTGTTATACCTATTGAGCACAACGATTCAGGGACATATATAAATGTAATATGTGTGTACCTAAACGCCTTGTAAAAGGAATAAGGTCTAGATATACCTTTGATTTACTACAAAGCTTGCTCCTCTTGTACACTTCACTTTGCATGATGTGTTGTCATTTCTCTTTGAAGCTTGAATCAATATGAACCTAGACAACCAATCAATACAAAGGAAATGTCGTTTAGATATGGAAATATGCCAACATGGCTCAAAAACCTAACAAGCTCCCTATTTGCCAAATTCCATGTCAAAACACCTATACAAATATTTATACATACAAAATGAAAATCGATCGTAAATCACACCCTCACATTACAATGAGTTTGTTTTACCTAGACTAATCTTCAATAAATCTTGAACTTCTTCATTTGATATTCTCTTGATATCAACTAAAATTAACTTGAAGGACAAAGCATATACAAGAGAATATATGTGGTAATATACATACTTGACAAGAATATAGTAATTAAGTTCAAATGGATACATGTATACTCCCCCTAAATACATGCATAATATCCATCACAAACAAAATAAATCTCATCCAAGTTATTGCATGCCATAAGAAGTTCAAAGCTAGGAACCAACAAAAAATAGTTCATGGTTTCCACAAATACAAATATACTAGATACCAATTAAAAAAAACATACCATAGAAGAAGCTAATATCATGTATCATATTTCTCCCCCTTTTTGACATGAGATGAAGCCAAAAGCAAAATATTAGATACCTCAAGATCACATATGGTCTCACTAGCCATTAGTGACAACAAAGAACTTTGACAAGTTTGTTGATCTAACATAGCACTTGAAGGTGGTTGCTTTGCTTGAAGAAATGCTTTCTTCCAAGCCCTTGATCTTTTCATCTTGTTGTTCCACCTTCCAGTTTAGCTTCTTTATCTTTTTCCTTGATTCTACAAGCTTCTCTAGCATTTTTAAGGCCCAATACGGAAGATAACTTGAGCTTAACACATTACTAGACTTTTGAATATCACTAAAAAAATCTAAAAGTGTCGTTTGACCCACCCTTATTTTTGTATAACATAAATGCCACACGTTTGTCACTAAATTTCTCCAATGGTGGTATAAGCACATCTCCCTTAATTGTTTTTCAACTTAAAGGCCATACACCAATGAGTTATAAACTCGGGATAAGCTAGCTTTTTATCCAACCTAGTTGAACAAGATGAGCTCTCTATATGTTGCATTATAATTTCCCCAAGGTTTATAGGCTTATTAGTGACCAATGCATATACTATCTTGACCTTCTCTTTGTTTAACTCAGTAGCATTTTTGGAAAGGGATGACCATTTATCCCCATGGACCTAAATCCCTACTCCCTCATCCCTATTTGGGGGAAATATTTTGGGGGAAAATGGGGAAATGGGAGGATGGGGATAATTTTTATCCCCAAATTGAAATAGGGATAGGACGACGCACCTCCCCCCCCTCCCCATTTCTCCATTTTCCCCCACAATTTTATGGAAATTGGGATGGGGATGGGGGCAACCTTATATATAATATTAATATATATTTTCTTAATATTTTTATTCTTTCTATTTTACTACGTATAAATATATATTTTTAGTATTTTTAGTATTTTTATTCTTTCTATTTTACTAAGTGTGTAATTTTTACTTAAACATGGGAAATGGGGAAATGGGGAAGACGTGGGAACGAGGAAGCAAGGAAAAATGGGGAAAATAGGGAAATGGGGATGGGGATCGGGGGACCTCCCCCCAAAACTACCCCATCCCCATTTTCCCCAAATGGGGAAAGAGGGAAAGGTTTTGAAAATGAGGATGGGGATGAGGGGGCCTATATCCATTCCCATTTCCCAAATGGCCATCCCTATTTGTGGAAAGCACAAGATTTGCACAAACAAAGTGATGCCAAAAGACACTAATTTTGGTCAACTCATTTTGACATATAAAAACACACTTACCCCACTCAAAATTGCTATCTACACATAAAGTTCTCCCCATTTTAATTTAGAATATCTAAAACAAGAAACATGAGTCGAATAAACAAAACAAGTTAGTCTCAAAATGTCATAAATGTGACTAAGTAAACAAGTATATATAAAAACAATGAATCACAATGCATAGCAAAGAATATGAGATAAGTATCATGCATTTTCAAGATCAAAGATATTAAAGAAACAATATACCAATTTTTGTCAAAACAAATCATGTGAACATTGTAGGGAAAAATAGTTTATACGCGCAGCGGAATACGAAAAATAGGTTTAGTATATAATAAAAAATTTTCTTTTAAAGATGAACCATAACCCTTGAATAAATTAACATATAAACAAAAGTACCGTACATTTGTCGCGTGATCCGATTGACGTTGCATCAATGGTATTCCACAAGAACTTCCAATCCAATCACGAACGTGAATCACCAAGGAGCGTGGTCTCCCTTTCTTTGAATTGAGTACCTGAAGATGGATAACAAAAACTTTTTCTTTTTCGTTAGTCACAAAACTTCCAAGAGATAACAAAGAACGTTTCGGTCACTTTTGAATTATCAATCTTTTGATTGAAACTCGTGTGAACCTTATTCGAAGTTGTGCACAAAACCTTTTAATGTAAAAGCTACTAGTGCACTATCGAAATAAAACGTTCTCCTCACTTTCTCTCATTTCATACGTTTGTATTGACCCGAGCAGCGCATCAATACTCATGCAATCCACAACTTTGCTCTTTTCTATAGCAATCACTTTGGCATTAAACCTCTTAGGAAATGATCCCAAGACCTTCCAATTGAAATGCTTACGAGAGATAGGCACTCTGAGTACTTGGCATTGGTTTAAGATACTAAGAAGCTTGTATTGGAAGTCTTGAAACTTTTCTTCTTCATCTATTTGCAAGCTCTCAAATTGTAAAGTGAGTATTTGAAGTCTAGATTTCCTTACCACCAAGGTTCCTTCATTAGTTACTTGAAGAGTATCCTAAGCTTCCTTAACAATTTTTAGATTTTGGATATAGGTGAATTGATGACTATCCACACCTCCAAATATGGCATTCACAGTGCGATGATGCCACCTAGCCAAATCAAACTCATTAGTAGACCACTCACTTCTAAGCTTAGGAACAACTGACCCATCCTTAAGCATTTTGTTTGGAGGGAAGTACCCTTTTTAACCATCATCCATGCTCTCTAATCGATGAAGGGTGTATATGACTTTGTTTGGAGTTTTCAAAAACCATAGTTGTACGCTTGAGTAAAGGTGGCTTAGAGTTAGAGGCACATTCAGTCATCGTATCCTCTAGAACAGCCATGACTTCAAAACTTAACAATTTACTTCGAATGTATCCTGGATCTCGTTACTTGACTTCTAAAGATTTGCTCTGATACCAATTAAAAAATACAAGCACCGTTAAATTTCCAAAGGCTAACCTAGATGGGGGTGAATAGGTTTTAAACCTCTTTTCAATCTCTTGAAACAAACATAAGTTTGTCCCTCTAGAAAGTTTGAATAAAAACACAATGTAATCACGAAAGCACATATAGACAATTGAAATCATATTCAATATAGCATGTCAATCAAAGTCTATAACTTGCAAGTGAAGATATCGTACTAAAACATAAATCAACTCAAACTTGTATATATATATATATATTAATCTCCAATATTCACAAATACAAGTGAATATATAATTATACAAAACTATATTACCAATTAACAAATACAAGAAATATGTACAACTGAAATTCCCTAAACCAATTATAGTGTAAAATATACCTAGGGGGGTTGTGAATAGGTGTATGCTCAAATTCTCGCACTTCTTTTTCAACACAACAAAGTAGTTCACAATTTGAAAGCTTAACAAGTGGATTACTATAACAAGTCAATATGAATATAGTTGAGCAAGTTTTATAAGCAATACAAGTTAATATCAAATAAAGAAACTTAAAAGAGAAAATCAACACAAGTGATTTTTACGTGGTAAAACCTCAAAAGAGGAAACGTCTATGGGTTGATACCGCAACCACCGGCAAGCCACAATTCACTATGATGAGAAGATTTACACTCAAAAAGCAATCAACACATGATAAACTCCCTAAGCTATCAACTCCTAATCTACCCTCGGGCCTAGTGAATCACTTTGTCTACTACCTATTCAAGATGTGATAAACACACCTTTAGAAAGTAACTTCCTATCCAAGACACTCATGTCTTTAGGAAGATTCCTTGCTTGTCAATTTGGATCCTCCCGATCCTAGACAAGTCTCACTGCAACAAATATTGGATTCTATAGCATGCGTTGAATGCTATCAAATGTCTCTAATAGCATTCAGAAGAACATTATGATAGCCTGTGTGATTAAAAGTTTTTGTCATATGATAGCATTTTTGGCATGTGAAAGTATTAAATTCAAAGTGCTATGACATATCCTATTATAGCATGTTTGAAATGCTATTTGGTTTTCATTTGTCATAGCATTTTGGATATGCGATAATTAATAATTCAATATGCTACAACATAATCTTTTATAGCATGTTAGAAATGCTATTTGGTGTTAATTTGTCATAGCATTTTGGACATGTGATATTTATTAATTCAATATTCTACAACATATCCTATTATAACAATTCACAAATGCTATTTTGCCACTATTTTTAATGGCATGTTTGTCATGTTATACTTTTTGGTTTTGAAGTGCTATAATATATCTTATTATAGCATTTGAAAAAGGCTATTTGTTATTTGTTGTTATAGCATTTTTATCATGTAATACTTCTAATTGAAAGTGCTATTTTAAATAATGTTATAGCATTTTTAAGAAGTTATTTTGTTATCATCTGTAGCGTTAATTAATTGCTACAAATCCCAATAAAAATAATTTTAACATTTTATTAAATGCAACTTTTAAAATTAGTAAAAAGTTATAATAAATACATAATTATTAATTTAATGCTACAAAATGCAGTATAATATACTTTTCTTTTGTTGAGAATAAACCTACAGTATTTCACATTGAAATATCATACAAAAAGAACTAATTGTCATTGAGAAATGAAAATACTACATTGTTAATCATATTTAAATAATAATAAATCTGCATATCCAAAAAGCAAACAAACAAAAGTCATTAAAAATTTATTTAAACGTTGATACGTATTGTCTCATTTCAAGGAAAATAATAAACTAAAACGGTTGCTTCAAAATTTGCAATCCATTTAATGTAATCTACAACCTAAAATGAATTCAAAACAGGAAAAAAAAAAAAAAAAAAAACAATTATAAAACAATATACTTGAGAAATCAAAATTAAAACATTTGAACTAAACTATCTATAATTCAAAGCAGCCTATAAACTAACTTTACCCAACATATGTATGATGTACCACTCTTGAAAAATATTATCAATCTACAAGCCAGCAAGCAATGCTAACATCCATTATATAAATTTGTCTGTTAACATGCTATCAAAAATACTATACCACACTAACTTACAACAAAGCCCACTTGCATCTATGCATTTACCTAAATAAATACCAAAGCCAAACAATTTCTACATATACACACTTACACACATATCCATTATTTCTACAAATGATAAACTATAAATCACTTTTAAAAAATAAATTTAATCTTAATAATAGAATATTAATAACTTTTAATCTCAAACATATAAAGTTAAATGGAAAAAGATATTACCATTTAAGACGTTAATTCTAACTATCCATACGAATTTTGTCAGCTGGCCATGCAATAGTACTACCCATAGCTTCTTCAATATTTGACATAAAAGAAGTAGGCCTCCATAAAAATGTTCACCCTTTCTTACTCTATCCACCCATACTCTCATAGCATTAGGTCCAATGGGGACATGATGGACAAGAGCATTTGGTTCACTTGAGGACCAACGACCTTCATCAACTATTTCTCCTGATCCCATCCAATCAAGTATCTTGCAGTTTTTGTTGAGTGGATTCACATTCATAGTCTTTAAAACAAAAAAAGAATTGAAAAAAATTGTTGCCATAAAAATATTATGCAATGAAGTTAAATATTTGAACTTAAATTTTATGAAAATTCTAAAAAATAACATTCTTACAGTAGGAAAAGTAATTGGTGCAGTTGACACTTCCTCACATGACTCACTTGATTGATTATGACCCTAAAATTTACAAAAATTAAAAGTGTTATGATATAAAATAAATTACATGTTTGAACGGAAGTAATATTTTTATATTTCACTTACTTGGCCTTTCACTAATTTGTTAACAATGCTTCATAAATTTATTACTTCGTCCTTCAAATCATCATATTCATTCTTCATTTGATTTATTTGGTTGTCTCTGTGTAAGTATTGACAATTTTGAGAGTGTAACTCCTTTTCCAAACCCTCTTACTCGACCGCGCTTTTTTGGTCCAAGTACCTTTGTAAGAGCATCTTCTTTCGGATTCATTGAAGAAGACTTTGGTAAATCATCTCTTATACTATTTAACTTGGCCTAAAATTATATGATAATGAAAATCATTAAGAATTTCCAATGAGAGAAAAACAAATAAAAATAAAAATAAAATTTCCAAGATACGCACAATTGTTTCAGCAGCTTTTGTATTTACAGATTCACTATTCTTCTTCTGATGTGCTCTGATCCAAACATCAACTCGAGATGGTGTAGATTCTGGGTTTTCATTCATTCCTCTAATAAAAAGATATAAATAAATACAAAATTAAGATGATAAATTAATCTCATATGGTAAATTATTGTATTACCAAGTCCTCGGTAGCTCAAGCAAATCCCCTACGACTAGTTGTGCGGGGAATTTCAGCTTTCTTTATAGCCTGAAAGTGTTTTCTTTTTTCCTGGAACAATTATTTAGATTAGTTAAAAAAAATTCAACTGTTATAAGATAAAAAAATAATAATAATACACCAATAACCTGAAAGGCTAGACTTTTTTTCTGTTTCACCAGTTCTTTCCAATCTTCACTTGATCTAATATTATCAGCCTACAGTGCTTGCCTTTCTTTTTCATTTGGTGCTTTGATTATTTTGCTAACAAATCTTGATTTTGATGCCCTAAAAAGTTCACCCATCTCCTTAAATATATATTCTGTAACAACCCGGCCCAAAGGTCAAGACGTGGCTTTTCTTTCTTACAAATATCTTACAAAATGCGGAACTGAAAGTTTCAAATACAATAACATACTCCCAAATTCATATCTAGAAGAAACATTAACCAAAGTTTGAAAGATAAGAAAATCCCCATCATCTAGGGAACCAGGAACTAAACTCCATTGAGATGTCAATTCATGCTATGAGCGAATCACAACCTTAAGAATCTGGAATCACAATGCACTAAGTGAGTTTGGAAACTCAGTAAGCATACTAAACATATTTTTATACATATAAAAATATATCACAAGATACGAAAAACCATATCTTTCAAGACACAGTTCACAAATCATTCGAATCATATATTTATCATATTTTGCTAGGTTCCTTTTATCCATTATTACATAGTAGGACTTTTCACATATCACAGAGAGGAGCCAAAGTTACCCGTCGGTAACAATTGTATACAGGGAAAGTGCAAGTGAGGATTTCTCTTTTTTTTTTTTTTATGAAAACACAAACACTCATGCCCGAAGATAAGAGTCAAACTCTCGTCGTGATCAGTAACGAGTCCTCCCACATACACTAATACGTCGACACACGAATGTGAAGACTCTTTAGTCCCTAGAGTACTCTAGAGGACACTTCCCATATACCACACATATCAAATCATATATCGCATAGGGCTCCACACAAATTCACATAGGTGTCTACTAGCAACAATAAACAAAGGTAGCCTAACGAAAGCATATTGTATGGTACCATATATTCACATTTCAAAATGCATACTTATCACATTTAAAAACATTTTGTACATATTTCAAATCAATTCGAAAACATTCATAAACAAATCTCAAATACATATAACATTGTGATTCCGTTTCGAAAATGGGTCTAGTATACTTACCTTTTAGCAAATCCAATTAAGAGCAATTGCTCACGAAGCTAATTATCCAATCCTTAGACTAAGATCATATAATAATACAAATATCAGAGGTTTAATCATGTCTAGGACTGGAATAAGGGCTGTTATGATGTTCCACAAGCCGAAATCTTATTACTAGAAACTAATCAGTGCTGTTTTGAAAATCAAGCAGTGTTCAATGTAAGATTTTAAATCTATTTTACACACACCGGAAAATTCTGATATTTTACAATTACACTTTAGACAGACATATATATGTATATAAATATTTTCAGATTTTAATAAAATCCATAAGTACCATAAAATGATTTAAATCTTCCAGTATTCCTACATGCCTGATATTGGACAGTCCGAACACTACTCACCATTTGAATTTTTAAATAATTATTCATATATCAAATTGATATGAAATATTCAAAATAGTTTAAGTAACACATATAGGTTTCCAAGATAAAAGTTTCAAATCAAAATCATTGAAATATCTATTTTTAAAGTATTTATACTTTTTTGTTTCCAGAATCTGCCTTGTACTGGACAGATTGCAGTACCTGATTTCGAAAATTCATAACTAATTCAATAAAACCCCAAAAATAGTGATATAAATTCAGAAACCTTAAAAATTGTTTATAAACATCCTTACCAAAAATCACAATTTTTTTGGAGAAGCATAACATAGTGAAAACGATTTTGAAAATCGGACTATATTATAAAAACTGATATTTCCAGCAATACTGTTTCAAACTCAAAAATTCATAAGAAATACAATACTTATTATTTTGGATTGAAACGAATTTCTTTGAAACCCTTAGTCAGTCTAGTTCAACATTTCAAAATCCAAATCACAAAAATTTCACAAAAAAATTATCTATAATTTTCGGAATTAGCACTAGTCAGCCTCAAGTAAACAGATATCAGAAAAATGAAACCAAACATTCACTTTAATATGCTTCTAGGATTCCAACTTGATCAAAACCTAAACTTTGAATCCTCTAAGCATCTAAGTATACTTACATAAAATTTACATATTAATAAACCAAGGGTGAGTTTTCTTACCTTGAATACACAAGAATCAGATCTAGCTCTAGAAACTCAAGAATTATTCTAAAAAAATTCTCTAGAGGCAAGAACTCAAAGAAAACTCATTTCCTCTCTATTTCTCTCGTATCTCTCTCTATGTGCTTCAACTTTGTTTATGAGTCTTGTCCAAATAAATAGAGAGAGGAAGAGTCTTTGCACTAATAGCATTTGTCAAAAGAGAAAAACACAATTAATGATCAATTGACTTTTTTTAATAATCTACTTCTTTCTATTATCTCTTTTCTTTGATCAATGATTAATCAAAAAAATAAATGAAATAATTTAACCAACACACACACAACCCGACCACAACACCAACTCCCCACCCTTCCTTTATCTTTCATTTGGAAAGTCTCAAAAGCCATGTCAAACATTCACACCACAACCAACAACTCTCACTTACTACAACCAATAAGTCTTGCCTAATCCATTCAAAATTCCAACAACTACTAATAGGCTTATGAGACTAAAAGAGTGAGTAGAAATTTCTACAATAGGTTTAGGAGATATACTAGAGTAGGTAATAATTATTTAACCAATCCACTAACACATACATAATAATTAAAATCATGATATGGGTCTTACATATTCCTTTTTCCACTGTTCATTTATGTTTTTGTATCTTGCCTGCAAAATATTTTTATGAGTACGAAATTATTATTTATGTTAAATAAATAATCCAAAATGAACTATACCTGAATGCATTGCCATAAAACAAATCTTGTATCTTCAGGAAGCTTTCTCCAATCTGTAAGTGTATATGGTACAATCTATCGAACAAGAGGACCTAAAAATGAAGATAAACTGACTAATCCATCATCATAAGCTTGTCCCAGGCTATTAAATTTGACTTCAATCCGGCTAGAAGGATCTACAAAAATGGTCTTCATTTTAGTACAACCTCTCTTTCTTTTAGGTGCTTGTGATTCCTCTATATTAGTTATTGTAACATTTTGTAAATCTTGTTGTGGGAGTTTAGATGGTGTTTCTGAAGTTGCTCAACTATTTCTTGTTCTAGGAGCCATGGCAATAGTTAAATCCTACAAAGTTGAAAACTAAAAAAAGTAATAAGGCAAGAAACAACACATATTATATTCAACTCAACTTTTTAAGATTTAGTACTGTTCATATGAAACCAAATAAAAAAAAATTAATAAATCCTATAAGACAACGTAGCAAAGAATTAGTATAAATAAGTAAAATTCGGTATAGAAAAAAGAAGAAGCAACTAAATACAATAACTAATACAAACATTGAATCATTGTAAAAATTTATTATTGTTTAAAGCCAAACAATTTGCACACTAAGCTTAGTTAAGCAACTAGTAAGCAAAATCCTAAACTTGTAAAATGTAACTCAAAAACAAAATTAAAAAAAAAAGTTTGAAGATAAGGAAATACTTCAAAAGTCACAACAACAATCCCTCACTATCAGTCCTTGCATAATTAACTTCATCATCACCATCGATAGATTGTGAATGAAGTGTTAAATTGTTTTATGGCATGGGATTTGTATCCGCCTTCTCATCGATCTTATCCAACTCATAATAACCCCTTGGTGGTACCTTTAGTAAAACATACCAATTAGAAGAATCACTTTCTCTAGAATAAAAAACGTGTTTTGCCTGTGATGCTAGAATAAATGGTTCTATCTCTTACTGATTTTGACCTTGGTTCAGGTTAATAAGGGTAAACCCTTAACACCATGACCAGCATTTGCCCAATCACACTTAAATATTGGAAGTTGAAACTTGTGGTAATCTAATAGAATTATATCTTTTATGACACCATAATAAGCAACAACATCAACAACTTGTGACATGTCTTTAGCACTTGATCTGCATATGGTCATCACTTCTATAGAGACACCACTATTTTGTGTAATCTTCTCAACTTCTTTTGTGTGGAATCGATGTCCACTATATCTCATAGCATGTTTTCTAGGACCAAATGCAAGCCACTTCAATGTATCTAGCTCATTACTAGTTGAAGAAACATCAAATGGAATCTATAGAAGAAAAAAAAAAGTTAAAAGTTAAAACATTATCTATTTAAAAGATAAATGACATGTTAAAACTTCACTGCATATAGAAAATAACCTTGCTTTTATCCAGGTGGAAAATGTTTCTGCATGTTTTTTCCAAAGCAAATTTTCATTCCTTTCCGATTGTGTACTTAATCGCTTTAACTCTTCTAAATGCATCATAATAAAAAAAAATTATAAATGATATCAAAACTTATAACAATGAAAACAATAGAATTTTACATACTTACTCTATATATTGTTCAACCACTGCTATGTTAAATAAAACATAACGGTGTGCATTTTCTAACAATCCTCATTGAGAGTAATTGATGTTCCTGATGAAATTGGGCAGCCTTCAATGATAACATCATTGGATATTTCTTGATTACGACATTCTTGATAATGAAATTCATCAATTTGCTTCAAATACCCACTACAAAATGCAATGCACTCATCGGCAAGATAACATTCTGCAATACAACCTTCAGCTCTTGCACGATTCCTGACACATCCTTTGAAAATCTTCATATGCCTACACATAATTGTATCTTATAAATATGTTAAACCTGGAAATATTATCAAATGAAAATAAATAAATAAAGTTTTACCTTTCAAAAGGATACATCCAACGGTAGCACATCGGCCCAGCTAGCCGTACTTCTAGTCCTAAATGAATAGTCAAATACACCATAATATCAAAGAATGAAGGTGGAAAGTACCTTTCCAACATACACAAGGTTTCAACAACTTCTTCATCAAGGGTAGCCATTTCCTCTCTATCAATGACTCATTAACATATTCTGTTAAAAAATGCCCATAAACGATATATTGCATTTCTTGGTCCCTTAGGTAATAACCCTCTTAAAGCTACAGGCAACAATTGTTGCATTAATACATTGCGGTCATGAGATTTCAAACCTGTTAGCTTGCAATCTTCCACTGAGACACACTTCCCAATATTTGAACTATGCCCATCTGGTAACTTTAAATCAAACAATCTCTTGCAAAAAAATTGCTTCTTAACTTTAGATAAAATGTGTGGAGCTGGAGGAAGGTAGGTTCTAGTACCTCGGTCTTATGGATGCAACTCATGTCAATTCTTAAATCTTGCAAATCCTTACGAGCATTAATCCCATCTTTTGTTTTCCTATTTATTTCCAATAGTGTGCCAATGACACTCTCACAAATATTTTTCTCTATGTGCATAACATCCAAATTATAATGCAATGCCAAATCCTACAAAATGATACACAAAATAAAAATTAATTTTTTAATATATATATATTAAATGATAAAAAAAAGAAAAAAGAAAACGAATAAGAGATCATTTACCTTCCAATATGGTAGAGTAAAGAAAATAGATATTTTCTTCCACATTTGTACATCTTTCTTTGGTTTGTCCCGTCTTTTTCCCCAATCATTTTCAAAGTCTTTAAGAGCAAGAAAATGTTGTCCCCTTTCATGAATTTGGGACATATTCCCGTTTCTTCTCTTCCATCAAACGAAGATTTTCTTTTCCTATAAGGATGAGTTAGAGGAAGAAATCGCCTATGTCTCATATATACTGTCTTCTTACTAAACTTTAGCCATTTTGAAGCTATATTTTCTCCACATATAGGACATGCTAATTTACCCTTTGTTGTGCATCCAGCAAGATTTCCATATGCTTAAAAATCATTTATTGTCCACATCAATATTGCCCTCATATTGAAAACTTCTTTACTAAATGTACAAAAAATAGCAACTCCATTATTCCATAACTCTTGTAAGTCATCTAGAAGGGGTTGTAAATATACATCTATGTCATTACTAGGTTGTTTAAGCCTTGGAATTAATAAAGTTAACAAGATATTTTCTTTTTTCATGCATAACCAAGGTGGCAAGTTGTATGTAACAAGCATCACAGGCCAACAACTATTTGTGGAGCTTAAGTTTGCAAAAGGGTTGAAGCCATAAGTAGAAAGACTGAGTCTAAGATTGTGCGAGTCTGATGCGAAATCATGCCAATTATCATGAATATGATCCCATGCCAAAGAATTTACTGGATGGCGCATGTGTCCATCTTTACTTTTATTATTAAAATGCCACCTTAAATCTTCAGCCAATTTTGGTGATCGAAACATCCTTCTAAACCTGGGTATAATGGGAAAATATCTCAAAACTTTAGTCGGAACACTTTTCCTAATCTTCTTTGTCCATTCATCTTCTTGCCATCTTCATCTTCTTGCCATCTTGAAGAACCACATATTGGACATTTATCCTCATTTTCATTCTCTTTTCTGAATAAACAACAATCGTTTATGCAAGCATGAATCTTCTCATACCCTAAGTCAAATGTCTTGAGAAATTTTCTCATCGAATAGACAGACTTGAGAAGTACATTATCAATTGGTAACATGTCATGTAAAATCTCTAGAAGTCCATTGAAGCTCTTATTTGACCATCCATTTACAGCTTTGAGTCTATATAAAACTACAATAGCTGTCAACTTCAAGTGGTGAGATCCATGAAGCATGGATTAAAGAAAAAGAGACAATGTTTGGCCTGACCAGGGGCAGTAGAAAGAGGTCTGATTAGGTCTAGTCCCCAAATGTCAAAAGGGTAAGGAGTACTAATCGAAGTAAGCCTCTCAAGAGGCACATGGTGGAGGTTTACTGTCTTTTGACAAGGTTCACATGACTGTGCAAATTTCTTGGCATCCTGGTGAAAAGTAGGCCAGTAGTACCCCATTCTAAGAACTTGGTAAGCTAAGGTCTTTCCTGATATATGGTTGCTGCAGTCCCCCGCGTGTACCTAATTTTGAGCCCACTAAGTGTCATCGGGATGTAGACATCTCAACAACAGGAGGGATTTTCCTTTTCGATAGAGGTATCCTTCCACCAGGCAGTACCTAGTTGCGATTCTCTTGAGCTTACGTGCTTGATCTGGGTCTACATGCAGGATCTCATTCTGGAGGTATTCTGTTATAGGATCTATCCAGCAAGGTAAACGGCTTACTGGAGTCACTTCCACCCTTCTAGCTTTGCTGGATTGGAGTATCAGTTGGAGGGGTACTCCTCTAGGTAGTGCATGTCCTCCGGTTGCAGCAATCTTTGCCAGAACATCCGCTCGACGATTCTTCTCTCAAGGGATTTGTTCCATCTTCACTCCTTCGAATCTTGCTATTGTTTTGGACCTTTTCTAGGTAAGCTATCATGTTGTCTCCCTTTGCTTGATAAACGCCGGATACTTGATTGACCATAAGCTGGGAATCACTTTTAATTACGAGGAAGTCAGCCCCCAACTCCTCTGCCACCTTCATTCCTGCTAAGAGCGCCTCATACTTTGCCCTATTGTTGGTGGCTTTAAATTCGAACCTGAAACAATAGCTGCACTCAATACCGTCAAGATCAGTAAGGGTGATTCCAGCTCCACATCTGGCTTGACTTGATGCTCCATCTGGTGTATAGTACCCAGATCGGGCAACTAGTGGGCCATTCTTGGGATTCTAGGCCTGGGCTTGGTGTCACAATTGTATCCAGATTTAGAGTCGTGCTGAATTCTGTCACGAAGTCGGCTAAGGCCTGAGCCTTGATTGTCCTTCTTACCTTGTACTTTATGTCATATTAAGTGAGCTCTAAAGCCCAGAAGACTAGCCTGCCTGATACGTCTGGCCTTTAGAGGAATTGCTTGAGTGGTTGGTTTGTTACTACCGCGATTGTGTGGGCTTGAAAGTATGGTCTGAGCTTTTTGGTTGTAGTCATAAATGCATAGGCAAGATTTTCCAAAGGGGTATAATTCTTCTCAGACTTAGTTAGAGCACGGCTCATATAGTAAATCGGCATCTAGACCCCATCGCCACATTCCTTCACTATGGCTCCACTAGTAGCAGTTTCTGACACTGCTAAATAAAGTTGCAATTCTTCCCCGGGTAGGGGCTTTACTATCAAAGGCGGGCTTGCTAAGTACTTATTCTATGATTGGAATGTTTGCTCACTCTCTTGGTCCCACTTCCTATTCTTACCCTGCTTAATGATTTTAAAGAAAGGTAAACACTTGTCTGTAGATCAGGATATGAAACGGTTCAAGGTCACAATTCTGCCAATCAATCCTTGGGCTTGTTGAAGAGCAGTAGGGGATTCAAGATCCATGATGGCCTTGTTCTTTTTGGGGTTAGCCTCGATTCCCCTCTCGTGTACCATGAAACCAAGAAACTTTCCTACTATTACTCCAACGGCGCACTTGGCTGGATTCAACCTCATCTAGTTCTCCCTTATTACCCGGAAGGTCTGGTGTAAATCCTCTGGATGCCGATCTACTATCTGAGACTTAGTAATCATGTAGTCTATGTATACTTCCATGTATTTCCCTATCTGTTGCTTGAATAGATTGTCCACCAAGCGTTGGTAGGTTGCTCTAACGTTCTTGAGTCTGAATGGTATCACTTTATAGCAGTAGAGACCTTGTGCGGTGATGAACCTAGTTTTGTCCTGATCTGTGGGGTGCATCATGATCTGGTTGTACCCCGAGAAGACTTCCACGAAACTTATAAGCTTGTTGCTTACAATGGAATCAATCAATTGATCTATTTTAGGGAGAGGGAAACTATCCTTCGAGCAAGCCCGGTTGAGATCAGTGTAGTCCACACACACCCGCCACTTCCCCGTTGGCTTTGGTCCCCACAACCACGTTGGTAATCCATTCGGGGTAACGGGACTCTTTGATAAATCTAGCTTTGAGAAGCTTGTCCACCTCTTCCTGTACTACAACATTTTGCTCAGCGCTGAAATGCCTCATCTTCTGTTTTACCGGTTTGAAAGTCGAGTCCACTACTAGCCTGTGAGTAGTTAGGTTGAGAGGAATACCTGGCATTTCATCATGACTCTAGGCTAAAATGTCGTTTTATTCTTTAATGAGCCCTATTAGACATCTCCTAACTTCTTGATCCAAAGCATCGCCTATCTTCATAACCTTTTTTGTATCCTTCTTCCTGACTGGTATTTCTTCCAGTTGCTCAGTGGGGTAGCCACCAGTCTATCCCTGATCTTCAACTTCCACCTCTTCTATCATCACATTTGGTACTTCTTCTTCTTCTAAGTCGTAATGATCCTACTTCTGTGCACCTTGGCCCAGTTCATAGGTCACATGTGCATATTGCTTGGCGAACTTGGCTAGATTGGCTGACACCGCGTAACAGCTGCGGGCTGCCTGCTGGTCTCCTCTGACCTCTCCTACTCCTGTCCCTACTGGAAACTTCAGGATGTTATGGTAAATGGATAGTACCCCGTAATCCTTGACAGGAAAAGTCTTCCCAGAATCGCGTTGTAGGCAGACGGTGTATCTACCACGATGAACTCTATCATTATATTCTGTTGAAGTGGAACTTCTCCGACAATCACTGGCAGGATTTTAGATCCCATTAGCATGACTGAGTCCCTTGTGAATCTGCACAAAGGTGAGGTACAACTGTTGTAACATGAGTGTTTCAGGTTGAGTTACTCATAAGCTCCCTTGAATAGTATGTCGACACTGCTCCCAGTGTCAATGAGGACGCGATGAACCCGACAATTGGCGATCTGTACCGAGACTACCATGGGATCATCATGTGATTGCACCGTGTTGTAGACATCTTCCTCAGCGAAGATGATTCGAGTGGCGTGGGATAAGTCTCGAGGCACCCCACTGACTTTAAGTATTTCATTACTGGTTGAGAATCTGGGAATCTTCCTGGCATGGTTCTTTTTAGAGTTATTGGAGGTTCCGGCCAGGGTGGGCCCCCCACTGAGGGTATGGATCACCCGAATCTATTGCATTAGATCTTTCTCCCCATCTCTCTTTCTCTCTGTAGCCTCCTTCATCTCGTTATGTACCTGTCATCCTTCCTTAATTCCATCCCGCACCTATTGCAAAAATTCAATCGAAAGACCTCCTTTCACCAATGCTTCAATTTGGTTGTGGGGGCTATAACACTTCGATGTGTTATGCCCCACATCTTCATGGAAGTCGCAATATTTGTAGTGATTCCTTCTATTAGCTGGAGCTTTCATAGGGTCGGGCTTTCTAAGAAGACCTTTGTCACAGATAGCGAGGTATATGGTTTCTCACAAGGCATTGAGAGGAATGTAATGGTTGTACCTTTCTTCCTCTCTATCTACCCGAACTACTTCTCTCAAAGGTGGGGTCACTCGAGGAGGCGTTCTTTTGGGTGGATATCGCTCCCGATATGGCGGGATAGGAGGCGGCCGATAGGTTGACCAGTTCGGAGGTGGGTTCTGAATCCTTTTAGCTGGTGCGGGCTTCTAGGCCTCTTTCTTATGGCGCGGGGTTGATTGGGCTTCGTCATGCTCAATCTTAATCCGGAGTTGTTCATCTATATCCACTTGTTCCAAAGCCCTATCATAGGCTTTCTGGTAGCTCTCCGATGGATGTCTTGCAAAAGATCGAAAGAGTCTTCCAACCCACAGGTTCCTCCGAAAGTTAGCCAGGGTTTCCTTTTCATCAAAGACCCCCATTTGGATTACCTCCTTATGATATCTCTCCACATACGATTTTAACGATTCACTCCGCTCTTGGATCATATACTGGAGCAAGACGGGATCCTTGAGACGAGGCTTGATCCCCTAAAACTGAGCACAAAAAGCTACGGTGAACTTAGTAAAGGAATCAACATTATCTGCTAGCAACTTTCTGAACCACGTCTTGGCACAGTCTGGTAGGGTTGATAGGAACAGCTTGCACATTGCTGACCAGGTAGCATTCTGAATCTCCATCTGGTGTACAAAGCTCTCTAAGTGACTCACAAGATCTTCGGATCCTGAGTATTACTCAGCGGGTATTTTGAATTTAGGGGGTAACTTAGCTTCTCTAACTCTCTTAGAGAAAGGTGCATTCATCTCCCCTAGGGCGTTCTTCTGGGTTCCTTGGTGCCTTCCTTTCTTTAGCTCTTTCGCCATTCTTGCCATCTGATCCTCGAGGCGCTTGGGTCTTTTACTTTCAGATCGAGCTTCCAAACTCTCATCATCTAATGTCTCCGATTCCACTGTTGTCTCTTTCACCGTTCTATATGGCGGTGTTTCCATCTAGGACTCCTTTTGGATTCGGTACTCCCTTCAGCATCGGGGTGTAGATCTCTCGCATTTGCCTCCGCTCTGGTTGCTGGTTGGTTCCTCCTAAGAGGTATCTCGACTGCTGACCTCACCAAACGAGGCTTAGGATCCCCTAGATTAATCGGGGCTGGTATTGGCGGTCTTAGCCTGTCAAACACAGGCCGTTGCTTGCTACTTTAGGATATCCCGATTGATCTCCCATATAATTGGATCTTGGGGCACGAACCCCGAGTTGGGTGGTGGGATCGGTGTAAGATTGTTGTTCCTTGACTCCTTTCCCTGCCTTTGAACTCTTTGGGTGGAGATGAGGGATTGGTGTTTCGATGGATCGGGATCAGCTTGCGATAATCTGAGTCTCATCTCAAAAAAACTTATAGGCAAAACTATGCTGTTTTTGTAGATGCTATGGGGACTAAAGTGTTAATCGAAAATTGTCACCGGGGTGAATATTCCAATTAACAACTTTAAAAGGGACCAAGATCTCAATGGATCCCAGTCGAAGAGATATCAAGTAGTTCGATACCTTAAGGGGTTTACTTAGTGAAGTAGATCAAGGATGGTGGGCACAACAAATAAGAAAAACAATATGATAAATAACACAGTTGTTTCTCCCCCTCTTTTATTGAAAATCATACCCAGTACAAGTACAATCAAAATTTTCTATGGCTATGGAGACAGGAAAAGAACTATTGGTGGTGACGCTCTTATGCATGTTGATAAGTAGAAAATCCCTTTATTTTTCTTTTTTTTTCCCATTTCTGCATAACGATATGATATATATAGTGTGTTTCATCTTTCCCGAGCACTCTTCTTGATTAAGTTTCAATACCTAAAGATTTTCGGAGTATTAACTGGCAATTTCTGAAAATATCTCTACCTTCATGTTGTGTCACCAATGATCCCTTGTTTGGCGAAGTCATGATAGAGTTGACTTTGCTTTCAAATAAGTTTCTCAACGACAGGAAGGAATCCAACTCTGTATTGACTTAAACAGGGACGTTTCATTGTTGCTTTGAACCTATTTTCTAGGTGCCTTAGTAATTCACTTTTCCTGGAGCTTTAGCCGCTTAGCTGGCGGATTCTGGAAAAGACCCAGGAGGTTTAGATTTACTGGATCGTGGTAACGGAATGTCCAGGTGCCAAGATACTGATTGATGTCGTAGCGGGGTATCAAGGTGGTGTAACATCAGGGTGACCAAAGCGGTATGAGTCTTCGGAGCCATGGCCCTAACATGCTTGGGTATCGGGGTATTAGCTATCCTTGTAGCGAGATGTTGGGAAAAAAAAAACCAAAGAAGTACACGCAGCGGAAGTGATACTAAAAATTAGATTTAGTGACTTTTTAAAAAATTTTCCTTTATGAACCTTAAACCCTTTAATTAATTAAACATACATATACAATAACAAAAAGTAGAATACCTTTTGTCGCGTGATCCGATTGACTTACGTCGATGGTAATCCGCAAGATCTTCAATCCTAGCACGAACGTGGATCACCTAGGAGCGTGGTCTCCGTTTTCTTTGAACTACAAACCTGTGAATGGACAAAACAAACTTTTCTTTTCTTTGTTAGTCACAAAAACAATCAAAAAAATGACTAAGATTATTCCGGTCACTTTTGAGATCTTAATCTAAAGATCGAAACTCGCATGAACCTAGATCGATATCGTATACACAAGCTTATTGATGAATAAGCAAATAGTATACTATCAAAGAATAATCTAACACTTCTTTTTGTTTTAGTAGAATAAAAAGCTTTCTATGAATTGAGAAGAAAAAGAAATTTGTATCATGAACCCATATTCATGGTGGCCGAATTCTATACTTGTCAATATATATATGGCCTAAGTTTGCTTCTTTTTTTTTTTTTTTTTATTATTAGGGTTGCCGAAATCCTAACTTAGAAATAACTAAGGTTGCCGAAATCACATGCCCACCATAGGCTTATGTTGCACTCTAATTTCCATCTAGTTTTTAAGACATCAAACCCTAATCCAACTCATAGATCTTTTATTCTTTTATTTTGACTAAATAAAAAAGACCTCTTATTTGATTAAATAAATAAAATTAATTATTTATTTCCTTATCAAACAAGTCTTTTAATTTTACTTTTAAGAAATATATTTCCTGATTAGAAAAGATTTGTTTCTTTAATTAAACAATTAATTAATAAATTTAATTAATTCTTATTTAATTAAAACAATGAAACAAAATAATATATTAGGTTAAACTAACCCTTGCCGCCCCACTTAGAGTAAATGGGCCAAAATATTATTTTCTTATTTCATTTAATCCATTGGACTTTAAATAAAAAGCCCACATGTGAACCAGACCCATTCTTACTAAAAGAAACAAGCCCACATGTCTTTCATTAATATATTAATATAATTGAGCAGCCCATTACTAAAATAATGTGCAAATTATATTCTTAATATATTAAATGCAATTCTAGATGGACCCTTAAATTGGTCCGGTAGAATATATCAAGTGATCCATGCAAGTCCGTGTGGATTGGGGATCTTGGCGGGCCATCTAAATTTAAGCTTCAATAGACATAACCTAATCACAATCAACAAATGATTCACTTAGGTCCGATCCATTAATTTTAACTCATTCCACTAAAGAGCTAAAACTGAACTCTTAAATAAAGATAGAAAAGGAAGATGCTCCTCATTCATACCCTAGACAATCATATTGGAGATAGTGTATCCTCGTGATTAATATCAGTAATCGCCAAGAGTTCATAGACCGCCTATAACTCTCCAAGTTACCCAACCTTTAACTTAAGTTGTGAACATTATTCAAGACTAACTAAAGAATTGTGTCTACCACATACATATCCAGATGTACGAAAAATTCTTCTTTTCACATAGTCTTTAGACCTTATGATTATTTACTTTGACAATTATAATATTAAACTATAAATGCTATACGATTTGTTAAACCAGAAATCACTTTATTAATATGAAAAAGATTGTCAATTACAACATTACACTCTTGCTATTGAGCATAATCCTAACAATCTCCCACTTGCGCTATAGCAAATGTGTCATATTTCTCAAGCCCATGTTCTCTAGATTCCCATCGAAACTCTTCTGAGGTAGAGCCTTTGTGAAGGGATCCGCTAGATTTTCTGCTGACGCGATTTTGGTAATCGACACGTCACCTCTTTGAACAATCTCCCTTAAAATATGATACTTTCTTTCAATGTGTTTACCTCTCTTGTGACTTCTTGGTTCTTTCGAATTAGCCACTGCTCCACTGTTGTCACAGTAGATAGTGATCTGCTTATTCGCACTAGGAACCACTTCTAAGTCAATCAAGAATTGGCGGAGCCAAACAGCCTCTTTGGCAGCTTCGCATGCAGCAACATACTCAGCTTCCATGGTGGAATCAGCAATACAAGATTGCTTGATACTCCTCCATATAACTGCTCCTCCTCCAATAGTAAACACAGCCCCTGATGTGGATTTTCTGGAGTCAGAATCTGATTGGAAATCAGAATCTGTATACCCAACGGGAACCAAATCCCCTCCAGAGTATACAAGCATATTATCTCTCGTTCTCTTGAGATACTTGAAAATATGCTTGACTGCCGTCCAGTGATCAGGACCAGGTTTCGATTGAAACCTACTAACTATGCCAACAGCAAAACAAATATCTGGTCTAGTACAGAGCATTGCATACATGAGACTTCCAACTGCCGAGGCATATGGAACTCTACTAATGAATTGCTCTTCATGCTCATTCTTAGGAACTTGTTCCTTAGAAAACTTGATTCCATGTCTGAAAGGTAACATACCTTTCTTGGAATCATGCATGGAAAACCTAGACAAGACTTGTCTATGTATGAAGCTTGGGATAATGCAATCGTTCTATTCTTTCTATCCCTTATTACTTGGATACCTAGAATAAAACTTGCTTCTCCTAAGTCCTTCATATCAAATTGTTTTGCTAACCATTCTTTTACTGATGTCAATACACCTATATCGTTTCCAATGAGTAGTATATCATCAACATAAAGAATCAGGAAAACCAACTTGTCGCCTTTAATCCTTTTGTATACACAAGGTTCGTCAGGATTCTGAATAAATCCAAAACCTTTGACAGCTTGATCAAACCTTATGTTCCAGGATCTGGATGCTTGCTTTAATCCATATATGGATTTCTGCAACTTGCATACCTTATCAACTTGGCCCTTTTCAATGAATCCCTCTGGTTGCATCATGTAGATGCTTTCGTCAAGACTTCCATTTAGGAAAGCTGTCTTAACGTCCATTTGCTAAATCTCTAGATCTAAAGATGCTGCAATGGATAAGAGTATCCTAATGGATTTAAGCATGGCCACAGGAGAGAAGGTTTCCTCGTAATCGATACCTTCTTTCTGTGTATACCCTTTAGCTACCAATCTAGCTTTAAAGGTTTCCACCTTTCCATCCATACCTCTTTTCCTCTTGTATACCCACTTGCACCCAATGGGTTTTATCCCTTTAGGCAAGTCTACAAGGGACCAGACTTTGTTATCGAACATAGATTGAATCTCGGATTGCATTGCCTTTTGCCAATGGCGACTATCAACATCCTCCATAGCTTCCTTGTACGTATAGGGATCATCGTCGTCCGGGAGATTCTCCACTGATTCTCCCAGACCGATGTATCTTTCGGGTTGTGTTCTAACCCTCCCACTACGACGAGGAATGGTAGGTTGTTGATCTTGTGTTGGATCGGAACTTACAATTGGGTTAGGTTGTGTAACCTCTCGTGGAATTGTATCTCCTGACATCTCATTCAGGACAATTCTACTTCTAGGCAAAAAATCATTCATATAGTCATTTTCCAGAAATTTAGCATTTGTCGAAACAAATACTTTAAGGTCTAAAGGACTATAGAAATAATATCCTTTAGTTTCTTTTGGATACCCTACAAATATACATGTTTCTGAACGGGACTCCATCTTTTCTGTCTTTCCTTTTAACACATGCGCAGGACAACCAAATATCCTTAACTGTTGTAAACTAGGCTTGCGCCCAGTCCACAACTCATGCGGTGTTTTAGGAACAGACTTAGATGGTACATCGTTTAGAATGTATATAGCAGTTTGTAAAGCATATCCCTAAAAAGAAATAGGAAGTGTTTAATAACTCAACATAGACCTAACCATTTCCAAAATAGTTCTATTTCTCCTTTCTGCTACCCCATTCTGTTGAGGTGTACCTGGTGCAGAAAACTGAGAAACTATCCCACTATCAATAAGATATTGCTGAAACTCACCAGATAGATATTCTCCACCACGATCAGATCTCAAGATTTTTATGTGTTTCTCAAGCTGATTTTCCACTTCAGCTTTGAATGCTTTGATCATGTCAAAAGCATTCGACTTATGCCGCATGAGATACACATAACCAAGATGAAGTACTCATATCCACCTCTAGCTTGAATGCTCATAGGTCCACATACATCAGTGTGTATCAATCCTAAACATTCAGTGGCTCTTGCACCTTTGGCAGAGAACGTCCTTTTGGTCATTTTACCTTCCAAACAAGATTCACAAGTTGGTAGATCATCAACCTTTAAGTCACTCAAAGGTCCGTCACATACCAATCTTTTAATCCTATTAAGGTTAATATGACCTAAGCGTAAATGCCAAAGGTAGGTTTCATCTGTTGATAATTTTACTCTTTTATGATTAGGTTCCGTTATTTCTGTGTCTAACGAGTGAGAGATATTTCTATGCAAAAAGTATAGACCGTTTTCCAATGTACCTTGGTAAATAATTTTGTCATTCTTACTAATAATAAAAGCTTTATTAAAAGTAACCGAATATCCAAATTTATTCAAACAAGAAACTGAAATTAAATTCCTCTTGAATTGAGGTACATAATAAACATCTATCAAATCTAAATGCCTTCTAGAATCCAAATAAACTCTAATATCTCCCACTGCACTTGCAGACACTAACGTTCCGTTGCCCAAGCGCAAATTGATTTCATTCTTACTCAGCTTTCTCCTTTCTTGAAACCCCTGCAAGGAATAACAAACATGATTAGTGGCTCCTGAGTCTATGATCCAAGAATCTGTAGAATCAGCCAAAAAACATGTTTCAAGATAATTCACATTACCTTCTTCCTTCTTATTCTGGGACTTTGGGCAATTTCTCTTCCAATGTCCCTTTTCACCACAAAGGAAGCATTTCCCTTTGATCTAGGTTACTTTCTTGGTCTCCTTCTTGATAGGCCCAAGTTGCTTTTTCTTCTGTTGTTTCTTGACCTTTTGACGGGCTTTAACAGTAGCAACTTTACCAACCATATGAATCTCTTGACCTTTGCCTTTCACAAGGATCTTTTCAGCACTTTGAACATCTTGCATCAGGCCTTGTAAGGTGTATTCCTTTTTGTTCAAAGTGTAGTCCAATTTGAACTGATCAAAGGAATCTGACAATGAATTGACAACCATATCAATCTTTGTCTCACCATCTATCTCAGCGCCATGCAGTTCAGCAATGTTGAGATGTGCTATGACTTTCATCATGTGATCCTTCACAGCCTGTCCAGGTTTCATCCTAAGATTCATAAAAGCAGTCACTGCCTCTCTCTTAGTCGTCCTGGACTTCATAGCAAACATCTCCTCTAGAGACATCATTATATCAGCAGCGGACTCCATTCCTTCATGCTGCTGTTGCAACACGTCGGAGATAGTGGCCATAATGTAACATTTTGCCATATCATCTGAAGTCTTCCACTGCTCATACTCATCTCTACATATTATGCTAGATTCATTATTAGGAGCAGGTGGTTTAGGAGTAGTTAGAACAAATTTATGTTTTTCACTTTGCAGCAACAACCCAATTTTCCTTTTCCATGTGACATAATTATCTCCAGTTAAAGTGTTGTCTTTCAGGATGTTTATAAGTGATGGGGTCATGATTTCTGAATAAAACAAAACATATATAAGTAAATAATCATGATAAAGCACTTTTAAATATTTATCTTGAATTAAATAAATAACTCAATCATAAAATTCAACGGTGATCTAACACCCATAAATGTTACGCCTCCTTTGGGAGTTCGCACCATTTACTAGTTAGACTAGGTCCCACCTAATTGTTAACATAACAACCAGCGTTTTCAATTTTAGCCTTGCAATTTTATTGACAAGAACTCTTGGGAGGATATCAATAAAATTACATTGAGTGTGTTACCAAGATATCGACCCTCAATTTTCTCTCATGAAAATCCCTCCTTGGGGAGTAGATCTCGTTTGAGTCCATTGTCTAGTCTATCCTTGTAAGGAAGTATGTTGCTAAATTCCATTCATGGACGCCCCTTGGGGGGATTACCAATAAATAATAAAGCTCAACTAACCTTGGAGGCCATAGGTGTTACAAAAGCACCTTCTCCCACTCAATTATTTAAGGCGTGTGATTAAATCCCATAGAATGATTTACCGAGTTATCTAGATGCCAATTTAGATACCTAAATCATTCAATGCATGTTCATACCAAAAGAGATATATGCGTGACACTCCTATTCTATATGTCATGTTATCATACAATAACAAATATTGTAATATTTAAGCATAAATTAAATAACAACAATTTTGGCCCATCCTAGAAAAACAAGTAAAATTACAATTGTTTAGGAATACAAGTTCTTCAAGTGGCCCATCAACCATACGCTTATCCTTCGGCCCAACCCACGGATGTGCACAACTCACAACCCCACTAAGGGGCTGCCGTGCGCAACCCATGAAGACTCCAGGGCTGCCGTGCACAGCCCACCAAGCTTGGGCTTGCCATGCGCAGCCCAATCCACTCCTAGGGTGCGCACGGTGCTCGTTCTCGGTTCCGGTTGCTTCATTTTTCATCATGTCTTCGAATCTTCAAGACCTAAATATATTACTGCAGTATTTAAACAAATAAAATACTGCGGTTTTTTATTTTTTTTTAATCACTGCAGTACCTTTTTACATACAAAAAACTGCACATAATAAAAATTAAAAAAAAAACTGCAGTAGTATAAAAAAAATAATGCACCTATAAAAAAAATAAAACCTAGCAATCTACCAAGAAGGAATTATGGCGATGATAGACCACCCTTCTTGTTACAATTCCATAACAAAATTTACATTGAAAATCTAGGACCAAAATCGAGCAATAACAATCCACACAAACATATATAAATCCATACATCCACACGTAATTATATATTTGAATACCTAGAGTGCCATCTCTTTCTAAACATGCACAATCACAATAAAGAGAAATAGATCCACGTATATATACGTTAATTAATTAAAAGGGTTCAACCTAGGCTATGATACCAATTGTTGGGAAAAAAATACCAAAGAAGTACACACAGCGGAAGCAATACTAAAAATTAGATTTAGTGACTTTTTAAAAAATTTTCCTTTATGAACCTTAAACCCTTTAATTAATTAAACATACATATACAATAACAAAAAGTAGAATACCTTTTGTCGCGTGATCCGATTGACTTACGTCGATGGTAATCCGCAAGATCTTCAATCCTAGCACGAACGTGGATCACCTAGGAGCGTGGTCTCCCTTTTCTTTGAATTGCAAACCTGTGAATGGACAAAACAAACTTTTCTTTTCTTTGTTAGTCACAAAAACAATCAAAAGAATGACTAAGATTATTCCGGTCCCTTTTGAGTTCTCAATCTAATGATCGAAACTCGCGTGAACCTAGATCGATATCATATACACAAGCTTATTGATGAATAAGCAAATAGTATACTATCAAAGAATAATCTAACACTCCTTTTTGTTTTAGTAGAATAAAAAGCTTTCTATGAATTGAGAAGAAGAAGAAATTTGTATCATGAACCCATATTCATGGTGGCCGAATTCTATACTTGTCAATATATATATGACCTAAGTTTGCTTCCTTTTTTTTTTTATTATTAGGGTTGCCGAAATCCTAACTTAGAAATAACTAGGGTTGCCGAAATCACATGCCCACCATAGGCTTATGTTGCACCCTAATTTCCATCTAGTTTTTAAGACATCAAACCCTAATCCAACTCATAGATCTTTTATTCTTTTATTTTGACTAAATAAAAAAGACTTCTTATTTGATTAAATAAATAAAACTAATTATTTATTTCCTTATCAAACAAGTCTTTTAATTTTACTTTTAAGAAATATATTTCCTGATTAGAAAAGATTTGTTTCTTTAATTAAACAATTAATTAATAAATTTAATTAATTCTTATTTAATTAAAACAATGAAACAAAATAATATATTAGGTTAAACTAACCCTTGCCGCCCCACTTAGAGTAAATAGGCCAAAATATTATTTTCTTATTTCATTTAATCCATTGGACTTTAAATAAAAAGCCCACATGTGAACCAGACCCATTCTTACTAAAAGAAACAAGCCCACATGTCTTTCATTAATATATTAATATAATTGAGCAGCCCATTACTAAAATAATGTGCAAATTATATTCTTAATATATTAAATGCAATTCTAGATGGACCCTTAAATTGGTCCGGTAGAATATATCAAGTGATCCATGCAAGTCCGTGTGGATTGGGGATCTTGGCGGGCCATCTAAATTTAAGCTTCAATAGACATAACCTAATCACAATCAATAAATGATTCACTTAGGTCCGATCCATTAATTTTAACTCATTCCACTAAAGAGCTAAAACTGAACTCTTAAATAAAGATAGAAAAGGAAGATGCTCCTCATTCATACCCTAGACAATCATATTGGAGATAGTGTATCCTCGTGATTAATATCAGTAATCGCCAAGAGTTCATAGACCGCCTATAACTCTCCAAGTTACCATATTTACTCATATGACCACGTTTTGAACTTGGATATTTTGACTTGTCCAGAAGCCATGTTTTCAATAGACACTATTGAAAACTCAACGTTGAGATTTAATATCCAATTACCTCAAAACATCCATATGATGATATTATACTCTCATTTAATTAAATGGAGCCACGATGTCCATATCTATAAATGAAGTCCTCTATCGATTAACAAATGAATATCACCAAACTATCGAGGATAGACTATGCGATATAATCGTACTCATTAATAACTCAAATGATATCATTTGCAACCATAAGTCCATCATTTATCTCAGGATTAAGATAGACTCTCCGATTGTCCTGATAATGAAAAGACTATTATCTATTGACGGTTCTAGATAAAGCTTTTCATTGTGATCCAGTTCAATGCACCCAGTGCACTAGATCCTTTTGCTCGAAGACACTCCGATGATTTTAGACTCATCATATCTCATTTGATCCCACTCAAATGCTAGCAAAAGAATTCTACAACTTTAACAAGATAAAGGTGCCCAACCTTTAACTTAAGTTGTGAACATTATTCAAGACTAACTAAAGAATTGTGTCTACCACATACATATCCAGATGTACGAACAATTCTTCTTTTCACATAGTCTTTAGACCTTATGATTATTTACTTTGACAATTATAATATTAAACTATAAATGCTATACGATTTGTTAAACCAGAAATCACTTTATTAATATGAAACAGATTGTCAATTACAACATTACACTCTTGCTATTGAGCATAATCCTAACACGAGATACCTGGGGAGCGTGGTGTCGGGATATTGGATCCACCAAGTAGCGGGGTTCCTATGACCCGGTCTTCGTTTTGTCATCCCGGGATCTTGGCACTTCCTACCTTGATCCGGATGGGCTGGTATTACTCTGGGACACTCTGGTCCGAATCTTCTATTGATGGTAGCTGAATCTTGCCTCCTAGCTCAGAATAGGGATGGAAAATTATTCTTTGATCCCTTTGCTATTTTTGGCAGTTAACAATTTCCTTGCTTAGCTATTTAGATCACAAGGATCCTAGTCAAGCTTTCCTAACTCAACCATCTGGAGTATCACACTCCTAGTTAAGACTTTTGCATAACTATCCGGACCACGTGTCCTAATCAAGTCTTCTTGCTCTAATCAAAGCTTCACACACTTTGAAAGAGACTTCAACCTTTCCACAAGGCAATGATCTAAGTGATGCAAATGATGCAAGCACAATCAAATAAAGCAAGATGATCAATCAAGCTCTATGAACATGTTCAATGATAATATAGAATATGCTTTCAACAAACAATCACAAATGTATCTAGAAATCAAGACATGTGAATCAATAGAAACAAGATATGAATATTCAATATATCTCTCAAAAATCTTAGTTCTTAGATCATGAAATTTAACCTAGAAAATAACATGAGGCACATCATATACAACATTTCTAGAATCAATTTCAATATTAGTCAAGTTTAGCTAAATATATTCAATTGAGATCACAAGGCAAAAACTCAACAATCAATAGATCAACCACCCCTAGAATATGATCTAACAACATTCTAAACACATATCATCTATCAATTAGGAAGATTAAAAGAGATGATCAAAAGATGAAGTGAGAAGAAGAAGTTTCACATACAAAAGTTGAGTCATAGACTGAAATCAGCTCACTGCAAAACATCACAAACTCAAATGACTCTGAAAATTCTTGGGGTTTGTAGCTCTCTTCAAGACCAACAGTTATGGCTTTTAGATCACTCAATTTAAGTTCGTATGAGAGAGTTATGATCAAAATAAGAAACCTAAAATCATGAAGAATTCTGCATAAATTTTCTTTTTGAATTTTTTTCAAGTTGTAATTTAGAGGGAAGGAGGATGCTTTTTAAAAGAGAGAAAGGGAAGGAAGCACCCAATTGAAGAGTGCCACATCACCTCCATGTGTGGGGTGCATGTGCCACACATGGGCAGAGAGGCACTCTGGCCGTGTGGCACACCGAGGTTGGCCTTTGGCCAATCTTGCTCCTCTCGCGCACCTCTCACGTTCTTCAGCCGTATTCTGGCATCCGAACTCCTAATTCAAATCTGTTTTTGGATTACAAACCGTGACTCCCTCACTCACAATGAAGACTACAAAACTTTACAAAAATGATGAAAATTCATCTCGGAAAATGACAATAAAGACAACTCAACAAATGAGAACGCAAAGTAGCGTAACTATATCGTTTGGACTCGAAACATAATGAATGAGTAACCAAAATGACCAGGACTCAATAAGGAATCATATGAGATCATTTTCAAGTCCAAAATACAAGAAACACAAACTTATAAACACAATGTCACACAAGTATGTCATATCTACGCGATAGTGATAAAACATGCAATTTTACAATGTTTGTCAATACGAGACCAATGCATGTGCATACTTAAATGAGTGTGAATGTATTATACCAAATTTGCACAATGATGCATGGCCACACATAAATGAATTGTGTGTGTGTGTGTGCGCTTATGCCTTGCAAGAGGAATAAGAATCTTGATACCTTAGCATCTAAGAATGTGATGTTCCCCTTGAAGACGATATTTGCATAAGATGTTGCTTCCTTACCTTTGAAACTTCGTTTCACCAAGAACCACCTAAGCAACAACTATTACAAATATAGAGAGTTTTGCAATGGAATCAAGCCAACACAAATCTAAGATCATACACTTGTTCTTGGTCTTGGAACGTCTTTTTTTAGGAGCTTTCTTATCAACAATGACAATTTCCTCGCTTGTAGGAAATGATGCTTCTATGATCTTCTCCTCAACTACCGAGTCGTTTGAGCCTCCTAGAGTCAAACTAGAGATGATCATATCCCTTTCAAGAACAGTCCCTTCAACTTCTTTAAGCTTCTTGGCAAGAGTACTCTTTTCACCCAAGAGTTTTCGAGTTGTTGAAACTTAATCAAATCATCATTTTCAACAACCTCTCTTAAGGTTATCTTCAAATTTTCTTCAAGACATTTCACCTTAGCCAAAAGATCAACATAGGTTGGATTATCACTTAAGCACTCTTGATGATTTAGATAAACCTCATTATCCAATGAATCTTGACATACATCCTATAAGATAGAGTAAGAGGCCATGAATGCACTAAAGTTGCTCTCAAACTCTTCTTCACTAGAAGACTCATCACTTGAGCTCTCCTCATCACTAAAGTCATCATCTTCACTCCATGTGGCCGCCATAGCTTTTCCTTTCTTGTCCTTCTTTGAATCACCATTTGGATAATCTGAAGCGTAATGCCCTAACTTCTTGCACTTAAAGCATTGGACTTTTCTATTGCTCTTAGCATGACCACTCCTCTCATGAGATGGAGTAAAAGATTTCTTGACTTCCTTTTCTCTTGAGTACTTGCCACTTGGCTTAGCACTTTTCCTCATAAACTTCCTAACCAATAACGTCATCTCCTTGTTATCATCACTACTACTAGCTTCTTTGACAACTTTGACAGCTAAACCCTTGTTCTTAGCCTTTGGTTTCAAGCATGCTTCAAAGGTTTGAAGTGATCCTAGCAACTCATCTAAGCTCATGACATCAACGTCTTTGCTCTCTTCAATAGCCGTAACCTTAGCTTTGAACCTTTTAGGTAGAGACCTTAGAATCTTCCAATTTAGCCTCTCACCAGAGATAGGAGTACCTAGAGCTTGGCATTGGTCAGCAATGTTTAGTAGCTTGTCTTGGAATTCAACAAACTTGTCTTCCTCACTCATTTGCAAAACCTCAAATTAGGAAGTGAGCATTTGAAGACGTGACTTATTTACCGCCTTAGACCCTTCAATGGTGACTCGAAGAGCATCCCACGCCTCATTTGCGGTATCTAGGTTTTGGATGTAGGAAAATTGCCTACTATCTACACCTCCGAAAATAGCATTCACCGTCCGATGATGCCATTTTCCTAACTCGAACTCATTAGTAGACCACTCACTCCTAGGATTGGAAACGGTCGCTCTGTTCTTAATCTTATTGGAAGAAAGGTAACCTTCTTCCATGGTTATCCAAGCTCTCTCATAAATAGAGCAAATGTAAGCCTTCATTCTAAATTTCCAAAACCCGTAGTTGTGACCCTTGAGAAGAGGTGGCCTAGAATTTGAAGCCCCTTCGATCATCACATCCTCTTGCAAGACCAAACTTCAAAAACATAAGCAATTCACTAGTAAGCATAACCCGGATCTCATCGAGTGCCGTCCGACGACCCGTTTTGATACCAATTAAAAGTATATAGATGTAGTTAAATTGCTTAAAGTGTAACTAGAGGGGGGGTTGAATAGGTTTTTACACCTTTTTCAATCCCTTGAAACAAACGCACATTTGTCCCTTAAGATAACTTTACAAACAACACATAAACCAAACAAACACATATAAACAAGTTAAATATGTGATCATTTTAAGCATTATCTATATAACACAAGTAGCATGAGGAAGAATAATATTAAACATACAACCTCAAAGAATACTTGTATATCAAATAATGTTCAATGTGTTACAAATATGAATCAAAATACAACTATACATAAATGAATCAATATACAATATACAAAGAATTATATATACAACTACGATCATAATAGTTTGCTTAGAAATCACACTTAACAAAATCTCGTTTCTAAATACATCACAAGTGAATATTGAGCAACAAGATTAAAACATACACATATACAAATATAAAGAGAGAGATAAAAAGAATTGACACATGAGATTTTTTAATGTGGTAAAACCTCCAAGGAGAAAACATCCACGGGTCGAACTACAATCATTGGGTACTGTATATATTGGATGATAGATTAGAAATTCCTCAAAACTGACCAACCTTTGATCTACTCTCTATTGGATTCTATGTCTACCCAATCCCTATTGGAAGATACAAAATCCCTCAATGATGCGGAGCCACCATATGTTGGAGTCCGTACCAAACCAACATCATTGGAAGATTAGAAATTCCTCAAGAGTGCATACACATTCTATGTACCACTCTCTATTGGAGTCTATGTCTAACCAAATGCCTAGGCCTACCAATGTTGTAGCCAACTCTCTATCCAAGGCACCCATGCCTCTAGCGAGCCTCCCTTGCATAGCTATCCTGACTTTCCCGGTCCTAGCCATGACTTCTTGCTTAATTATCCGAGTCCTCCCGGCTCTAGTCAAGACTTCTTGCTTAGTTATCCAGACCTCTTGTCCTAACTAAGATTTCCTTGCTTGACTATCATGACTTTTACAAAGACTTCCTAATGTGATCATATGAATGTAAATGATGCAAACAAACAATTCAACACAGAACATGTGATCAATACATTCCATGGAAACTAGACTTAAAACATGTGAGAACACAAGTAAAATAGTCTAGATGCATAAACTTGAATTAAAACCTAGAGCAAGTAAAACACCTAACACTTATAGCTCCTAGTTTTATTCACACATATCACAATTGAATAGATCATAATCATGAAGCACATATTCAAAATGTTACAACCATATACATAAATGCTAGAATCACAAAAAGTATTCAATGAATATTCTAGCCAAAGATTTAGAGTAAGGATAAAATGATAAATCAATTAAATCCTAGATAGCTATAAAAACACAAACACATGTACTAATCCTTAATTTGTTCAATCAAAGGATCAAAATACATTTCAAGGTTATTAATCATAAAATGAATCAATCAAGTCACAAATAATCCTAGATATCAAACTAATCACAATACAACACTCAAACATGTGAGAAACTAGAGTCATAGAAAACTAGTTCACATTTGTCTCTAATTAGACTTGATTAAGCTTGATTATGAAGCTATCTTTTGCAATAACGTTCACCATACATACACATACATATAAAAGAAGAAACCCCAAGGTAATTAAAGGTTATAAAAGAAGAAAACACAAAGATAGGTCAACTACCTATGATTCACAAGCTAATTCTGTTTTGAAGGTGAAATTACGAAGATTCTCTAACTTGAATCACTCAATTCTGACTCTGTATGAGAAAGTTATGGTATTTGGAAGGGGAGAAAGTTTGAGAGAAAAATTCAGCATTTAGTGTTTTTCAATTCTTCTTCTTGAAATGAATGGGAGGGAAAAGAGGAATTTAATAGAGATGAAAGAGAGGGAAAGAAGTGACAAATCAGGAGGTGCCATATCAGCATTCCATGAGGGGCATGTGAGCCATATGGGGCAGAGGGCTTGCTGGCTCGTGAGCCTCACGGCCCTCTCACGCACCTCCTAAAGCTTGGCCGTTGGCCAAAGCTTGCTTCCCTCGCGCTCCTCTAGCGTTCTTCGGCTGTATTCAGGCCTCTGAACTTCGATTTTGAATCCGTCTTTGGATTATGAATTGTGACTCCCTCACGCACATGGATGATTATAAAACTTTGACAAATAGTTGAGAATTTGACTTGAAATACGACTACGAACAAAACGCAACGTATGAGAACGCAAAATAGTGTATCTTCCTAGTTTGGACTCGAAACCTAATGAGTGAGTAACCGAAATGATCAGGACTCAATAGGGAATCAATTGAGATTATTTTCAAGTCCAAAAACAATAAAACTAAAAAAAAATAAGCAACAAGTCATACATGTATGCCATTTCTAGACATAGTCATAGAACATGTAAATTACAAAGATTGTCAAATTGAAACTAATGCATGTGCATACATTACCAAGTGTGTGAAAGTATTATACCAATGGTGTACAACTATGCAGGGACACAAATGAGTTCCATATGTGTGTGTGCCTAAGCCTTGTAAGAGAAATAAGGTCTAATATACCTTTGTTAAGCAATGAAACAAATTTCTCTTTGAAGACAACAACTTGCATAAATTGTGGCCAAGTCTTTCTTTGAAGCTTTGAATTATCATATTTAAGACCACTAATCAATACAAGAAAAGCATCATTTTGATATGGAATTAATGCTAAGACAAACCAAAAAGCTAACAGTAGATTAACTTAATTAGGAGTAGACTAATTAGTAAGGCAAGCATCCGGTTACATTTCTATCTTTAGTTTCATAACTTTAGTTAGTTAGTTTTCCATTTCACCCTCTCACACACTGCATTATGCTTACACTTCACACACACCATTCTTATCACATCCGCATTCCCTTTAATTTGCTTTCATAAACTCTAGAGTTAGAGATAGTTGACGAATTCCACCTCCCTATGGGAACAACCCTTGCTTACTTGCTATACTAGTCATTTGGCTTGTTGCATTTGTGAGGTAATTAGAATAGATACATATCTCTTTGACGGGCGCCAACGACTACCCAGTCAAAAAGTGGCACCGTTGCCGGGGAGATGGTTTATTCGTTAGCCATATCTAGTTTTGGGAAGTACTAGACATGAGAACTTGTTAATGACATGCTTGAATTGATATGTATGATATCTTTGATTGCTCAACTTTGAAGGCAAATGTGTGTGAAAGCAAATGACAAGACTACAATTAATAAGGATCTTGTATCCATTCATTCCATAAGGATGTTACATCCAATGTAGTCTAGTCTCTTTTCTTAAAGGTGTAAACAAGAATACTATCATACAGATGTCTCATCTGGAAAAATCAAATGGGATTTCTTATATTTATGTCTTGGTTAGCCTTTAAGGTTTGATATATTTGTTTTTTTTTTTTATTACAAAAATTTTAGAAACTATATCTTGTTTGCTATGACATAATGGTACAAATTGGTTTGAATTCTTTGGAAACCCTTTTGATGTTTGTTTTGCCAAATACCATTATTTGAACTTTGATGCTATACGTCTTGTATACAAAGCAACAACTTCACACATTCTTCTTAAAATAAATCTCCTTAAATCTCTCTCAATTATTTAAGTTGCATAAAGTTCGTGTAAATGACTATGCAAATAAAGTTTGTGCTAATATCTCTCTTTGCTACAGCAACCCGGTTATGGACACTTCTTTGCATATCTCATGACAAAAAGGGGGAGTAGTATATTTGAAAAATAAGGGAGTTTTTGCTATGGGAGAATTATGTCTTGAGGGGGAGTAAACTATTTAGGGGGAGCATTGCATTGCACTATTTCATATTTCTTTTCTTTAATGCAAATGTTTTTATATTTGAACTTTCATTTTTATTACCTCCCATACACTTGTCTTGGAAATTGCAGTGGCTATGTTTTTGTAGGGTTTGTTTATTCTACAAGAGATTGAAGACTTGAAGATCTAGACTTTAGATATCTATATGTAATGTAGAAAAACTTTTGTTGACCATTAGCTTTTTATGTGAGGATAAATTGTGAGTGCTAGTTTTGTCGCGAAATAGCCAAAGAGAGAGATTGTAAGTTCTTCATATTTTGATTAGCTTATTTCGTTGACAAACCACATTGAGATTATTTGTAATAGGTGGCTTAAGTCTCTTGTCATGTTTCTTCATCAACAAGCTTACGAGATCCCAAAGAGCTTTAAGAAAGGTAGTTCAGTTGTAACTGACTTCTTAAATAGATTAGTTGCATACACGCACACACACACACACACACACACACAATCTTTCATGCATTTAAATTTGCTCTTGTATTGTGCACATTCTTCTGTGTTATGCATTCATTACACAAACACACTTGCATGACATTCATGTGTCCCTTATTGCCTTTCATGTGTGTAGGGTCACCTCTCACACACTCGTACACATTGCATATATGTTAATGTATTAAAACACATGAGAAGGCATCATTTCTCATTGTCACGGTCGTGGTGTCATCATGATCAACCACGAATAACTTTCTAGCAATTGTCGTGGTCCAAATGTTGTCTTGGACCGCCACAACAATGGGAGCAACACCACCTCTAGAGGTTTTCACGGTCCTTGTGTCATCTTGGCTAATCGTGGCAATCATTCCAGAGATTTTCGCGGTCCATGTGTCATCATAGACCACCGCAAAAAAGGGGACCACAGCATGTTGGCGATGCTTTAGTTGCCTTTTCCAAGGTCGATTTCTGTCTTGGTCAACCGCGATATACGGGACCACATAAGTCTATTTTTGCCCAAAACGATGTTGTTTTGTCATTCCTTATTTATAGCCCTTATGTTTTTCTTGTTCATAAAGAACTCTGAAATACAAACCTTAGAGTGTCTCTTAGAGTTCTATTGAGAGAGAGAGAAAGAGAGAGAGAGGCTCCAAGATTGGATTTTAACTCTCCAAATCCCAAACCATTATGCATTCAAGCATCATCCAGCTTTAATTAGGCATGGGTATTGATAGCATATTGACTTGGTATGTTAGATTCTTCACTATTCATCTCTAGTGTCTTATCTACCAAGATATCTCATTGATTGCATTTATCAATTGCAACGTTATTGATTTTATTATATCTTATGACAACATGTGTTAATTGGGATTTGTTTAATGACTAGGATTTATATTTGCATATCTTTATCTTGTTAGGTCTTTATGAACATTCATATGGATATATTGATATCTAGGATTGTTTGATTGCCATCATAAATCTCTAGATAAGCATTTAGTGTTGCCTAGCATCATTTGCATATTTGAATATTTTTATATTTTCACTTGGGTTATTTATTTCTCTATTGAATGTCAATACTTGTGACTATGGGAGTGTAGTGCACAAGCAAGGTCTAGAATCACTATAAAAGACATGCGGGTAGTCGTGTTGTGTTATGTTCCGAGAATTGTGTGACTAGAGGTCAACCTAGGTTGTAAGCAACATTGCATATAGTAGATTTAAGAACTGAAGTGGCTAGGTGGCTAGCTAGTGAGTTTTGCCCAATTTGAGGGTTTCTCATGTAAATCAATTCAACGTTTTTTTATTGGTTTCCACACTTTAATTACGATGATTGTATGTGGGTTGTTGTGGCTTGATTTTTGTTAATATTGACTAATCCGAAAAATTGGTAACTAATTGGATTAACAACTTATTCCCCCCTCTAGGTTGTAATAGACACGCTCCGTGTATTTTCAACCTACCAAAACCTATTACACATACGTTGGATTTCAAAGATTAGACCCTACGGCAACTCAAACAAACTCATTGCATAAGTCGGAATAGATTGAATCACTACTTTAATAACAACGTCCTTACCGCCAGCTAACAATAACTTGCCTTTCCAACCCTTAATCTTCTCCCAAACACGATTCACAATATTCATAAAAAGTGCTCACTTATTCCTCTTTATATATCTTATCGAGCCATTTCATAAATCAAAATACAACCCTAGTTTTCGATGCTTATGTTCAGATTTTCGAGTAAACCTTTGTATTTTATGGCTCGATGTGCGGTTACTTTCATGAAACAGGGTTAATTGATGGAGATTCGTAAACTTTGGGTTAAAAGCGAAGGAAGGAGAGCATAGAGGGACAAAAAAGTCAAATTACAGAAAAAGAAGCATTCAGTGGTTGAGATCGACTGCCTTGGCCGCAAAGAACATTAGGCGATTGTGATTCGGCGTCCTGGCTGTAGAACCAAACCACCATTCAATTCCAGAGAGTTCCCAACACCATTCGACGATATTAATTCGGTGGCCCCTGCCACCGTTTACAATCGCCGTTCATCTCCAAAGATTACACAACTTCATTCGGCGATCATCAATTCGGCGGCCCTAGCCGTCGAATCCAACCGCCGTTTTATGCCACATAAGCATATCGAGTTTTAACCCTTATCTTTTGAGATTCCCCTATAAATATCCCCTTATCTTATCCTCTTGTGAGACCCCACCACTCTTAGAAACCCTAATCATTCTAAAAACCTCCATTAACCAAATCTCTAGCATAATCACAAAAGACTTCATCTTTTCCTACACACCTCACCTCAAATCCACCAAATACATAATTTTCCCACCATCCACACAAAAACCCATCCACATCTTGAAAATTTATTAAAGGAAAAAGGAGAGTTTTGCCAAGGCAAGGGGAATCTCAACCAATCAAAGCATCAATAAGACGTTATAAGGGCTTCATGGGTCTTTTCTTCAACTTAACTTCCTTTATTTACATTTCTAGTATGTGTAACTAAACCCTTCTCATTGGGGAATTGATGAGACAACTTATGTGAGAATCCTTTGTATTTGAACTAGTCATATTTTAATAATCAATCCTTTCTTGGTACATTCCATGTTTATGATATTTGAAGTTGCCATTTTTCCTTACTAAACTAATATTGGGGTTCAATTTAGTTTTGTTTGAAGAGTGGTTCACATGTGTTGATCGTGGTTTAGAGTTTGAAGGGTTTTCAACTCACTCTCCAACCTTAGCATCTATGAATTGTAATGTATGCTTTTAATGTTTTATATAATTGGAGATTTTAAGATTGTTCTTAAGAATCTTGTTTAGGTGAATACTCAAAGTAGGGCTCACTTGAGTAGAAGCTTGAATTTATATTCTTACTAAGACTCATAGTAGAGCTTACTTTAGTTAAGGTTGGAAGTTGTATTTTTAATGAGTTAAATCAATTTGAAAACAAACCTTGAGTTGGATTAAAGCACTTACCTGGACTAGTTTAATGCAATAGGAAATCTTATTGTTGTTGATTCAATTCCCCAATGTTCATCATCATATATTCGCGCATATCACTTTGGTTTCTCGCTATTTAATTATTGCTTTAGTTTAATTTAGTTTAATTTTAAAAATCTTTTTCAAACAAATCCCAAAAACCAAACATGCATTTTACTTTCCTTGCACTTAGTTTAATTTAGTGTAAATATAGTAAATTTAGCCCAATACCCTTCTTTTCCCTATGGAACAAACCCACTTGTCATTACCCATTTCATGCGATTTGTGCACTAGCAAGTGAGGAATTTTGGTACTTGTAAAAGTCCGATTAATAGCACGGTAAACCAAGATATTTCTCGTGATAGCCCATAAAGCCATCCCCTAAAATTGATGCCAATCTCTCCCTTTCCTCCATATTTACCGAGTGGCTTACACACATAACGGACTTAGCAAAATTATTAACTTAACTTGAAGCTCTAGCATATTCATCAAAAATCCTTCGAATAGCTGTACAATTACCACTTGTCGCCTTAGAGAACAGCAAACTGTCGTCGACAAAGAATAAGTGTGTAATTGTAGGACCAAACCTACTACTCTTGAACCCCAAAACAGTACCACGAACATGAGCCTTAGTTATCAATTTCGACAACCCCTCTACATATATTAGAAACAAATATGAAGATAGAAGATCTCCCTGGCGAAGGCCTCTCGTCGGTCATAAAATTCCACAAATTTCCCCAATAATCAAAAACAATTATGTTACCAATGTAACACACCTCATAACATGGCTTACCTAATGAACCCCCACTCGACACGATCATAAACCTTTAACATATCAAGTTTCATAGCCATTGAACCATCCCACTTCCTTTTTTAAAACTATGAATACACTCGAAAGCAGCTATAGCATTATCAATTATTGACTGTCCTGAAACGAAAGTGCTTTGTGTTTCGAAAATGACCTCTCCCAAAGTCAATCTGAATTTGTTAGCTAATGTCTTTGGAATGATTTTATAAATCATATTACAAGGACTAATGGGTCGCAAATCCGTCATCCTCTCAGCAATATCCTTTTTTTGAATCAGTGTAATAATTGTTCCATTCATCTCTTCCAAAGAAGCACCCTAATTCAAGCACCGCAGGCATGCCTCCATCATACTTTTACCAATTGTCGCCAAAAATTTCTAATAGAATAGAGCGAGCAGCTCATCGATACCAAGCACCTTCATTGGATCCATATAGAACATTGCCCGCCTAACTTTCTCCTCCATAAATCTCCTATCCAAAAAGTCCCTTATAGGCATTGTCAACTTTTACTGACCCCCTACAATCACATCATCCATCATCCATTAAGAAGGGCTACTGGTTGTAAATAAATTCGAAAAATAGTTAATTACTACGTCCTTCATACCTTTGATGTCATCCCTCTAGACCCCATTCTCATCAAACAGCCCTTGTAATTTATTCTGAGTCCTCCTAGCCGAAGCTTACGTATGGAAGAAACAGGTTTTTTTATCACCCCCTCGAACCCACTTTACATAAGACCTTTGCTGCCAGTATCGTTCCTTTATATCCAATAATCCATCAAGATGCACCTCTATATCACAAATTTTACGCCACAAATACCTACTATTTGTACTAGAAGTCGCATGCAACTCTCTCTTCTTTTCCCAAATTTCATGTTTCAGAGCAAAACGCTGCCTTCTATTCCACTCATCAAGTCAATCCGTGCATATACTAATCGCATTCAACATAGCTGGAACACCACTCATTTCACTGTTACCTTCTTAGACACTTTGCACCACATCCTTGCAACCCTGCTCATCCACCCAACGTTCCTCAAAATGAAATCTTCTTCTCCTACGCACACTCTCCACAGAGTCCCTACCCATTCCTTGTTTAATTACAAGCAAAATCGACCTCATTGGACTGCCAGTACTCCAAATGCCTCACTCTCAAACATTCGAACATATTTCACCATTGAGAAGTATAAACACACCTATCAAGCCATTGTTGCACCATATCAATACTACTTCAACGATTACACCATGTAAAATCCAGAGTCGTATAACCCAAGTTTTCCAACCCACAGTCGTCCAACGCCACTAAGAAGTACAAACACACCGATTAAGCCGCTTTTGCATCATATCAATACTACTCCAACAATTACACCATGTAAAATTCGAACTCGTATAACCCAAGTCTTCCAACCTATTAGGTTTTTGGTTTGTGTTGGCATAAATTCCATATCAAAACAATATTTTACTTGTATTGATTAGTTGTCTTAGATCGATGATGATTCAAGCTTCAAAGAAGACTTGGCAACTTTTCATGGAAGATGGTGTCTTCAAAGAGGAATATGCTACACTGCTCATTAAAGGTATATTTGACATCATTCCTCTTACAAGGCTTAGGCACACACACACATTACATTCATATGTGTCCTTACATGGTTGTGCTCAATTGGTATAAATATTCACACACTCGTTGAAGCATGCACATGAATTAGATTTAATTTGATAAACATTGTAAAATTGTATGTTCTATGACTATCTCTAGGAAATGGCATACTTGTGTGACTTTGTGTTTATTTGTTTTTTGTTTTATTTTTTGGACTTGAATATGATCTCTTATGATTCTTTATTGATTTCTGGTCATTTCAGTTACTCACTCATTAGGTTTCGACTCCAAACTAGGAAGTTACGTCTCTATACGTTCCCATACAATGCATTGTCTTCGTCTTCATGTATCCAGTCGAATTCACATCAGTTTGTCAAAGTTTCATAGTCTTCCTTGTGTGTGAGGGATTCACAATTCATAATTCGAAGATGGATTCGAATTCAGAGTTCGGAGGCCCGAATACGGCTAAAGAATGCGAAAGGAATGCGAGAGGAGCACGAGGGAGGGCATGAAACGGCTGAAGGCCATTTGGGGTACATCCCGTAATTGCATGTGAGCCTCATGGGCCGACCACCGCTCTTCCCTCATGAGGCTCATGTGCCTCCATGAGGTGGGTGATGTGGCATCTGATTTGCCACTAAAATCCCTCTCTTCATTTCATTTAAATGATTTCCTTCATTAGTTGAAGAAAAACTTGAAAAACATATAGCATAATTTTCTCTCCTATTTTCCTATCTTCCAAACACCATAACTTTCTCATTTAGACTCTGAATTGAGTGATTAGAGTTGGAGAATCTTCGTAATTAATTCCCCTACCTTCTCCAAAAGAGTTTGTAGCTATTTGATCAGTTTTTGTGGTGGTTCTACCCTCAAAACCAAACTAGCTGGGGATTCCAAGGTATTGAACCAATCTTTGAGTTTTCATCTTTTTAAATCTTCAATTACCTTTGGTTTTTCTTCTTCTATATGTATTTGTATGTATGACGAAAGCTATTGAGAAGGATAGTTTCAAATCAAAGCTAATCTAGTCTAATTAGAGACTAAATGTGAACTAGTTTTATAGCATTCTAGTTTTTCACATGTTTGAGTGTTGTATTGTGATTAGCTGGATATCCAGAGTTAATTGTGTTTAGATTGACTCGTTTTATTATTAATAACCTTAGCATATGCTTGGATCCTTTAATTGAACAAATCTATGATTAGCACATTTGACTTTGTATTTAGAGCTAACTAGGATTTAATTGATTATTATATATATACTTGCTAAAATATTCATTGATCATATTTTGTAATTCTACCATTTTTGTGTATGATTCTAACATCTTGAATATGTGTTTCATGTATATGATTTATTCAAGTGTTAGCTTTGTGAATGAAACTAGGAATCACATGTGTTAGGTGTTTCACATGCTCTAGGTTTCAATTCATGTTTTGTAACTAGATTGTTTTTGACTTGTGTGCTCACATGATTAAGTCTAGTTTCCATATAATGTATTGATCACATGTTCTATGTTGAAGTGCTTGTTTGCATCATTTGCATTCATTGATCACCCTTAGGAAGCCCTTGTAAAAGGCATGAAGTCTTGGTTAGGACAAGAGGTCCGAATAACCAAGCATGAAGTCTTGACTAGGACAAGTGGTCCGGATAGTCAAGCAAGGAAGTCTTGGTTAGGACAAGAGGTTCGGATAGCTATGCATGTGAGGCTCTCTAAAGGTATGAGTGCCTTGGATAAGGAGTTGGCTATGACATTGGTAGGCCCAAGATGTTGGATAGACATAGACTCCAATAGAGAGTGTTGCATGGGATGTGTATTCACTCTTGAGGAATTTCTAATCTTTCAACAATGTTGTATAGACATAGAGAATTTCTAATCTACCAATAGGGTTGGGTAGACAGAGACTTCAATAGGAAGTAGATCATGAGTTTGTCACTTTTGAAAAATTTCTAATCTATCATCCAATATATATAGTACCCGATGGTTGTAGTTCAACCCGTGGATGTTTCCTCCTTGAAGGTTTTACCACGTTAAAAAATATTTTGTGTTAATTCTTCCTATCTCTATCTCTCATATTTGTATATGTGTATGTTTTAATCTTGTTTCATAATTTTCACTCATGATGTATTTGTAAACAAGATTTTGTTAAGTGTTAGGTGTAAGCACATCATATTGATCAAAGTTGTATATATAATTCTTTTGTATATTGATCTATTTGTGTATAGTTATGTATTGATTGTTACTTGTAACATATTGGAAATTATTGGAAATACAAGTATTCTTTTTGATAGTTTTAATATTATTCTTTCTCTTGCAACTTGTTGATATATAGACAATGCTTTATTGAACATATGTTTCTATTGTCTATCATGTATATATACAGTTTATGTGTTGTAATATAAGCTATCTTGAGGGACAAACTTTAGTTTGTTTCAAGGGATTGGAGAAGGTGTAAAAACCTATTCACCCTCTAGGTATATTTTAGGCAATTTAACCATGTTTGTATATTTCACAACCCACAATCTTCTCTGAAATTCATAACTTGTCTCTAGTTTCTCCTAACCCCACACCCCTTCTCCGAGTCGTTCAGAATCTCATTATAGTCTCCCACACAGACCCATGGAAGTTGGGACATACTGGAGAGTCGTCGTAACAAGGTCTACGAATGTTGCTGCTGACTGTGATCAGGATTACCATAAAATCCTGTTAATCGCCAAACAATCTCATTGTGGGACTGAACACGCATATCAATATGAAAAGTTGAGAAAGAAATAAGATCCACCACCACATTAGTCGACCACAACAAGCATAATCCACCAGACCTCCCCACAAAACAACAACCATTTTAACACGAAGCTTCTCCATTCGCACATTGTTCGATTTTGTCTCTATAAGAAATATCAACTCAGGTACAAATTCCTGTTGAAATTTCTAGAGAATTTGGAACAATCGGGAAGTCCCAAGACCTTGAACGTTCCAGAAGAAGAGATTCATTACATCCGGCCAGCCGGTAGAAATTGGCATGCCGATATCTCATCTACATAAGCAACAACCTCTGTTGTCGAAATGCTAACCTTCGCGCGAACTTCTTCCGAATTGTCCCATTTCACAGCTAGAATTGACTCTGTCGATCTGTTTTTCTTCCGCAAGGCGGCATTTCCATCGTTGCCACCCTGGCTTGATTCAAAAGATATCTTCCCAGAATAAGACTCTACTACCCTATACTCATTGCCCATGAATTGTAATTTATGTTTTCCCACCCATTTCTTCTGATTTTTCCCTAAATTAGACTCATCAACCCGTATACTTTGATCCACAACCTTAACATCACTTTGTGCCCCACCCATAGGTCCCACATTTGATATTATACTTTTGGGTTCCTTAAAATGGTTCCATTCCTCTAGCCCAACTACTTTAAGATGCTCAACTTGGTTAGGTGGCCCAAAAGAAAGGCCCACCCTACCAACCTTATCCCACATAACTTCTGATTTTATAACGGTTTCCATCACACTTATCTTAGTATTGACTACCCATCATTAACCACCATCACATCATCTCCAACATCTTCCGTTACAGAACCTCAAATTAATCCTCTAGAATCATGTTTGGACAATAATAATGCTCATGATTCCATAATGGTTGAAGTAATTAATCTATTAGAATTATGATCGCCAGATGCCACCACTTCGCCAACGACGACTTAAACCCCACATGCATCGCCATCCCCTTCCGGGCGCAGCTCTTTCCTCCTTCTCATACTTCGTTGATTACTACCCTCCACTCACCTGCTGCTTGAATTTGCACCTAAAAGCTGCCTCCCCCAATCATTATGCATTGAAAATGGTAGTCCTTCTTTTCGAAACTAAAAAGTAACGACTTGATAGGATTGGAAACACGAAGCCATGCACCAAGCTCACGACTTGCCACCGTTTCCACCTCCTGATTAGTATCATCCACCGGGCACTCTGGGCCTATATGCCCCAAGCAAAAACATAGAAAATAGTAGTCCAGCAAACGTTCATAGTGAAGGAACATAGTTGTTAATTCTCCATTTCCTAACAAATCCAAACGAAGACAGCACAATAATGGTTTCGTCGTATTAATTACCACCCTCAATAGTAGAAATATAACCCCACAATCGCCCATTAACCTACATAAATATCCTTCACTTCACCCACCATACCCCCCAAAAACATGCCCTCCTCCTTGTTCTTACACAACAAAGGAACATTATGGATTTGAATACAAAATTCCACCATATTAAACTTCATCTTAGTAACATCTCTAGCCCCCACCGACTCCTCCAACACAATAAGGCATTTGTCAAAACTCCATGCAAAAACATCGAAAACAATAGTCTGAAAAACGTTCATAGTGAAGGAACATAGTTGTTACATCTCTATTTCCCAGCAAACCAAACGCAGACAGCACAACAATGGTTTCATCGCATCAATCACCACCTTCAAGTGTAGAAAGTTAGCTCCACAATCCCCCATTAAACCTATATCAATATCCTTCATTTCACCCACAATACCCCTCCCAACACCCCACACCCCCCCACAAAAAATAAAAAAAAATAAAATAAAAAAAAAATAATAATAAAAAAAAAAAACCATGCCCGCCTCCTTGTTCTTACACAACAAAGGAACATTATAGATTTGAATCCAAAATTCCACCTTATTAAACTTCATCTTAGTAACATCTCTAGCCCTCACTTGCTCTTCCAACACAATAATGCATTTGTCAAAACTTCATGCTTACCCCCCACCCCGTAACCACCTTCCTGCAATCCTCCTCATTCTTAAAATGCAAACGTTTTACCCGTGACAACCTCTATCTCAAACACGTCATTCACCCGCCAAATCTTGGCTATAAGATTCAAAAAATCCTCCCAATTAATCAAACTCGTAGACAACACTTTTCCAACTAGACAAAGGCCATCCATCGTTCTCCATGATTCTTCAAAGCCACGTTTAACGTACGGACCGGAGCCTCCCTCTCCTTCAAACTCAAAGAACCACACAGCCATGCAATTTCTTTTGCATTCATCTTGATTCCTTCAATTTGAAACACTTTCCTACTCACACTTTAGATTTTCAAAGAAAACCTAGAGGTGAGACTAATTGCTTTGATTTTCAAATGAAACTCCTTTGTACAACTACTTAAAATAAACCTTATAATTATTTATATTTAGTTTTCTTTTATAGATATTTATATATTAAATATTTACTTGGGTTGATTCGGTTTTTGGCAAGGCCAAACCATCCATGACCCCCTTAAACTCGGTTCTCATTTTTTTTAATTGGATTGACTCGTCTCAGTAGGGTGACTCGACCCGAATATGTATTTTCAATTCAGTTTATCTTGGATCGTAAAACTATGTCCTTCCCTTATAATTGATAATATATAATATATGAATAATAATACTACTTTGTCCAAATCTGGTACCCAAATGATGTGGTATCATTATAATTCATTCATTTAAATTGTATTAAATTTGTATGATTTAAATGAATAGATTTTGGTGATGCTACATCATTTGAGCACCGGATTTTGACAAAGTAACATTACTCATACATGAATAATACAAAGTCAAAGTCTTTTGAAATACGTATATTTCAAATATTCAATGGTTGTTATTATCTATCCACTGAGGACCTGTCTGTTATTCTGACACTCAATACAACTTTACTTTGCATTTAGACCAAAATATAAGGGTTTTTCAAAAACTTGCCGTTTTAGTCGAAGCCTATATATGAGGAATCAGTTATCAATTCTCTCTCATCGACGACGACACCACCACCCAACTCGAAACCAAAAACAGAAAACCGAATAAAAATCCGATGGTGAAACCCCGTCTACCGGCGTCAGCGTACCCGTCGTCATCGGCGAAAATCCACCCGTCCAACGACCTCGATATCGACGCCAACTCCTACTCTCTCGAGAAGTTCAAGCTATACGAGACCCGAGCGGTGAGAAAAAAAAAATCCCCTGATTGGTTGCCTAGAAAATTTGAGAAATGGGGTTTCCATTGAAATCGCCAATGGGGTTTTCTTTGGGGTTTGGTTTTGATGGTTCTTGTTTGTGTCAAAATTTGGAAGACAAATGCTTTAATTCAGTTTTTAAGTTTCATTTTCGCATAATTGCAACTTTCTTTTTTCTTTTATTTTTTCCTTTTGTTAGTTATGATCAATTGAAGATTTTGTAATTGATATGAGTAGGGGTTTGTTTTGCTTGTGTAGAGATACTATCTGATTGGGAGTGATAGGAACAAGAGGTTTTTCCGGGTATTGAAGATCGATAGATCAGAGCCGTCTGATCTTAACATCAGCGAGGACCCAGTTGTCTATTCGCCGCAGGAAATCAAGAGCTTGCTTCAACGGATTGCCGAAGGCAATCGAGCTACTGGGGGGCTAACATTTGTAGCCAAGGTTTTCGGGATTGCAGGTTAGTGCAAGTCCATAATTTTTATGCTTGTTGCCGTGTGTATTTACGAGTTCAAATATGGGGTTCATTGAATTGTGTTAAGTGTTTCTTTGTTCATTTTCAGGTTGCATTAAGTTTTTGGAGTCATATTATTTGATTCTGATCACAAAGCGTCGACAAATTGGGTGTGTATGTGGTCATGCAATATATAGTATAGATGAGAGCCAACTGATTACGGTTCCACATGTTTCTATGCAATCGGATGTAGCTCATTCAAAAACTGAGCTAAGGTATTTATATTTTTCTTCCTTTTTATGGCCTATTAATGCTATATGTTTGGGTTGTAGTTTTTGGTATTAATTGGTGGGAATTTTATTCCCTTTTGACGTTTTTGTGGCCATTTTTTTTGTAATAAGATTTACCCCCATCTATATTTGTAGCTTTTATGATTGTGTTTGTTACAACAGAATTTGATGTGTGCTAGAAAGGTATTATTTAGTTTTTAGTTTGCTGAATAATCTTTATACTTCCTTCTTTTCATCAAGACTCGATTGATTAATTTGTTTCACAAGTTATGTGCATTCGTTATTCCTGCCCCTAGTATGTTTGTCAATTAAGGTTAAATGGCATTGTAATAGTTCTTATGTGTGTATTTGCCAACCTGCAGGTACAAGAAACTGTTATCCAGTGTAGATTTGACCAAAGATTTCTTCTATAGTTATACATATCCTATAATGCAAAGTTTGCAAAAGAATGTGTTATCTATGGGTGAGGAAGGGATGCCATATGATAACATATTTGTGTGGAATGCATATCTAACCCAAGCCATTCGATCAAGATGCAATAACACTATTTGGACAGTAGCATTAGTTCATGGGCATTTTAAGCAGGTTTGCGGTTCTGTTTAATGGTTATCTTTCCTCTGCTGTAATTAGTTTTTATCCAATATTATGGATTTTTTAAATTACTGCTATGCACAGTTTTCTGCATTCCTTATTTTCTTTATTTCATTCAAGTATAAGCAATAGCAACTTCTTCAACATGCTATATCACTTTTGTTTCGTTATATCATTGTAAATCCTCTTGTTACAGTGCAATCTTCTTCCTATATTCCTGCTTATATTATACTTTTTAGTAATGAGTTTATAATGTAATACGGTATAAATTGATCTTGCAGACTAGACTATCAATCTTTGGGAGGGACTTTAGTGTTTCCCTGATTTCTAGACGCTCTCGTCACTTTGCTGGAACACGGTATTTTCTGGTTTGAACTTAATTAATGTATATATGAAGTTCTAAATGGCATTCAAAAAGTGGCTTTCGTTCAAAGAGGCTTCCTGTCATAATCTAATGTCTTTGAATTGGTTTAGATGTTACAAATCAACTATGAAGTATCACTTCACATGAACTTGTAGTAGTAATTTAGTTTCCGGATGACTTAGGTTATATAACTGGTTTTGAAAGTAGCTTTCAACTTTCCTTTGGATGCATGATTACATTAGTGATTACTAATATTTCATTATATAGAATTGATCATCCATCTATGAGGGCTTATATTGTTTGTAGCCTTTACTGCCTTGATATATTAAATTGCCTTTTCATAAATAAATTTTTAATTTTTAATTTTTGAAATTACGTATTAATTTTTAATTGTTTTAGCAGATTGCTAGTGAAAGTTTTAGGAATTAACTCTGTAGTATTCATGACATAGGCTTGATTGTTTCCATGGTTTTTCTTTTTCTTTCCTTTTTGAGGTGAGTTTGGCCTAGTGTCCAAAAACCAAGGCAATCCTAAATTAGATACCTATTAATCCCATAAGATGGTAACAATGAAGAGGAAGAATAGAGTTGGGAAAGGAAAAAGAAAAAGAAAATAGAGAGGAGAGAACTGAAGAGGGAGAAACTCAAAACAGAGAGTGATTAGATTAGGCTTATCTACTATTGATTCATTATTCATCAAGTTTATCAAAGCAATATCATAAAGCCTATATATAGTGGCCATTGATAACTTAAACCTAGTTAAATAAGAATAACCTAAATCAAATCAAATATGTTCCAAGCCTACTCAACTTGGAATAAGAAAATAAAGTCTGTGTGCACATGTGAGTTCAGTATCTTGGTTCCCATAGTTGCTTTTCACACGTGTTTCCATTTACATGTGTACATAATTTTCTGTGCTGCAGCATTTACTTATTTGGTTAAATTTTCTTAATGGTTCTATTACATGGTACGGAAAGTGAAATTTGAGGCTAGTAACTGAGTTCTATCCATTGTTATCATGTTCCTGTTAATCTGTTTTTTTATTCTTTTTAATTATATATATTTTTTATTTTGAATCCTCTGTTGCATTGCCAATATCATATTATCTATCTCTGATCTCAGTTGCAGCAGTTAAATTCTTAGGAGTGTGAATGGCATACATCTTTCAGGGAATTTTGTGGCAATTTTGGAAATGTTAATTGAATGTTTTATAGTTTATAATTAACTGGTTTTATGGCCTGTAGTTACTTAAAAAGGGGAGTGAATGATCGTGGAAGGGTTGCTAATGATGTTGAAACAGAGCAAATTGTCCTAGATGAAGAAGCTGGGTCATGCAAGGGAAAAATGAGTTCAGTTGTGCAGATGCGTGGTTCTATTCCCCTATTCTGGTCCCAGGAAGCTTCAAGATTTAGTCCGAAGCCTGATATTATCTGTATGAAATCGATTTAATTTGTTTAGTTTGTTATTTGAGTATTTCATTGGATGGCATAATCCTACTGGATGTCTAGCATCATGTAAACAGGTCTTTTGATGCTTTTCTTTGTGAATTCAGTGCAGAGGTATGATCCTACATATGAGGCAACTAAATTGCATTTTGAGGACCTGGAAAACAGATATGGGAATCCAATAATTGTTCTTAATTTAATAAAGGTTACTTTCAAGTACATTAAGCAGTTTTCTTTTTTATTAAAGCAAATAAAATTACATTTAATGTCTGCTAAGAATAATATTATTATTCTGTTTAAATGTTTTTAAATTTGTCATATGCATAGGCTTTTTAGTGCTACTGATTATGTCTCCTTGTGATGTTGGTAAGGCTAGTCTTTGGTGAAATTCTTATCTCATGTTTGTTTAAACATCTTATTTTGTCTTCCAATATATATATAAAATCTAGTTTTTTTGAAGTAAATTAATTTTTTTACTGCAAATTTGGCTTTCAATATTCTGGCTGTGTTTCTCAATTTTTTTCTTCTTCAAAGTTACGGGACTTTTAAAGAACGCAGTTTTCCCTACCACGTTGATCTAACTAGGTTTAAATTCTCTTTAAATTATCATTATACCCAGATTATTTTTCAATATATAGTGTTTTCTTAAGCTCATTTACATATCCAAATGCAGACTGTTGAGAAAAGACCACGAGAAATGATGTTGAGACGTGAGTTTGCGAGTGCAGTTGGGTATCTAAACACAATTCTCCCTGAAGAAAACCAAGTTAGATTTATTCACTGGGACTTTCACAAGTTTTCTAAGAGGTAAGCTCATAATCATTTATTACACAATCATCATCCTGTCCGGGACAAAAAATCCAGTATTTTTGTGTTATGGCTAACTCTTAATTTCTTTGCTTATTTTAAAGCAAGTCTGCCAATGTTTTAGCTGTTTTGGGTGCCGTGGCTAGTGAATCACTTGACTTGACTGGCTTTTACTATAGTGGTAAACCGACCATTGTTAAGAGGAGAATCAGCCAACTTACTAGAAGTGGAAGGTAATAAATTTTGCTTTAATTGTTTGATATCTGCATGTGTATATTAAGCATTTGAAATGTTCTTAACATCTCAGATATATATTTAATCTTAAATATACAGTTGGGGTTTATTTCTAGTTTGATTTTGGTTGTAGACTGTTTACTTTTATGATCTTATTAATTTTATTTGTTTGTAAGAAAAATGGTAGAAGATAAATAATTTGAATGGTTCAAGCATAAGTGGAGCTTCTATACTTAACACACTTGAGATGCTTTAATTGTTTGCTTAAGATACAGATTTTCTGGTTCTGCAAGTGCTAGCATCTATTTGACCGGTTAGTGTTATCTTGCCCCAGGGTGTATCAGTGGCCATGCATTGCATAAAATGTGAGTTTGGTCATATACATTTAGATTTCTCTAGATGACTAAGCAAGGATGGAAATGGGGCGTTGTGATTTGTCTTACAGGGAACCTAACCTTTATACCAGAACACAAATCCCCACCCTGTATTTGATGATAAATGTGTGCCCAGCCGTGCAGTTGTTGGTGTTTGATGTAGAAGCCTTTTCTCTGCTTCACACATCTGTCAAAATTTGCTGAAAACTGTTGCCAGCTTGCCATGACTGTACATTGATTGCTAAGATATACTTGGCCATATGGCAAACTGGAGGCCATTCTTTGAATGTGGCATGTTGATCTTTCTATCATAGAAAATGTAAAGCTTGATCGGTTTTCTGATTTTTCAAGATAACTGGAGATGAAAGGCTTTTTGGTGTAACTATCTCAGTGTAGCTGATCAATAACTTGCAATTTTCAATTTTACTGCCCTTTTTCATTTTTTTTTTTTTGTTTTTCACAGGGATCCTTCTCTTAGAGATTTGAGAGCTAGTTCGGGGGAGCTTTCAAGGGTTGGAAGCAGTCATGAGAATTTGAATTCTCTATATAATCGAGACAGAGATGTGGATTTTAGTCAACAAAGTAAAAAGGAAAATCATGATGGTGTAGCCCCATGTTTCCAAAGTGGAGTTCTGCGCACCAACTGCATTGATTGCTTAGATCGAACAAATGTTGCTCAGTATGCTTATGGGCTTGCAGCTTTAGGCCGCCAACTTCATGCAATGGGTTTGACAGACATGCCCAAAGTTGATTCTAATAGTAGCATTGCTGCTGCTCTTATGGATATGTACTTGGGCATGGGAGATGCTCTTGCACAGCAATATGGTGGCTCTGCTGCTCACAACACTGTAATTATCTCCTACATGAATCTAAGTCTCCGCTATGTTTTAGTTTGTTATAGATTATTAAATTTATATATCCTCTTCTGTGTCATCTTTTTGTGATCAGGTGTTCCCGGAGAGACAGGGAAAGTGGAAAGCTACTACCCAATCTAGAGAATTTCTCAAGTCTATCAAGCGATACTACAGCAATGCCTACACCGACGGTGAAAAGCAAGATGCAATAAATTTGTACTTATTCCAATCTTTCACAGATACTCATATACATTACATTTTCTTTGGCCTTGTGCTACTCACTTAATAACTTATTGGTTTAGTAATAATATATGCATCTCGAGAAGATAATATGATGCAGTCCTGCTGGCTTTAGTTTCCATTTTTTTTTAACTTTGGGATCCCAATTTGTATAGATTCTGAAACTATTACCTTTTGTTGGTCTTACCAGATTTTTGGGTTACTTCCAACCACAGGAAGGGAAACCTGCTCTGTGGGAGTTGGATTCTGACTATTATCTCCATGTGTCAGGGAGTGATGACCTTTTTCCTGAAACGTGGTAAATATTTCATGTTTCCTTTACACAAGTTATAGGGTTAAATTAGACTGCAACGCCACACACTAAGATAATGGCCAACTTAAAAAAATATAAGTGTATATATATATTTTATCGTCTCTTAAAAGTATCCACATTGCAGTTTGGAAGCCAGTGATAAAGCTGTAAGACTTGGAATGACTCTATCCCCTGTTCCAGCCTGCAGAGAAGACTTTTCTCGGATGAAATTGACTTCTTTTGAAAAATTGATTGAGAGAACATGTAGTTCAATAAAAAATGTTAGACTCTGCAGTGAGCTGGGTCAAAGACCAGGTGGTGGTGCTGGAAGTTTTGGTGTGGCGCCTGATGCAGCGTAAATATCCCTTACCTAAGATGATTATTTTGAATGCAACCTTAACTTTACAAAATGTTATCATTTAACTGTTTTGGGTCCCCCTATTTTGTTACTTGACATGTCTTACCTTTAATATTATTATCTTCTCAAGTTTTAGTATTCAGGTTTACAGCTGTGGATATTCCTTTTAATTACCTTTGGAACCTAGGTTTTTTTTTTTTTTTAATGTTCAGAAACTGAAACTTTGTATTAAGTGTAGTAAAAAAGGAAGATACAAGCTATTTTTAGAAACCTATATGTGATAATACTCTGTCAGAGGATACAAAAATTCTCAACAGAAGTATAAACAAAAATACATCATATGCATCCCGTTTAGGCCAACTCCTCGTCAGAGTGTAATTTTTCTTGAATCTTGTAGATATTGTGTTTAGCTGTATGGGTCAAGGATCACTTGATCCCACATCTGTAATCTGTATCTTTGACAAGGTTCTAGGAGATGTTTAATTTTTGTCTACCACTTTTTCTTTACATGTTTTCTTGTGGGATGTTCATTTTATCATCTGGCTTCCAGTTATATGATCAAAGTCTAACCAATCATAGTTGCTTGAAGTCCTCTTATCATAACATTTTTTTTACTTGCACGTTGATTTTTCCTATGCAAAGATGAGTTACTTGGTGGCTAAATGTTTAGAAGATGGTTACTACTTGTTAACTTAGGTGAACTCAATTATCGATACTAAACTTGATAAATAATTTAAAACTTTCTTGTGCAGTGAAATACAACTGAAGAGTCCAAATTGGCTTTTTGGCCAGAGAAAGCTTGAAGGACAGTCTACCCCCAAAGTTACTGCACATGAAACTGCAAGCAAGGAAGCTCATGATGAGGAAAGAGCTGAAAGTTTCTGTGACTTAAACTGGCTTTCTTCAGTTGGTGATATTAGAGAAGAGGATATCTTCCAGAGGTAATTTTATGATCTATGGACATGGACAGAAGTTTTGTATTTTGAATGGATCACATGAAGTTGACAGGACAACTCCTAAAATTATAGACACAAGAGGGCTATAAATTGTATATGTTTGTGTTTTTATGACACTAGCACAATAAATTGTGATATCATGTTTGCTTGTAGGAGAAAATATAGAAAGGTAAAACTATAATCAAGGTCATAGGTTTTTGAAAGACGTTACATCTTTAATATATTATTAGATAAGTTATTTAAATTAATTTGACTGTAGACACAAGTGTCAGACATGGTTATAGATAGATCATTACATAATTTTGAATGACTTGGCACTTTCTAATGATCTCACTTGTTTTCCCCCTTTTTTTTTTCTTCGTCAGCTCTTTGTTTCTCACTTGTATGAAGAGAATTATTACTAGCATCTAGGTTTTAACACTAATAAATATTTCTGCTTTGAAAGGTATCTTGCAATGACCTCTGTTGATGAAGCCAATGGTTGGTATGGTGGAACTCTGCTGGGTGATCAAGATGAAAACAGTGAAAAATATAAGCATTATGCTGAGTTGTGTCAGGTAATACGATTTGGACCTTAGAAGATAACAAAAGGGAAGAAATTTTCATATGATGTTAATGTTATCGTGTTTAAAAAAATGTATTGGAATCAGCAGGGCCCAGCAATGGAACCTTTCGAGCATGATGACGAGGAGGAGAAATACTATGCTGATGTTCTTCGATTGAATACAATTGATGTTGTGGATGATGATGCTGTTGATGCCGAGATGGAAGCAGCTCTTAATGACTATGTTCAAATTGGTTCCGATCTTGGGGTTATTCCTACATCATGTAAATTAATCGCTGAAGATCCAAGTCTGTTATCGAGATGGATCATTGGGGAGGAGAAGCTTCAAAGAGTGTGAAAACACCTATACACAGCTATATGCCTCTTTTTGTGTATTATTTTTATGGGTTTGAAGAGTGTAAATATTTGAATAACCAAATAACCACACCCAAGTTTGTTTATGGTTTTATATCTACATTTACTTGTAACACTTTAAACTCATAGAATAATCTTTTCTAACTAACAGTAATAAATTTAATGAAGAAAGTGATATTTGAATCATAGTTGGTGTTTTATCTTAATTTATGCAATACAATCCTAGAGCAATATACAAAGTGAAACAGCATTCAATTGCAATGATTGTAAAAGCAAACATATATCCAAGTTGTAAATGGTAGAGCATATCTACGTTTTATTTCCTTTTCAAATTTGGTTTCCGTATGTGTTTCTCCCATCTATCAACAGCTAGCCTCAGAGTTTTCCGCATACGAAACTTTTCTCGATCCTTCAACCAAACAGAATAATCCTTCGACTGCTTGCACTCAATAAAGTCTGCTAGATCATCCAAATCCGATGATTTTTCAGAACCTTTAAGTACACACTTGAGGAAAATCTCACCATTGCAGCCTGTCCCTATTTCTCCTTCTCTATCTATATCAGAATTCCCATCGTTTTCCGAATTTCCCAATCTCTTGCTGTAGCAAAACAAAGAGCCCATAAGTTTAAGGAAAGAACGGTAATATGGAAGTATTAATGCAATTACGTACGGATAGTAGAAAGAAAAAATGGGTGTGCCAACACAATTACATGAGCCTACTAATCTTAATTAAGATTACTGTAAATATTATTAAAAAAAAAAAATTAAGATTACACGGCCATTTTTCTTCAGCAATCAAAGTTGTACACAATTAACTTCCTGAAAAGCAGATTCTTGAGGTTTTAATACCACAGAATCCAACGTCTTCAAATGTAAAAATTACATTGAAGTGAAAATGCAAGGTAACCAAGGTGTCCCAGGCCCAAATGCTGTGACTTTATTCAAAGCATAAAGCAACATTAATATTAATATGCTTAAAAAGTAAAACTTTAATAAAATAGCATACCTCAAGTGCAATGTCTGCATCTTTTGAAATTTTATAGCAATTGTTTTGCTGGACTTTCGGTTGACAAAAGCCTGCACCATAAATGTATAAACTTAAAGCAGGGAAGGGAAAGCAAATATGAACTTAACAAAGTGATCAAGGAAATACACGATTTACCTCTCCACCTCTAGATCGAGAAATGAACAATGATGACAATGAATCTAAATCACCCTCCTCAAAAACAAATAAATTCAGCAATGACATAATCATAAATATGCAGTCCTTAGCTAAGAAGTCAAGCCCACTAACATGACTTAATGACAGCAAGCCTGAAAACTGCAGAAGCATCCACTTGGACTCCTCATGCCTCATTGGATGAGTTTTCAATATGTCAAACACGAATTTCTGAATTGGTAGATGGATATTAAATTCTCGAAAACAACCAACGAGATGCACCAAGAAATTGTAGTCCTTATATAACACAACATCCTCCAAAGTTTTCAGACAACCTGAACTGCTGCAACGCCTTAAACACCAAGTAATTTGTAGCATCGAACTACTCATTAACTTCAATATAGAAGCAAGAAGATACATATCTTGAGGACTTCTACCCTCCTTATACAATATAATATCACAAATATCATCAGAAGAGCTTCTACGAATAACGCAAGTTAATATTGCCAAAATGTCATCTTTATATGATTTATCAAAAACATGTAAGCTCTCCTCTACATACGCAATAGAGGCATCCACCAGGTCAGATTTTGTTCTAATGGATACACTATTCCAAAAAGAATCCCACGAGTCATCTAACTTGGTAATTAGACGATGAATTTTGTTTCTTGTGGCTGGTTGAATATAAGATTCAAAAGCTAGCTGACTACTTCCTAGCATACATGATTTATTACTACCTATTGGATGGCCATCCATCCGCAAGTCAGACATGTGTCTAGTGTACAAAATGATGGATTTTTGAAATGCTATTAGATAGCAATCCATGATCCTAGCATCTGGTGTCTTATGCTCAGAACACATTCTTATACCAATGGCTTCGGAAACCAACAAAATCAGATAAGCCTGGAATATTTTTGGTGCAGAAAGAATGATGGGATTGAGAAGCAATGACAAGGATGCAGTCAGGCTCATCTCACAAACCCTAAAATCTTTTTCATGCTGCCAAAGTAATTTGTTGTGAAGGTTCTCATTAGAAACATATATTATAAAATGTGCAGCAATAACCTCCAGCACACTTCCAATATCACCTTGACCAAAGTGGCACGTGAATAGCTTTTCACTTGTAGAAGATGCAGAATCAATTAGCATAAAGTACTCTCTCAATGATTTGTGCATCAAAAGCTCGTCAGCAAACACCTGAAAAAGTAGAACTTGAACATTAGCAATCAGTATCTAGTCATGTATATAGCCGTCAAGGTCATAATATCAAATAAATATCATACAGGTAAATCCCATCATAATTTGTAAAAGCTCAAATATAGTTTAATCATTTAATGGAAATTATAATTTTGCCTCATGAAATATGGAAGCATGGATGGAAAACAAATATTTTCATGTTGGTGTACAGAGGGAAACAATGTGCAAAATTGCATGAAAAGGCAACAGGATACCATCATCTTATAAATATTGAAATCTTTATGACAGGCCAATTTTCAAAATTTAAATACCTGCAGCAACACACATTTATGTTTAGGGGTTGGGTCTGAAGGTCCCGATGAACATATGGAAGAGGTGAAGCCGTCAGCAATAGGCACAGTACAACAATCACCATCAGCATTTGAAGAACTAATCAATCTCCTAAGTACTGAAAGAAGAACTTGGCCTTTTTCCATTAACAGACTTTGATCAGGCATGGGCAGTGACAAGAGAACCATACAACATCTCAGGATCAAGATTAGTTCTTCAAAGGATGCCCACGAATTTGAATGCGGGACAGCTTGCCCATTAGCCTGATCGGCAAAAACGTCTTGAAAAGCATCATATATCTGTTTGAATCTACTATCAAGTTGTTCAAACAAAATATCTGAGAGGTCATGTATTTCCTTAAACTTCACCGTCAACCCATTCTGATTAAACTCAAAATTAAGGTAATCTAAAGTAGCTCCATCATTAGACCTCGTCATTGTTTCATTTGAAGACAAATGTGTCATTAGATAATACAAACTCTTCAAGACTGGCAGCTTTAAACCCTGCAATTTGAGACAATTGACATAACTTGAGAGAGTAAATCGAAGCACAAAATGCAGCCAAATACCAAGGAACCGTAAATATACAGTCATTTGATCTAGAGATAGATCAAATGAAAAAATCTATGTTGAATGAAAACAAAATAACTGGAAATAAAATCAACTTTAAATCAAAACAAAAGCAAAAATGCAAAAATTCCCAAATTACATTTTCAAGAAGTAAAATCCAAGCGGGTCAAGCTTACTATACTTGTTCAGTATAACTAATGAGGCATTTGATGTTCATCGGATCTCAATCTATCATTCAGAAAAAATACATTGATCATCACATAACCGCCCAGTAACCATACGTTCAACCGTAAAGTAATTAGCAAGAAAAATAATAAATCAGCACAACAAACAGACCCTAGAAACAAAGGCCCTTACTGGGTTTTACTGATAGAAAATAAAAATCATTATAAATCTATGCAAATTCATATTCTATTTCGAGATAATAAAAATTACTCAGAACAACCATTTCGTCGAACATTTCAATTATATTCTTTTAAATTAAAAAACAGAGAAATGGCGTACCTGTGAAGAACGAATAGCTGAGACTAGGGTTTGGAAGGTTCTCTGAGTATGCTGGTGGTGGTTCTTGTTTGTCCTGAGTTTTCTGTTCGCCATTTCTTCAAATTCGGTTTACACAGCGTCTATCGAGACGATGACATGTTTGGATTTTGAAGACGAATTTTGGTCACAAAAAAGTCTCCAAATTTTCTTCACTTTTTTTGGCGGCAATTGTGAAAGCATTTAGATTTTTGACTTTTTGGGTAAAGCGGCAATTGTATTCTATACCTATGTATAGAATGCCTCTCCAATTAAGATTGTCTTAACTTTATAATTTCAAGATATCCAACACTCTAATTACAACACCCTAATTACAGTCAAACATTCATAGTGGGTTCACAGTCCCACAATAATAAATACTCACACCTAATATAAATATAGACTATGATTAGATATCTTTACTTTATAATTTTAAAACCTTCTTTACGAGAGAACTACTATCTATAATTCTATATATAATATATAAAAGCGCACGATACGAGAGAGCTTTAACTATAAATTTCAATTCAATAGATAATCTTATATTCTAATCGTATATTATATCAATTCAAATTGGCTATAGAAAAACTTCTATTATCTATCCTGTAATGAATTAATTATAAATGATAATTAATTTTTTTATAAAAAAAACCCTTTCCTATCAAATAGTTAATGTTAAATTCATTTATAATCCCAAAATTAATTAAAAATAATAATTAGAATTCCATAATCCTCAAAGCTAACCTTCCCAATCCCATATTTTATTAATATATATATATATATATTTATATATATATATATATATTGATAATAATCCAAGCTAAACCATAAATTTTACCATATATTGTATGTATTAACTTTAACTGCCAAATGGTGTTTTATTTTTTAAATAAACTGAAAAATTATATTAAAGAAGTAATAATGATTATCTTTAATATCATTAATTGAAGGGTGAAATCAATTTTTGTCCCTCTAGTTTGACCTATTACACAAATTGGTCCCCCGATTTTCAGTATTATATTGACAGATCTCTCTAGCTTTCAAAAATCTGTATTTTGGTCTCTGCCATCCAATTCCATTAGGGATTTCAAAGATTCTATCAGTGTTGTGAGGGCAAAATGGTAACTTACGTAACAAATATAAAAGTCTGATTAAAAGTAATTATTAATTAATTTAATTAAAAAATAAACATTAAAAAAATGAAAAAAAAAAAAAATCTTATCACACCTCTCCTCTCTCCCACGATCTCTCATCTGTTTCTCACTTATCACAGATCGTCTTCATCATTATCTTCTTCTTCTTCTTCTTCTTGTCACGAATCTTCTTCATCATCATCATCATCATCATCATCTTCTTCTTCTTCTTGTTCTCACGGATCTTCTTCTTTTTCTTCTCACAGATCTTCTTCTTCTACATCATTGATTGGGCTTGGGTGTGGGTGTTTTTTGGTTTGATCGGGTTTGGGTTTGGGTTTGGGTTTGGGTTTGGGTGTTCAATTTGTTTTGGATATTTTGAGGGCTGTCGGCTAGTGGTGTTGGAGATGGAGGTGGCGGTGGCATGTTGTTAATGGCTGAAGATCTAGGGTTTTGTGAACCGGTTTTTTGGATTGTTTTTCTGGCAATTTGGGGCTGTTTTTATGGAGATTTGGGGTGGTTTTGCAGCCATTTGGTATGGCTTTTGTGGTGGTTTGGGGTTTGTTTGTTGAATGTATGATGATCTGGTTATTTCCCATATCAAATTACTCTTCTATCTAATTGAAGATAAGAAGAACTGAAGATTGGAAGATAGATCGAATTTATTTATTTATTTATTTATTTATTATTATTTTTTTTTAATCTTGAGATGTTTTGTTTTTCGATTTTTCGAATTGTTTTTTATTTATTTATTTATTATTTTGGTTTGGTGTTGATGATTTTATTTGTGATTGAATATGAGTTTGATTGATTGGGATGGTTCTAGGGTTGGTTGAATCTGGGTTTAGGGTTTGTTTGAAGATGATGATGTTTGATGTTTGATGTTTGATGAACCTAGAACCAGGCTTGAAGATGATGATGATGTTTGTTTAAAACAAAAATCAAGGGTAGTTGGGTCATTTGACCCTCTGTCTCTGTCGGATTTAACTTTATCAACCAAAATCGTGACAGAAGTACCAAACGAGACAATACTGAAAATGAAGAAACTAGTTTTTGTGATAAGTCAAATTAGAGGGATTAAAATGGATTTCACCCTTAATTGAATAATGCATCGGCTCTTGAGCATATCAAAACAATCCCTATATAAGACACGTTTCCACAAAAGAGGTCTATTTATTCTCTATTGCATTTTAATTTTTCTTTTTCCTTAGTTTCGACCAATGAATTTTTTTTTTATATGTACACAATAGTTGAATTGTTTTTTTTATGATGCAGATGAATCTCAATCCGCCCTATGGAGGATAGATAGCTTGGCTTCCTGTACTTATGGCATGTCCGATCCTTTCAAGATCGGCAAATAGAACTGGGTTTCATGCCTTTCTGAGTTTTCATGATCTCATGTGCTGTGTTTTTTTTTTTTTTTTTTTAATTTCCTTTTTGAGAAGTTTTTTATTGACGTTTTTCATGTTGTTGTGTTGAAGACGACTTGTTCATGAGTTTGAAATGGAATCGCATTCAAATGAGATTTTAATTTTATTTTCTTTTGGGTGGTTGAGAAAATGAAATTTTTTTTTTTTTTAGGGAGAATTGTCTTAGTTCCCGTAGTTTGCCTTAATCTGTATTTAATCCACGGTTTTTTAGAGTTGTAACTTTTAATCCTTCTGTAACAGAATCCGTTAAAAGACAAATTCTGCTCTATCAGTCGGATTAAATGACTATAATGCCACTGAAAGTTCCTGATACCATTAAAAAGACCGTTTTACCGTTAATTAAAAATTAAAAAACTAAAAATTAAAAACATATTTAATAATAAATATATATATAACAGATTAAAAAAAAACAAATAAATATAAAATAAATAAAACAAAACAAAACAAAAAATATATATATCACCATCAGATTAATAAAATAAAATAAAAAAAAACCATCCATCTTCTTCCACGGCAAATCCATCCATCCATCCATCATAATACGAACTCTGGTAATTGGAACTCCTCTTGCCGTTGAAATTGCTTCATTTAATTTAGTTGCTTTTGCTGCACCACTTGCTTGATCCTTTGAAAACAACAACAATTACTTCAAAGTCATGAATTTCTCTCTTGAATTTGGAAGGAAAAAATTGACCTAACATAAGAGATCTGTGTACAAATTACACAAAGCAACAAAAATTAGTTCAAATGAATCAAACCCATCACAGATTCCAACTTCTTCATGACTAAAAAGAACATTTTCGCATCAAACCCGCTTGCTTTTGCTGCACCACTTGCTTGATCCTCTGAAAACAACAACAATTACTTCAAAGTCATGACTTTCTCTCTTGAATTTGGAAGAAAAAAATTGACCTAATCTAAGAGATCTGTGTACAAATTACACAAAGCACAAAAATTAATTGTTCTTCTTCTTCCCACGAGCCCGTCCGTCCCTTATTTTTTCACCTGACCAGCAAATTGGACCCACCATTATGACCCTGTTGTGGGTTCTTGAGGGATCGACGGATGGAGCGGAGGAGAGAGAGAGAGAGAGAGAAACGCCAAGGGAAATTTAGGGAGAGAAGCAAGGAGAGATAGACTTTCGAAGCCGAAAGTGAGAGATTCGTTGTGCTCGAATCCATGGCGGAGGATATCGGAAGGACGAGAGAAGAAGCGAAGAAGTTCTTCTTTGACGAGAGGTTGTCGAAGAACCAGAAAACGATGTCCAGGAGAGACTGGAGATCCGCGAGAGTTGAGTGAGAGATGGGTATGGCTTGGTGGTGGTGATTGGAATTGGAGGAGCTGTTTGTTAGGGTCTACGATGATTCTGGACATCTATTTTAATTGTGTTTTTTTTTTTTTCTTTCAATTTTTTTTTTTTTTTATTTTCCCCTTCTTATAAAATATTTAATTCTTCATTTTTTAATAATTAGTTTTTTTTAATCGTTTAATTAAAATATTGAAATACTAAAGAATAAAAAAGAATTAGTACCTTAAACAAACTAAAAACAGAAATTTGATTATTTTTAAATTTAATTATTATTTAATTGTTTGATAATAATAATTATTATTTAATTTAATAATATTTATTTGTTTCTTTAAAATTAATTTTTAAATTACTATTATACCCTTTGGTTATATAACCTTCTAGAATATCTGATGTTATTTGATCTTTTTACTCTTATTGATTCTAGTTGACTTGATGAAACCTTAACAGAATTGGACGGTAGGGACTGTAATCCATATTGTCAGAATAATGATGGACTGAAAATTACAATACCAAAAACCGTGGACTAAACGCAGATTAAGGCAAACTACAGGGATTAAAATACGATTTTCCCTTTTTTTTTTTATTATTATTATCACTTTCAATAAAATATCTTCAATACTCGAACAAGGCTTCAAAACCTTTTACACCTTTAATAAACATCATTATAAGTTTATAACAAGTTTATCATATCTAACATATTATAATGGCTTATATATCCGCGGTGCAGAGCTGAAAATTGAAATAAAAACTACCATATCCTTTTCATGCATTTGTGTATCAAGTTGGCCGTTGAGCTCCCAATCACAATCATAAGTACAAGAACACCAGGTCTCACAGACTCTGTCTCTCCTTTATCAAATTGGTGCCAATCCAAAAAAGCAAATCCTTCATGATGAACTTTTCTACTCCATTTGGTGTATAAATATTGACTTTGTGGATATTTACGGCAATAATATTAAAAATCCCATCTAAAATCCCATATTTTTTATCCCACTGTATATGGCATGTGAGGTGTCAAATGGTGAGTGGATACATAGGGTAGGTGAGATAAATCATCATTAATGTGTATCCACTCACAATTTAACACCTCACATGCCACATGTAGTGGGATAAAAAATGTGGGATTTTAGATGGAATGTGTAGCATTATTGTATTTACAGACTCCACTTGGATTTTCAATTAGCTGGTGTTCTCTGTGGTAAAAGTTTGGTTACAGAAGGATAAAGATAAATTAATTTTATGGATTGCTGATATGTCATCGGACATGAAAAAAAAAATATTTAATATATGAATGAACGTAATATGTAATATTCTGAATAATTTTGGATCCCACGTTAATGCATAAATTTTATTAATGCATTTACTTTTTGGAAGCCGAAGTGTATCGGATCCTCCTTTAGTAAATTTTTTTTACTAATTGCAAACTAACGGTAGCATTTAAAAAGAATGAGCAACATATGGTTGTTTCTCCAATAATGACAATATAATATGCCGATACAATATAGTATAATATATATATATATATATATATATATATAATGTGCCGATACAATATAAAACAATTGAATATCGTATCGGCATATTTCAATATATTAGATGTCATTTATACGTATGAGATTGTGGGTTCAAATCGGTTCCCTTTTTTCGAATTAATAAATATTTCAAAACAAAAATAAAATTGTGTAACCCATCATAAAAGAAAATGGATTGGAAAATGATGGGTTGTTTAATTAAAACTTATAGAGATATTTTATACATAGATTAAGGGAAGATTATTTATTACATGAAAGAAATATAAAACGTCAAGGTGAGTCATCTCAATAGTTACCAATTAATAGCTAAATTTGATCTTGATAGTTACTGATTAGTAGGATACTAAGAACATACTATGTGTGAGCATCTACAAATACATTATAAGAGCATATTCAATGCAATACTATTTTAGTATGTGAATGCTATAATTTAGCAAAAGTTAAAAAAAAAAAAAAAAAAATTCATTCTCAAATGCAGTGCCAAATGTTATGCAAAATTTGGTACATCAATAAATACTTCCTTTTTAATTACAAAAATACTATTTTATAATTGTATTTAATGTATTAATTGTTGACTTTTATAATTTTAAATAATAAAAAATATTATATAAATTGAATGCATTAATTATATTTGTTAACTTTTATAATTTTAAATAATAAAAAATTAAAATTAGCATTTCAAATAAAATTATATATTGGAGTACAATACTAAAATAATGTGTTAAATATAGCATTTTACTATTTTTGTGTGTACCAAATTTGATATTAGCATTGTCATATGCATTGGAGATAGTCTAATATTGCCGATTTGCCATATTTGCCATATTTGGTGGTCATTATTTCATTTGAAAAATTTTCTATAGGCTTATGAGCAAAGTTACAGCAATGGAATCTAGAGATGGTGATTTTTATGCTTTGGTTACTTCTCGGTAAGAAGTGATGATGGATATTTTTCTTCGTGCTTTTGGACTAATTTGGTATTTAGGAAAAATGTGAGGACCAACTTGGTTATTTTTGTAAAAGTCACAAACACAATTTGGAATTTGAAAAAAAAGTCTAGGACCTAATTCGTAATTGCCCTCAAATGTATTATGTTTAAGCATATATTGGGTATGGATACCCCAATATCCATCCCCGTATCCATTTGAGATAAATATATATCTCCATCCTCGCATTCATTTCCATTTCTAAGTGAGCGAAGCGGATTCAGATAATCCGCTAATTAAGATAGAGGTATCCATCCCCGCTTTGTTTATATCCGTATCCGATGAAAAAACTTTAAATTTGTATAGTTTAAAAAAGAAAAATATAACTAACATATGTAACAGTATATTTTATCTTATTTAAAGATAAACAAATACATCCAATAAAGTTCAAATATAAAAATTAATAAAAACTTATATAATTAGAATTAATAATTACATAATATATTTTTATATTTTTAAAATATTAAATTCTATAATGGATTCAGATGGGGATGGATATATCCATCCTCATCCTTGAAAATAAAATGGATATCAGGATGACATCCATCCATGCTCCGTCCTTGAAATAACAGTATCCATCCCTATTTTAAATGGAGCGGATTCTTACAGATATCCGTATCCATGGATAATTTTACCATCTCTACATATGTATCTAATTTTTGGTAAAAAGTTATTTACGAGGGATAGGTTTTTTATTTTATTTTATTTTTATTTTATATATTTTGCTAAATAGATAGAAATGAGCTAACTTTGTTATAAATCATTATCAATATGTAACTGCAAGTTTTGTAGTAATATTTTTATTAATTTCTAATTAATTGTAATAATATTTATATCCACAACCATTCTATATTGAATTACTAATTTATTAATTTTTTACTAAAGAGATAGAGAGTTGCAACTTACAACCTTGATTACAAAAATTCTCTCTCTAGGGTTTTGGTTTTTCTCTCTTCTCTTAAAACCCTAGGTGAAAGTAGCCGGTCGATCTCTTGTGATCACCATCTTCGCTCTTTTGGAGTGTAGTTTTTTCCTTCTTGTTTTCCCTTTTCTCATGTTTGTGTGGGTAGTATGAGTGTAGACGAGGTAGCAAGGCTATGCAAGGCATTGTCTTTGAAAGATAAAGAAGGACCACCGATGCCTTTATAGGTTGATATGAAAAACGATGGTATGAAAAGGATGGGGTTCCGGTTGGTGGGAAAGATCCAATCAAAAGAACTTGTTCACTGTGAAGCTTTTATGAGTCTATTTCCACGTATTTGGAGAACCATGGAAGAGTTTGATATAAGAGTTATCACGGGGAATACTTTCTCCTTCACTTTCTAAAACGCGAATGACCATTGGCAAATTTTGCAGGGAGGACCATGGAGTTTTGATAAGGCCGTGTTAGTGATATATGAGCCAACTGGAAAGGGCGACATCCAAGGTATGTGTTTTGATAAAGCTGCTTTTTGGATACAAATCCACAACGTCCCCTTAATCTGCATGACAGTGGAAATAGGGAGATTCTTAGGTGAGATGGTTGGAGAAGTGAAAGAAGTCGACACATGGAAAGTTGAGGACTATGTAGGGAAATATAATAGGGTTCGCGTAGTGGTTCAACTGAATAAACCCTTACATCGTATTTTAAGGGTCAATGTGATGCATGATAGGTCGGAGACAATCATGCTTCTGAAATTTGAAAGACTTCCAGAACACTGCTATATGTGTGGTCTTCTTGGTCACACGGTTAGAGATTGCTTAGTGGCTAGGACTAGGGAGGGGCCTGAAGATTTCAATCAACTGTTTGGCCCTTGGCTCAAAGCCTAGAGTTCAAAAAAGGGTAGTGGATTTCGTTAGCGGAGAGAGGGGATCCGGGTCTCCGCTGGGATCCAAGTTGATGAGCGCTTTTCTATGCCAAGTATTCTTAGGGTTTCACCATGTGCAAATTCGAGAAAGGGTTCATCTTAGGGGGGACTAAAACAAGTGCAGGTAGGGACGAGCAAGGTGTGGCAGAGGTGACTGGCTTGGGGAGCAAGATTATTGAGAAAGGAAATAGTTCTTGTCATGCATGTAGAGACCTGAATGCAACTTTGGCCGCTGAAGATCTAAGTCTTGTTTTGCCTACCAAAGTTACAGGTGACCAAAGCTTGGTCTATAAGTCGAGTGCAGCTGTCACTGTAAAAGAGAGGAAGGAGTTTGATGGGGCTATTGGGAGTAGGTCAGACCCATTTTCCAGGCAATTTTCTACACAAGGTTTGGGGAAAATTCAGAAGGATAGTCAAGCAATAGGTAATCCAGTTGTGCCGTTAATGGAGATGGAAGTGGATAGGGGTTTGCAAGTTTACTCATTTATGGGTGCAGAAAAAGAGATACCTCACAATCTGCATGTACAAAAAGTAGGGAAATGGAAAATGTAGGCCAAAGAGGGGGATAGAAAGAATTCTGATAAGGAAGGTGGTTCCAATTTAGGAAATAGGTAAGTTGGAAGTGTAGATATGGTTTCAAAGACAAAAAAGAGAATAATTTCAATTGAGGGATTCCAGTCTTCTGTTGATGATGAGATATCGGCGAGTCGGTCTCTACTTGCCTGCCATCCACAATGAAAACCTTAGTATGGAATGCTCGAGGGCTTGGTAGTGCTCGGGCGTTCCAAATCCTGCTTAGGTTTAAGCAGGTGTATAAACCGAATTTGATCTTCCTTATGGCAACTAAAGCCGATCATGTTCGGATGGAGAGTTTGCTTGTTAAGATTGGTTTCCGTGGTAAGCTTGTAGTTAACAGTGATAGGAGGAAAGGTGGTTTGTATTTATTGTGGGATGATAATATTGATGTTTGTCTTTTATCCTACTCAAAGTTTCATATTGATGTGTAAGTTTTGGCTTCTAGGGGTAGCTCATGGCATTTTACAGGTTTTCATGGGCACCCCGAATTGTCTCAAAGAATTCATGCTTGGAATCTACTAAGACGTCTTCATGGTATGTTTATGCTTCCCTAGTTGTGTGCAGGGGATTTCAATGAGATTTTAGAGGACTTGGAGAAGGTGGGGGGGTCTTCAGAGGCCTCGACAGTTAATAGATAATTTTTGGTTAGCCCTTAATGACTGCAACTTTCAGGACTTAGGTTTTACGGGTCCGGAGTTCATTTGGTCAAATAAGGGGAGGGTCTTGATATGATTTAGGAGAGACTAGATTGTTGTGTTTGTGATCTACAGTAGTCGAATATGTTTGTGGGTGTGAATGTGGATCACCTTGAGTTTTGGAAATCGGATCATCGACCTATTTTACTTAACAATTCTTTGGTTTTGGCAAGTGATTTTCTATAGCAACGTATTTTGAAAAAGCGTTTCCATTTCGAGAAATTTTAGATGGAGAAGGAGAGTTGCTCGGATATTATTCAGAAGGTTTGGGGCGGTTTTGGTAATGGTCTTGACTTGGCTAGGCTGGTGTCAAAAATTCAATCTTGTACGAATCAGTTGCAACAGTTGTATGATGTTAATCGTAGCCATGCTAAAAGGGAGACTGTGCAGCTGCAGTTTGAGCTTCGAAGGGCATCTTCTATGATGCATCAGGGCTCTTGGAAGGAAATTAAAGAGATTGAGAAGAAGCTTGACGTGTTACTCGAGCAAGAGGAGACCTATTGGAGACAACGTTCTCGTGTGTGTTGTCTGCATGGTGGTGATAAAAATACAAGGTATTTCCACTCTCAAGCTTCTTCTAGATGTAGTAGAAATGTGATAAAAGGTTTGTTTGATGATATAGGTATTTGGAGGGATTCAAGGGAGGATTTGGTTGCTGTGATTGATCATTATTTCTCAGAAATTTTCAAGACTAGCAACCCGTCCTCTACTGAGTTGAGTAGAGTTCTCAATTGTGTTCAGCCTTGTTTGCCGCAGAAAAGATGTGCTTTTCTTGATTCTAGGTTTACTCCTGATGAAGTAAAGAGAGCTGTTTTAAACATGGCTCCTAATAAAAATTATGGCATTGATGGGCTCCTAGCGATCTTTTAGCAAAAATTCTGGACGATTGTTGGTGATAAAGTCGTGTCTGTATGTTTATGTGTTATTAATGATGGTGCTAATTTGGAGGTGATTAATAAGACCTTTATTGTGTTGATTCCTAAGCTGAAGAGAGTGGAACGGATAGCAGAGTATCACCTTATAAGCCTTTGCAATGTTATTTATATAGTGGTGGCTAAATCCATTGCTAGTAGGTTCCGCTCAGTGTTGGGCGACGTGATCTCTAAGACTTAGAGCGCCTTTATTCCGGGGAGGCTCATATCTGATAATGCTATTCTAGGTTTTGAATGTATGCATGCGCTAAAAAGAAGGAAAAAGGGTATGAAGGGTGCTATGGCTATTAAAATGGACATGTCTAAGGCCTACAACCGTGTTGAATGGGCTTTCATTTCTAGTATGTTGGTGAAACTTGGCTTATCGACTTCTTGGATTGGTAAAATAATGCATTGTGTTTCTTCTGTTTATTTTTCCTTCCTTATTAATGGTGAGGTGAGGTGTGTGGCCTGATTAAACCCTCTCGCAGCTTTCATCAGGGCGATCCCCTGTCTCCTTATTTGTTTCTTATATGTGTGGAAGGTTTATCTCGGCTTCTCTTTATGGAAGAAAAAAGGAAGGATTTGGAGGGCTTTCGATGCTGTGAGGGAGGGGGCGGGGGGCCCTAAGATCACCCACTTATTTTTTGTAGATGATAACAAGTTATTTACTAGAGCGTCGGAGAAGGATTGCCTCGTTATTAAGGATGTCCTGGATTGTTATGCTAGTGCTTCGGGTCAGGCTATTCATTTTCAAAAGTCGGCGCTTTGTGTCAGTAAAGGAGTGAGTGGTAATCAAGCAAATCGGTTGGCTGGCACTCTTAGGGTTTGTTTGGTTGTTTGTTATGAGCGTTATCTTGGCCTCCCTAGTTTCACTGGGAAAAACAAAAAGGAGCACTTTAAAAGCATAAAGGACCATGTGTGGGATAGGGTGAAAGGTTGGCAAAATTAGTTCTTTTCGGTCGGTGGTAAAGATATTCTCCTGAAAACTATTATTCAGTCTATCCCCACTTATACATGTCCCTATTTAGATTGCCTAAAAGTCTAGTTTCTAATCTTCATAGGCTGAGTGCTAGATTTTGGTAGGGCTTTGATGAGGAGCAGCATAGAATCCACTAGGGACGCTGGTCCCAGGCTTGTATGAGTAAAGATGATTGGGGGATGGGTTTTCATGATTTGTCTGTTTTTAATCAAGCTCTTTTGGCTAAGCAAATTTAGAGGCTTCACTATATCCCGAATTCTTTAGTTGCCAGGGTGTTAAAGCACTATTATTTCGCGGATTATTCAGTTCTACAAGCAGGGTGTGGCTCTTCGAGCTCCTTCGTTTGGAGAAGCTTTGTGTGGGTAAAGAGATTATTGAGAAGGGTTTGAGGTGGCGAATTGGGTCCGAAGATTTTGTCCGTATCTACAATGTCCGTTAGATTCCACGTCCTTCGACTTTCAAGATTTTATCTTCAAGGGTTCTGAATGATGAGGCTTTAGTTAGTGATCTTAAAACTCCTTCAGGTCGTTGGAATGAGCCTCTAGTGTGCAGCTTTTTCTTAAAAGGAGGATGTCAATCTCATTCTTAACATTCCTTGCTCAGGTGTGCTTCGTTGTGATTCATTGTTTTGGCATTTTGACAAGCTAGGTGCCTTTACTATTAAAAGTGCTTACCACCTTGGCTGCTCTGCTTTGGTCTCCTCTTCGGCTTCAGGCTCAGGTCTGGGTACCTCGGAGTCTTAGTGGAGATATCTTTAGCGGATGAAGCTGCCTCCTAAGGTTAAATTGTTTATTTTGGAAAGCTTGCAAAAACTGGTTACCAATAAAGGCGAACCTAGTGAAACGGAATATTGCTGTAGATGAATGGTGTCCTTTTTGCTGTAGCAAGACCGAAACTGTCCTTCATGCTCTGTGGTCTTGTCCAGCGCTGAAAGTGGTTTACAAAGGTAGTTTCCGTGTATGAAAATTCACTTGTCAAACAAAATTTATAAACCGAGCAATGCCTCAAAGGTTTTAAAAACACAAGTATGGTGGCAAGCAAGGGTCGTCCACTGAGATCTGGGGTAGCTATGAATAGATTAAGATTAATATAACTAGTATCCATAAAAGTAAAGGTAAATGATCGGTGTGTGTGAAATGTGAATTAACTAAAGAGAACTAATAAATGCAATAACTCAAAATGGACGCGAATGAAGTGATATGACTAAGGAGTTGATGGACTCGTAAACAAACACTAGGCAATTCAACAAACTCTCAATTAAGCACGTTTTATCTAATGTAACCAACATAGGGTGTATAGTGTTGGTTATTTATCTCAAGCAAGGGATCAACCTAGGGTGTATAGTGAAGACCACTTACTAGAGATTAATCCCTCCTAAGCAACCAACAATGACTAGCTGCTCAATTGGGATTCTTACCATGAAAGCTCATCTATCTAACTATGGATCTTCTAACATAGCCATCCTAGGGTGTATAGTGATGACTTCTAATTCCCTCACAAGTGGCCGACCTAGGGTGTATAATGAATGCCACACGTTTGAGATTGGATGAGGCTCGAGGTTATTCAACTGGATTCTACTCGAAGGTTAGTTCCCGTAAAACCACTAAAGTAGCCAACCTAGGGCGTATAGTGAAGGCTTCCAAATCTCTCACAAGGCCGACCTAGGGTGTATAGCGAAAGACACTCGATCGAGGTTAGATTAAGACCGCGGTTGTTGAGCCGGAATTCCGGAAATTCCTACCATTCAATAAAGCAATAAAGTCTCCAAATCAACATGCTAAGAGAGTGTATAAGAGAATAAAACATAAAGATAGATTGAATATAATACAATAGAGTTTAATTACAAAAACCCAATATCCATCAATTAATCACATCAACCCCTTGGTGGGGGATTTAGCTGCTTATGTTCTTTACAACAAATAAAAACTAAGAGAAGAGATTGAGAGAAAACCCTTGAAGAGTGTCTTCTTCCTTGAAGCTTGATTCCAATCCTCCAAGTTGCCTTTAGTTGAGTAGAGATGGTTTGGCTGAGAGGGAGAGTGTATTATAGAGTTAAGTTACAAGAAAATATGAAAATCTAAGTGTGTGAGGTTTATTGGTTCGTTCTCATGCTTTTCTATTTAAATGGATTACAAAATAGGTCACAAATGCTTAAAAACAGAAGTCTATCGTGCGTGGAGTGTGGGTGGAGTGCGATTCAGTGACCCGCACTCACCCGCACTTTATCAATTTTTCAACTGATTTGGGCACGCAGTGTGCTGGTAGTGCACGGGGTAAGTGGACCAGCACACTTTTGTTCTTCCATCAAATCAGCTCCTGGTTTTTGTCAACAATACAGGTGGAGTACGGGTGGAGTGCTGGTGGCTGACCCGAACTGTACCCGTACTTTATCTTTTCTTCATCTGAGCAGCTCCCAGGTTTTGGCAAGAGTGTAGGTGAGTGCGGTTGGGAACTGTACTCACTCGCGCTCTTGTAGCCTTTGATGCCTTTTTCTCTCTTTCTGCAACTCTTGATCCCCTTTTCACCAGAAAGTCCAGCAGTATGCTTCTAACACCAGAAATGTATGAATGCCTGCAATTATGCACAAAAAGCCCATAAGAGATGCTAAAATACAAGAGAACGAAACAAATGATAAGGAAATGAGGGCCGAAATATACAACATATTTGGCACGATCAGTGGTGCGCAGAGTTTTTTGGTGAAGTTTTCTAAAACGACTATGTCGGATAACATGGTTTTCTTGGACTGGTTGATTTCCTGCAAGAGCCATGGTTTGGTAGGTGATATGGAGCTTCTTTTCCTCGTCTTGTGGAGGGTCTGGTATAGACGTAACTTTTTTGTTCTCAATAACTCAGTTACTATTTTTGCTGCTGACATTGTGCCCTGGGCTGATTTTTTTTGGATGAGTTGTGTTAGCTGTCTTCCTTACCTGTGAAGGTCCCTGCTATGAATGTTCAAATTTTGCCTTCTTTGAGGCCTCATGATGTTGGCTTCTACAAAGTTAACATTGATGCGGCATTGGACTGTGTGGGGAAAATATCTGGTTCTAGAGCTATTATTCGGGATTCTAAGGGGTTGGTTATGGCCTTTTGTACTCATATTTCTTCGGGCCTGCTCTCCCCTCTTATGGCTGAAGCTTTAGCTATTCTCCAGGGAATTCATTTTGCTTTCCAGGTTGGTTTATGACCTTGTATCATGGAGTAAGATTCTCAAGTGGCGGTTATGCTTATTAATTCTTCTTCAGATCCTTTGTCTGAGAACCAAGAACCAAGAACCAAGGGGAAAACAACTCCAAACAAAAAAAGGCACGCAGGCCAAAAAAAAAAAACATCAAGAAAAACAAAAAGACTCCCGACCCATGTAGTCATTGCCAACTAAAGTAGAATAGAACGGCGGGGTAGAGAACCACCAAGAATCATCCTGAAGCTCCAAAGCATGCTTAGAAAGTGTATCTGCAACCTGATTCTCCTCCCTGAAAATATGGGAAACCTGAAAATCCATCTGCGAGATCTAGAAGATGCAGCGCTGCCACGCTTGACGAACCCTCCAAGGAACCATCTCAGAAAGAGAAGAAAGAAGCTAAACCATATAAGAAAAATCGCTCAAGCCAGAGACGATGCCACCTATACTTCCATGCAAAATTAATGGCCAAAGAGGCCGTCAGAAGCTCAGTCTCAAACGCAAAAACCTGACCAAGAGAAATAGCAAAGCAACCCTTCACAAAGGCTTTGCAGTTCCGAAAGATACCACCACAACCATCAAACCCCGGAGAGCCCATAACAGCGCCATCTGCATTCACTTTGATCCAACCAGGAGCCGGAGGTGACCAAATCACACTCTTGATCACCGGGCTTTAGAAGGGTGACCCTGAAGATCGAAACGACGAAGAATCAAAAGGTCGTCCATACAATTACGCATACAACCAATATCCATGCGATTAGCCTCTGAAACTGCACGCCAAATCAAAGAAAGGATGGATCTAAAGTCCACCGATTTCCCTTCAAAGATCCACTAATTACAGGCAGTCCACACCCCCATATCACTGTATCGATAGCTGCTTTCCATAAAATCCTAACCTGCTCACTAAAGGAAACTGACATGGCTTGCAAGAAGAAGGATTGCTAAGTTTCAATAGAGACACGTCGCTGGAAAGCAGAGAAAACTGCCTCCCAAAGAGCAACCGCCAGGGGGCAATGAAGAAAAATATGATCCGCAGATTCACAACTAACCCCACAAATACTGCAACGAGAAGCCAACTTGAACCTAGACCTGCAAAGACATCCTCAGTAGGAAGCCTGTTCAACATAAGACGCCAGGTCAAAGCTGAGCTAGAGAGGGGGATAAAACGGGACCAAACATCTCTCCACCAAACAACCTGATGAATATCACAGAGAAACTAGGAATAAGCAGTCTCGCAAGAAACACGACCATCCCGAGAATTAGCCCAAACCAGAGAATCCACAACAAGAGAAATCGCAATCCGATCAATCCGAAAACACAGATCCGGGAAGCGCGCTCGGAAACTATCGTCCAGCACCCATCTACCCTCATGAATAAAATCTGGGACCTTTGCTCGGAGAGGATTAGCTAAATAATCTGGAATCCTTAAAAGCTACAAAATGAGGACCCCCAACCAATTATCCCGCCAAAAGTCCCGTTGAGAGTTCTCGCCAATTAGCCAGATAATTTCCTTAAGAAGGGAACTATAATTTGTCCGAAGAGAAGACCAAATCGAGGAGGTGACATACCCTCCATGAGGCTTTTGCAAATGCCTGAGATACCTCTCCCGTAGAAATGAGAAAGCTAAACCATAAGAGGTTATAAACTTCCAAGTGAATTTTCGTAACAACGAGTCATTCAGCAACCTAAGATCTTTCAGACCAAAACCACCTTGTGAGTAAGGCCTACAACAACGATCCCAAGTGACCCGAACCATCTTAGTCTCCTCACAGGAACCAGTTCAAAAAAAGTTCCTCAACTTGCGGTTAATCAGTGACAGTAAAGAAGAAGGCCACTTGTAAATCATGAAAGAGTGCACAAAATGAACTAGTGATGACCGACCTGATCAGAGTAGCAAGACCGGCCAGAGAGAGGGACTTGCCTTTCCATTTAGCGAATTTAGAAAATATCTTATCCGCAATAGGTCGTAACACTGCCTTTCGAGGCTTACCTCGAAACAAAAGGACTCCCAAATAAGAAAACGGGAGTTGCCTAATCTGCATACCAACCAAAGACTGCAAACTACCAATCCAAGAGGGGGAGATAGAAGATCCGAAATAAATTGAAGACTTACCTCAGTTAACCAACTAGCCTGAAATATCACCATAATCCCTAAAAGCACCCATGATATGCTTCAGATTCCTTTGAGTGTCTCTACAAAATATCATAACATCATCTGAATATAGCAACTGAGTTGGAGCCAAAAAAACCCCTTGGGGAAGATATTGGCAGTATCTGAGAAGAACCCACTAACCTCGTCAATAATCTACTAAGGAAGTCTTCTACAATACCAAACAAAAGCAGAGAGAGCGGATCTCCCTGACGAACCCCTCTAGAACAACAGAAATACCCCTCTGGGACCCCATTAAATAGAACTGAAAGCCTAAATGAACGAAGAATGCCGTCTAAAATCAGAAGAAAACCCAAAAGCCTGAAGCACTCTAAAAAGGAAAGACCAATCCAAGGTGTCAAACGCCTTGCAGATATCAATCTTCATGGCTAAGTTACCCCCATAGCACTTCTTCTGCAACACATTCACACAGTCAGAAGCCAAAGCAATATAATCCTCAATATGCCGGTCTCGAATGAAGCTGAACTGCTGAGGAGAAATAATCCTAGTGGCAACCCAAGCTAAACGATCAGCCAAAATCTTCGAAAAAATTTTAAAAAGAAAGTTACTAAGAATAATTGGTCGAAACTGATTAACCGAAATCGAGTCTCTCAGTTTCGGAAGAAGAACAATGAAGCTGGAATTGAGACCTAGAAAAATAACTCTAGTGATGAAAAAATCCTGAACAGCGAGGACCACGTCACTACCTACAACATCCCAACATCTTTGATAAAAACTACCAGAAAACCCATCTGGTCTAGGGGCAGAAGCAGCATTTATAACAAAGACCGTATCGTGAATATCATCTGCAGATGAAACGCTAGTCAAGAAAGCGTTCTCTACGACAGTTACCAAGGAAGGAATTACATCATCTACAATGGATAAATCTCTCCCAACTCGAGGAACATCTGAGGAAAAGAGGCCAGAATGATAACTAATGATATGATCCCTGATGGTAGGCCGATCCTCTGAGAGAACCCCATTAATCGAAAGGGCTGATATAGTGTTACGATACTGCTTACGTTTGATAGAGGCATGAAAGAAAGATGTGTTCCGATCCCCATCACGAAGCCACCTACTCCAGACCGATCACCATAAAAACACTCATGTCTGCATAATAGCACATCAAGCTCAGAATGAACACTCGCCTCGGCCATAAAAAGATCATCTTAGAAACCTCAGTTAGACAAATCCAGCTGAATAGAATGAAGCTCCGTAGACTTCCCAGCAATGGCAGAGTTAAGATCTCTAAAAACCTCCCAAATTCCAAGACTTAAGAGTATTCTTCAATTTCTCAGCTTATAGATAACAACCTGAGGAAGGCTATCTACAACATGAGAGCTCCAAATCCTACAAACAATAGCTATAAAATCAGGATGCTCTAACCACATGCTTTAAAACCGAAACGATCGATGACTAGAAACCTCAAAATCTAATAACCGAACCAATAATGGACAATGATCAGAATAAATACAGGGAAGAGCCACACACGAAATTTCCCGCCAACAGGAAATGCAACCATCATAAACCAAAACTCTATCGAATCGTCTCTCAACTCTAGTGCGGTTAATGCGACCTCTAACCCAAGTGAATTGGGCACCTTGAGAACGAATGCCAACCAAATCACAATCATCAATCATCAACCTGAAATCCTCACAAGAACCACGGGTAAGAGAATGAGAACCCAAAGCCTCATGAGCACCTAGAACCGTATTAAAATCCCCATATCTCGAAGAGACTGCCAAAGAGACCTACGAACCACTATAGAAGTGCTCGCATAAACAAAAGTGTAACAGTGCACCCGAGAACCGATCGAGAGCGAAACAGTAAGATGTTGATCATGACAGTGAACTGTCTGAGCCTCAGGAAATGAAGCACAAGTGAAAACCCAAATAGTTAGAATCAACCCACCCCTATCGTTCATACCCACTAGGCGAAGACCGAGCGAAGACAAGAAACCTGAAGAGATAGAGGAAAAATCAACCATAGGCTCTACAATACAAACCAAAGCAGGTTTATGTAAACGACACAACTCTCTAAGTACCCGCCTCATAGGCTCGCCCCGGATCCCACGATAGTTCCAAAAGAGAACATTAATCATCGGAAACCGTTGAAGGAGCCCGACATCAGGACTTTAAAAAAGCCAGCCTACGCTCAACCCTCAAAGCTCTCTAAGCAATCTCAGCATCAACTAACTCACCCTCCTCCACCTGGGAGCCCATGAGGAATTTGTAATGAGGTGAAGCTCGGCCTGAAAAGCTGACCACGGACCCGAACTCTAAATCTGCACCTTAGGATCCATAACTGAAGAACAAGAAAAACCAAATCCATCTCGTAAACTACTCTGATCCACATTGACATTCGAAGTTGAAGACACAACTGCCTCCTCAGATGATTGATTGCCTGAAACCTCATGAACCCTAACTTGTCGACGAGTCGTATGACTCGGACGAGAAGATGACCTAGATAAAATGATATAGACCATAGGGCGAACCTGATTAACCACCGAAGAACCCTAAACAACAGTCCTCGAATAATGCACCACCCCTACATCCGAACTGACAGAACTAATAGAAGGATCAACAACCGAGGAACTAGAAACCAGAATAGAATCAGTGACCCCGTCATCAAATCCTGAATCCTTGCTAATATGTAATGCTTGGGAAATCATTGGAGGAACCGAACTTGAAGCCACTTCCAAAATAGCTGAGACAGTAGATGAAGACGGATTTGAAGAAAGAACCAAACCATCGGACGAAGTGGAACCCGAGATCAAATTAGACCCTACTGAAGTGTGGACAACCATTGATTCATAACCACCTACATCCTGGTGAATAGTTGAAAAAACATTGGATAACGGGACCTCCTCCCGAGGAGCAATAACATGGAGATAAATTGAGTTAGAGGAATGGGTCCGAACATGCTGAAAACCATCATTCCCAAAAACTCTAGAATCCCTCGCTATATCCTGGGTCGATTTTGTAGAACTGCTCAGAAGAACCTTAGAAGATTTATTCCAACGACAAGAACTAGGCAAATGACCTATAGAAGAGCAAGTGGAGCAAAAAGATGGGAGATTCTCATACTCAACAGCTATAAAAGAACTATGAAATTCATCCCTCTCCAGCAATACTGAAGTAGGCAGCACTGATGACACATCCACATCAACTAGAACTATAGCATAATGACCAAAATCCCCATCACTAGTAGCCTTGTCCAACCGCAATGACACCCAAATCCCACTAGCCAAGTCAGAAATAATTTTCGGATGCCAGTATTCCCACGATAAATCAAAGAACATAATCCAAACCTGAGCATTATGTATATAATATATATTAATTTTAATTAAACAACCCTTCATTTTACTGTCCATTTTTTATAAATTTAAAAATTCTCTATTTTCAAGTTCCTTTTCCAATTATCCATCGAAGAATCTCTGCAAATATTAGAGAGCATAAGTTAGGAAGAGTTAGCAAAAATGTATACATATTTATGGGTTTGAAATAACATTATTGAGTATCTATTGGTACGTTGTTTGCATAATTTGTAAGGATTTTGTTTTGTTTTTTGTTAATTTTTTACGGAATTGCAATTTGTATGAGTGCAATTTACAAACTAATGACCTTATAAATTATTAAGTGAGTGTAATTAAATGTTTATCTCTAATATGTTTTTTTTTTTTTTTTCTATTAATTGCATAATGAAAGAGAAGCATTTGAAGTGATAGTTAATTAGTTATAGATGGAAAACTTATTTGCAAGCAACCGGAGTGGCAGTGGAAATCATAGAAGGTTTGTAATGAATATTTGTGTTGAACACAACTGGTATTTGAATGTGGGCCGAAAAATGAAAGGTCTGTTTCAATACTCCATTTTTCTTGCTGGTGGCGCCACCACTGCTGTTGTAAGATTAGCGGCACACCGTGACATTACAATTATATTATTTTTGATTTAAGAGTAATTTTTGTATTATTTTAACTACAACAATTTTCTTCATAAGAAAAATTCTATAAATATGATTTTCAATTTTATATTTTACCGTGTCCGCACGACAAAACTAGTCTATAAATATTATAAAACAAAAACCATTGTTGGAAAGTACTGCCATGTGTCTCATTTAGAGACTATCTAAAAGTAAAATTATTTTGATATTTAGCAATACTTTCTTTTTTAAATAATTTTTTATCTTCAATTGATTTTTACATTTGACATTTCTTATACCACATATTTTGTATTAAAAAAACAAAACAAAACAATATAACAGTCAAGCTGTTCTCCTAAAGCATCCACTCTTCTCACATTTTCTTTAAGTGCATTATGTACAACGATTTATATTAAATGTTTGTACCACTTTTCTCACATTTTTTTTAAGTGCCACACGTTTTGTATTAATTTTTTTTTATATAAACAAAAACAATAAAACAATCAAGCTTTCTTCTCCCAAGGCATCGACTCATTTCCCATTGTCCATTGTAATCACACATAAACAATCAAGCTTTTTTTCACCCAAAGCATGGACTCATTTCCCTTTTAATCACTTCATCTTCTTGAATCTTGCTCTACCCAACACACGATTTGTATTAAAAATTAAAATAAATAAATAAATAAATAAATAAAATAAAATAAAACAATAAAACAATCAAGCTTTTCTCCCAAAGCATCCACTATTCTCAAATTTTCTTTAAAGGCATTCTGGACTCATTTCCCTTTTAATCTCTTCATCTTCTTGAATCTTTCTCCACCCGATGCAAGATCATCTCTTGGGGACTCTTGCTTTACCTGATGCAATTTCACCTATTTTGGTAGTCAACAAGTGTTTTATTTCTGCTCTCTTCACTATACAATTTCATCTCTGTTGTTCCTGAAAGCTGAGCTATAAAATGATTTCAATCAAAGGAAACCCTTGGTATAAGTCTCATCTGAATCGAAACGCGGGAACAAAACCCTCAAATGTATTTCTCTTTTCATTGATTATTTTATTCCTCACACCAAACTGAGATGAAAATATTATGACTAATTGTTGTGCAATTTCTTAATTGTTTTAATTTGATTTTACAATTGTGCTTTAGCTACAATTTCTCTATCCGAAGGTTTTTCTTCTATTATTTCATCATGGTTGGACCTATTAATTTTATTGCTGACCTTAACCCTTCAAAAGATGAATGGACGATCAAAGTTAGAGTGATTCGGCTATGGAAACAACCTAATTTTATGCAACCCGAATTGGGAGACAATGTTGAATTGGTGCTTTTAGATGAGAATGTATTATCTAAAACCATTTACGTTTCTGTTTTCTATTCTTAATTTAAGTTCCATGTTTGAGTTTGAACTTCTTATTCTTCTTTAATCAGGGTGGGAGGATCCAAGCATCTGCTAGAGGTACTCTTCGGATTAAGGATAACTTGGTTGAAGGTAGTGTTTATGAATTCTCCAACTTTGGAGTGGCTTTAAATACGCAGATATATAAACTAATAAGGCATGTATACAAGCTGACCTTCAAATTAAGAACAACCTTAATTTTGGTACCAACATCAACCATTCCCATGTATGGATTTTCCTTTATCGATTTTGATGACATTATCAATGAAACAAAAGAAGATGCTTATTTAGTTGGTAAAGTCATCTTCCTTATTAAACACATGATAGTGTTTAGATATTATATGTCAATTTTCTAATATAATATTTCCTAACTTTGCCTTATTATACATTTTAAGATGTAATTGGATTGCTTACTGGTGTTGGTGGTTTGAAAGAGATTATCATTAAAGGAACACGAACAAATATGGTTGAAGTAGAGTTGGATAATCTTCGATTGGTACTCTCTCTTTTGTTGTTCATTCTCATATGATTATCTATACTAAATTTATTTTTATTTCATCTTCTTAAAATTATTTTCTTCTTTCCTCAGTGATACAAAACTGAAGTGCACCTTATGGGAAAGATTTGCTGATCAAATGCTTTCATTTATGAATAACAGTATTGTTGGGCTTGTTATTGTTATCGAACAATTTTCCAAAATAAAAATATTCAGAGGTATCATGTTTTCTTATTTTTTTTCCACTTATTATTGTCATTTTTCTTAAATAGTATTTTTTAATTTTAAAACATTTTAGGTTTGATGGGAATATCCAATACAAAGTTCAGTTTAAGGTTGTTCATTAATGCTGAACTCCTTGAGGTTATGGAATTTAAATCTAGGTCAGTGTCTAACATTTGTTTTGATTGAAGTTTGCAATTTATGTGTTCTTATATTTGAATCTCTTTAATTACTAGAATTTGTTCTGGAGAATCCTCAAGCACTCATTCATTGAGTCAGTTGTAGACACCGTCATCTTACTCAATGTCCGATGACTTCCTTAATCAAACTGCCAGGAAGACCATTGTTGAACTTAAAGACTGTAGAGAGGTTACCCAGATGTTTTTATTTATTTATTTATCATTTGCTAATTTATATCCTATTGTCAATGCCATTTATTATGTGAAAATTGCAAATTTTGTGATGTAGGAAATATCTTGTGTAATTGTTGCTACCATTAAGGAAATTCAATCTACCTTTAATTGGTGGTATAAGGGGTGTAAAGGCAAGAGGTGCTTTGGTGGTGTTACTCTGGATTTTGAAAAGTGGTATTGTAAAAAATGCAGAATCATTGGCCAAATTATGTTCCAAAGTAATGTTTGGATTAAGTTCACAACTTTTGTTTCTATATTCATATATTTAAAGTTTTACTTTATTTCTCATTACTCATCTTTTGTTTTTATTGTTAATTAGATTTTGCATTCAAATTAGAGTGGTAGATGAGACTGATGCTACTTCTTTCGTTATATTTGACAAAGAGGCTATAAATATTTTGAAGATTTCTACACCTGATCTGCGTGAATTGCATATTAAAAGAGTAAATTCATCCCTGTTGTTAAAAAATTTCTCAATAAAATATTTTAATCTTAGATGGTTTATATTGTTTAATTTCCCTTTATTTTTAAGGTGGTGACCTGGCCAAATATCCTCATGAACTGGATGTTTTGAAAGATAAAACTTTTCTCTTCAAAGTTAACATAAAAAAACAAAACATCCTTCAATTGGGAGAATCCTCTTTCCAAGTAGGAAAGGTGGCACTGACGAGAGCATCATTGAAGATTTTGTTAAGTAAGTGAAAGCAAATGAGGTTTGTAAATTTGTTATAAGCTTGCTGTCATAATGTGTGTGCTTTTGTTTTTATATTCTTTATAATTGAAACTAACTTATCCTCTCAAAGGATGCTTGTGACATAAGGAACTCTTCTGTTGATAATGAACAACCTTCAGATGATGACGATCTAAAATTATTGGTAATATTTAATTTTTTAATTTTAATTTTCATATATGATATCCTTACGAGTCGTGTTAATGATGTTTTGATTATCTATTCAGGAGACCAATTCCCAGACGTGTGATAGTGTGACCAATTTTGCCACACCTTTGAAAAGGAGTTATGCATAAGTTGAAGGAAATGGAACTGATAATGATGAAAGTGTGTTGTCCTCCACTAAGCCGAAACTACAATTGATCAATATAAAGGTTGAGAGATTGATGGTCAAGTAAATAAAGATTGAGGGTCAATCTATTAAGATAGAGAAAAATTGATAATTAAGTTGCATAAGAGTCTTTGTGAGTGTCATTGTGTTGAATAAATATTATGTTATGTAATGGCATTTTGTGCCTTTGTTTAAGTGTCTGATTTGCCTTCAGGATCAAAGTGACTAACTTCTACTATGGTGCAAAATTTTGCATGTTTTTGTTGGGTTATTTTTTTGTGATATTACAAATGATAATTGGAATTGATGTTCTTGAAAATTGAAATACAAGATAAACTGGTGCATGTGTAATTAGCCTATGAATAGGGGGAACATGTTTATAAATGTGTGTCTCCTTATTACTTATGGATGCAACCAAGCCATAAATTACTTTTTTTAATGGCCTTAATCACTATAAATCCTTTAAACTCTACTTTTATACATCATCATATATTGTCATGGTAGCTGCACACTAAATCATTAATATTATACTGTTCCCCTGCCAATAGTCATCTTGGCAGTGAAATATCTAATTGACATAATTAACTTAAATAAGGTAGTACTTTCATTGAAAAAGTGCCACCTTAATTTCTACTATCTATTACTCTTTCCTTGCTGGTGTTATTCCTTGAGAATAATTTCATTAGCGCAATAAATCCTTTAAACTCTACTTTTATACATCATCATATATTGTCATGGTAGCTGCACATTAAATCTGTAATATTATATTGTTTCCCTGCCAGTAGTCATTTTGGCAGTGAGATATCTAATTTACATAATTAACTTAAGTAAGGTAGCACTTTCATTGAAAAAGTGCCACCTTAATTTCTAATATCTATTACTTTTTCCTTGCTGGTGTTATTCCTTGAAAACAATTTCGTTAGTGCACCGTCTTTTTATCTGTGTTTGTAATTATTTCTATTCCTTATAACTGAATGTGAAGCATCAAAAACTACATACCTTTGGTATTAGCACTGATCGCGCCAAATATGTTGTATATTCTAGCCCTCAAATCCATGTCCTTTATCTCGTTCTCGGGTGTTTTATGTATATTTCATGTCTAATAGGCTCTTTTCTAGTAATTGCAGTCAATAGGTGTAATTCAGGTGCTGGAGATGAAATTTGAGAATTTTAGATGCAAAACAAGCTGAAACGTAAGGAAAGAAGCCTCAATGCGTGGGTACTATGCTGGTCAGCACACCCGCGCACTACCAGCGCACTTCCAGCCAGAACAGCGCAAAAGTGCGGGTCAGTGAGGTCCCAACCACACTCCCAACCGCACTTTATGGAAACCCGGGAGCTAGTATCTGAAGAGAAAATAAAGTGCGGGTCCCAACCGCACTTATCCGCACTTTAAGCTGAAGAGCCCAGAAATTGCCATATGCATGGGTACTGTGATGGTCTACACTAACGCACTACCAGCGCACTACGTGACCAAAATCAAGCCAAAATGTGATAAAGTGCGGGTGAGTGTGGGTCTCTGAGCCGCACTCCACCCACATTCCGCGCACATCAGACTCAGTTTTTAGGCAGTTTGCGACCTATTTTGCAATCCCTATAATAGAAAGTTGTCTTAGATCAAACATAATCCCAAACTTAGATAATTTCTCATTCATATACTTAGTCTAGTTTTTAGAATATACTTTCCCTCTCATCAATACCCATCTTTACTCACCAAAGGCACTAAGGAGATTTGGATTCAAGCTTCAAGGAAGGAAACACTCTTCAAGGGTTTTCTTTCAATCTCTTCTCTTAGTCTTTATTTGTTATAATAGAATATGAGTAGCTAAATCCCGCACTAAGGGGTTGATGTGATTAGTTTGTATGGATTTTGGGCATTTGTAAATAAACTCTTTATCTCTATATTCATATCTATCTCTATGTTATATTCTATTGTTTTAATTGCTTTCCAATATTGATTTGCTTGGATACACCCTCTTAGCATGTTGATTTGGATTACTTGAGTAGGCAACTAGGTGTACACCCTTTTTGTTGTCTATTGCTCTATTGAATGGAAAGGATTTTCGGAAATCCGACTCAAACAACCGCGGTCTTAATCTAACCTCGATCGAGTGTCCTTCACTATACACCCTAGGTCGGCCTTGTGAGAGGATTAGAGGTCTTTGCTATACACCCTAGGTTGGCTACTTTAGTGGTTCTACGAGAACTAACCTTCGAGTAGAACCTGGTTGAATAACCTTGAGCTTCATCCAATCTCAAACGGGTGGCCTCTGCTATACACCCTAGGGTGGCCACTTGTGAGGGAATTGGAAGTCATCGCTATACACCCTAGGATGACTATGTTAGAAATATGTTGAGCCATGGTTTGATAGATGAGCTTTCATGGTTAGAAATCCCAATTGAGCAACTAGCCACTGTTGATTGCTTACGAGGGATTAATCCCTAGTAAGGGGTTTTCACTATACACCTTAGGTTGACCCCTTGTTAGAGGTAAATAACTAACACTATACACTCTAGGTTGGTTACATTAGATTAAACGTGCTCAATTCCGAGTTTGCAACATTTGCCCAGTGTTCGCTTATGAGTCCATTAACTCCTTAGTCATATCACTTCATTCGCATTCATTTTTAGTCATTGCATTTATTAGTTTACTTTTGTTATTTCACTTTTCACCACACCTATCACTCACTTTTACTTTTATGCATTTTAGTATCATTAATCCTAATCTAGTCACCGCTACCCCGATCCTTGTGGACGACACTCGTGCTTACTGCTTTACTCATATTTATACTTGTGAATGCGTTGCATAGGTTTTATAAATTGTTTTGACGGACGGTTTTCTAACGGCGAAAATCTACTCGTCAAGCACTAAGAATAGCACTTTCTTGGTAAAATTTATCTTGAAGAACATGCCAACATAATGTCTACTTTTCTGTTATCTATATCCCTTATAGTAGAATACGAAGCATAAAAAACGACTGGCTTTCACTATTAGCACCAAGAATAGCACTTTCTTGGTAACATTCATCTTGAAAAACATGCCAACATAATGTCTAATTTTCTGTTATCTGTATTCCTTATAATAGAATACGAAGCACCAAAAACTATTCAAACACAGTAGTCTATGTTGGGCATGAAGGAGAAAGTATTATTGGTGCTATAGCAATATCTGACAATTTGTGACATGATGCTGAATCTACTGTAAGCATGTAATCTGCTAACCCAATCAATGTTGTATTACTGACAAATTAACGTGCTTAATGCCATCCCAACTCTACCCTACTAATTTGATTTTTACATATGGTTTCAAGTTCTCAAAGAAAGCAACTAATTGATTATTTTCCATCTGTGATTATATGACTTGATCATAAGAAGTATTCTAATTTTCCAACTATAATAAAAATTCAAATAGTTCTTTTCCTCCTCCACTCCCCTGTTTTCCTGATTATTCTGCAGTAAATCATATGCTTTTATCTTTCAAACACGATAATCATATTGATATTTTTTATGTATTAGTCAGTTTGTCTTCCTCTTCTGTAACTTATCAATGATGACATTTTTATTCTTAATTGCCATAGAAGCCCAATGAAACTTTCTGAGTATGTTTGATTTCTATTATAGCCTTCCATCTTTTTCTTTAATGTGTAGTTACTGTAATTAAATATTTAAGTAATAACCAGAGTGAATTTGAACTCTGTTAATGGCTAAACTACCTTTGTCTTCTATTTTAATCTGATGTATTGGAGTAGACAGCTGCATTCTCTGTATAGTATGTGCTCAAATGAAACTTGATAACAATTTCCTTCCTAATGTTTGCATTTTGTTGCATTTATTGTAAGGCTCCAACAGAAGGGTAGACAGGGAAGAGGCAGTTGCATCTATAGCAACGACAGTTGGTATAGATAAAGAAAACATCAACTCATCCTTGACTCCGCAGTAGAAATTGGTTGTTATATCAACTCTTCAAAGTGAAGGACATCGTATTGCAATGGTAACCATCTTCAATTTAGAAGTAATGTTCTATAGAAACTGATAGTGCCATGGCTGTCCTAGCATGGTAGTGTTTATGATTTTCCAAATTGAAGACACTAGCTTTCACTATTAGCACCAAGAATAGCACTTTCTTGGTAACATTCATCTTGAAAAATGACTTTCATTATTACATTATATTTTGACAAATGCATTGGAACTTAAGATAGATCTTATGCATCTTTATGTTTATCTTCTTTTAACTTTTGCACATGGATGATTTCGACAAGAAGGTAGCAACAACGAGTCATCCCAAAAAACATAAACCAATTCACTTAGAGAATGTGCTACCAATTGGACAGAATTTTGCAAATTCTTCTCATGTGCCTCATTCCCATGATTCTATCGATTCGCCTTTTCAGAAATCTCCTATTTGTCATATTACAAATGGTAAGGTTTTTGAATCATTTTCAATTACTTTTAATATTTTCACTTATCTGTACTTATTTGTTGAATATCTGATGTTTTTGTTCCGTATACTTATTTGTTTTTCATGTATTAGAAAAAAAAAAATATATATATATATATATATATATATATATAGGCCTTAACCATGAAATTACCGACCATATTTTTTAATTTCTAAAAATTATCTAACATATGTACATTGACATCACTATATAAAGCTAAAGCAACCATAAATAATTATCAACTACTCTTTCTTTTTAAAATTACCTTAGATATCTGTTTACAACTTTATAAATGTTCTCATGTTTAAATTATTATTTTTCAATTCAGATGGTGTTCAAAGAAACAAAGAAGATGAGGAGAAAGTTGCAAGAATGAGAAGAATGTATGTTATGTTACAAAAGCGATCCAGTCCAGAGTATCCATGTATTCCTGTTCTATCTATTCCAACTTCTATTAAGTGATATTTCAAATGGTATGTATTAGAAACATTTAAGCAAACTTTACTTAAATTTAATATCTTACTTAGATTGTGGTGTTTGCTATTAGTAGACTAAATATATACATGTTCCCATATTTTTAAAGATGGTGTACAAAGAAGCAAGGAAGATGAGAAGAAATCAGCAAGACATAGGAGAAAGTCTATTATGTTACAAAAGCGATCCAGCTCTCATCAGTCTCCAAGTACTCCCATTCAATCTATTCCAAATTCTACAGTTTCATGTCAAGCAACTCCCCCTTTTAACAAGAGGGCATTCAATGGTGTTTCAGCTTAACTTTTTAATGCTTTGAATTGAGTTTATTCTTCTCTATTTGCAGTTTTGAATTTGAGTGGAAATTCATACGTACCCCATTTCATCTTCAATAGCGATTCCTTTGCATATCCATCTGTTTATATGAAGGGAAAATCTATCCATCATTCTACTTCAACATCTAACATTCCTAATCCCTCTGACCATTTACCTAAAAAGACCACCGAATGTAGTCATGCAAATAGAGATGACGTCATGAATTCGATCAATGCTTCAAGAGTAATGTATATTCCTACTCACCCCATAGAATAATTTTATATTTTGATAGTAGAATATTGTTTTGATCTTAGAGTTATTTTTTTCTTCCTGCTAGAACTAGGAAACTTGTCATTCAAAGCAGCAGAGCTATCCAATCCATTACACAAAATGTGTCCAACATATTCAATGAACATCTGATTAGTGAAGTAGAAAATTCACAGGCTTCTAATGTTTCCGGTAACATGAAACTAAGAGTTTGTGGATTATCTCCTCTACTTTCTTTTCTTAATCTATTTAATAATCATCTATATTATTATCTAAAATAATTCTTTTTCATATAGGATTTCATGTTGAGGAAGGGCCTTCAAATAATTCAAACATTAACCTTCATGATGGTAATTTTCCATATGTTCTTTTTCAACTTAAATTATAATTTTTTTCACTTCTTTGATTTGTTGTTTTTATTTTTGTACATTCTATGTATCTAGATGGACCCCAAGATGTAATGTCAAACTCTACAGATGAAGGTATCTTTTAAGTTTCTTATATTTAACAATTTTGAATTGTCTTTTTTTTTTTTTTCTTCTTTCTATCTTAACATATTCATGTATACATTAATTTCTCTAATGATAGAGAATGAAGATTATAATAGAGATTTTGAATGTGAAGCTGAAACTGAAGTAAGCGAAGGTAAACTTCTTTGCTATAATTCATGTAATATCTTATTTTAATCAAAATTTAATATCTTTTGTGTTTGTGCAATTGTGTGAAAATAGTGTACTGGGATATTGGTGATCCAACATTTATCTGCAAACATTGTGGTTCAACGATGTGGTATCAAGAAAGAAAGAGAAAAGATCGCAACACAAGTAATCCAGAATTCACTTTGTGTTGTATGAATGGCAAAGTTCAATTGCCACTTTTGAAGTCTGCTCTCGATATCCTTCACAATCTTCACAATAATGTAGATAATCGAAGCAAGCATTTCTTACGTAATATCCGGGCATATAACATGATGTTCTCCTTTACATCCTTTGGAGGAAAGGTTGATACTTCAATCAATAAGGGTTCTAATCCTCCTATTTTTAGAATTGGAGGACAGAATCATCACTATATAGGTGGTCTTATTCCTCTTCAAAATCAAAAGCCTAAATTTGCACAATTGTACATATATGATACAAAGGATGAAATCAATAATAGATTGAAGTGTTTCAGGTATTTATCATATAAATTTATTTATTTTTAATTTAATCGTGTCTTTTATGTTTACTTTTCAATTCTTTCTTTAATAAATAAACTATTTTTTTTTTGTTAAAGTTCAAGTGACAAATCTGGAAGTTTGGATCCAGAAATCGTTGCTACATTGAAGAAAATGCTTGATCAGAATAACGTACTCGTACAAAGTTTTTGTTACGCTAGGGATCGTTATAAAGAAGAAGATTTTATAGGGGTTAAAATGAGACTGATTAGACATAGATCGAAGGATGGAAGAACCTACAATCTACCAACTGCATCTGAAGTGGCTGCTTTAATTGTTGGAGATATTGATAGTTCAATTGGTGATAGGGACATAATCATTGAGACACAAACCAAGTTATTGAAACGCATTGATGTGAAGCATCCTTTGTATCTCGGTTTGCAGTATCCTTTGTTATTCCCTTATGGAGAAGATGGATATAGGGATGATGTTAAGCTCAAGCTTTCTGGAAGTTCTAAAGACAACGGTGGAACAAATGTTAGCATGAGGGAGTTTGTTTCATTTAGACTTCAAAATAGTGATGAAGAGTCTCAGCTTCTTTTTCAATCTCGAAAGCTCTTTCAGCAATTTATTGTAGATGCTTACACTATGATTGAATCAGAGCATTTGAATTTTATCAGATTTAATCAACCACAATTAATAGCTGGTTTGTATAAATATGTGAATGATGCTCTAAATCAAGGTGAGAAAGAAGCATTTGCAACTGGCAAACGAATAATTCTTCTATCCTTCTTTACAGGAGGACCAAGATATATGTCAGAGAATTGCAAAGATGCTTTTGGGACTTGCTGTTGGGCTGGTTATCCAAGTCTTTTTATAACTATAACTTGCAATTCGAGATGGCCAGAGATTATGAGATTTGTAAAGAAAAGAGGCCTCAAACCTGAGGACCGTCCTGACATTCTTTGTAGAGTTTTTAAAGTTAAATTGGATCAATTGCTAAGAGATTTAAGGAAATGGTGCATTTTTGGAAGAGTTATTGGATGTGAGTAACAATTTTTCTTTATCTTTGTATACTTTCTCTTCAATTTCATTATTTTAATATATGTATCCTATTTGAAGATACAAGTTAGATTTTAATAGATTGGCCCTCAATCTTTATTGTCCATATGTGATTATAAGACTTGATCATAAGAAGTAGTCTAATTTTCCAACTATAATAAAAATTCAAATAGTTCTTTTCCTCCTCCACTCCCCTGTTTTCCTGATTATTCTGTAGTAAATCATATGCTTTTATCTTTCAAACACGATAATCATATTGATATTTTTTACGTGTTAGTCAGTTTGTCTTCCTCTTCTGTAACCTATCAATGATGACATTTTTATTCTTAATTACCATAGAAGCCCAAAGAAACATTCTGAGTATGTTTGATTTCTAAGCAGTAGATTGAGACTTAATATAGCTTTTGTTTTGTAGATTTTTACCTTTAAAGAATGTAGTTGTTAGTCGATATACTCATTTTGAATCACCCTTTGTTATAGCCTTCCATCTTTTTCTTTAATGTGTAGATAATCTTTTATTTCTTTACATCAGAGTAAACACCAAAGCCCTCTAATGGTTATTATCTGGTTTTTATCACTTTTGTAATGTGTGTTTACTGTAATTAAATTTTAAGTAATAACCAGAGTGAATTTAAACTCTGTTAATGGCTAAACTACCTTTGTCTATTTTAATCTGATGTACTGGACCCGACAGCTGCATTCTCTGTATAGTATGTGCTCAAATGATCTTTGACTTGCTATCTTTTTCATGTGATTTCCTTCCTAATGCTTGCATTTTGTTGCATTTTTTGGTTTGATATATATATATATATATATATATATATATTCTTTATTTGGATGGAGGTTGTCAAGAATAATATATATATATGTATGTATGTTTATATACTTTAAATGTTATTCTTAGCATACAAAAATGTTTTTTATGAGTCATTATTAAATTATTTTTGTCTTATTTATTTACTTTTAACGTATTAATTGTTGTAATTGTTATGTAAACAGATGTTTGTATGATTGAGTTTCAAAAACAAGGTCTTCCTCATGCTCATATTCTTCTATTCATGCATTCAGAGGACAAGCCAAGGACTGCCAGTGACATTGATAGAATGATTTCAGCTGCAATCCCCGATGAAAAAGAGGATCCTACACTATTTGCAGCTGTTGAGACTTATATGATGCATGGACCATGTGGACAAGCAAATCTCAATTCTCCTTGCATGAAGAGTGGGAAATGCTCGAAATGTTTTCCTAAAAATTTCACAAGAAGGACCAGAATTGATGAAGAAGGCTTTCCTCGTTATAGAAGGAGAGATGACGGTAGAACTGTCAAGAAAAAAATATTGAACTAGACAATCACTATGTCGTTCCTTATAACCCGAAGCTTCTCCTAAAGTACTAGGCTCACATTAATGTTGAGTTCACTTGCCAAACCAGTGCTATTAAATATCTGTTCAAATATATTTACAAAGGGAATGATCGAGTTATTGTAGCTTTTTCTCATCCAGCTCCAGATGGTGACAAATCTAGAACTATAGATGAAATACAAAAGTACTATGATTGTAGGTATATATAAGTTTGGTTGGGTTCATGGAGCTTTTTTTTGTTTTAATATTCATTATGTATGTTTTTTTAATGTAGGTATGTATTAACATGTAAAGCTGCTTGGAGGATTTTTGGTTTCGAGATTCATTATAGATATCCCCCTGTTCAAAGGTTGTCATTCCATCTTCCACAAGAAAAAACAGTCATATTTAAGGATGGTGATTCAATTGAGGATGTTCTAAAGAAAGCTGATGCTAAGAAATCGATGTTTGAAGCTTGGATGGGGGCAAACAAGAAATATGAGGAAGCTAGGAACTTGACCTATTCTAAATTTCCGACAAAGTTTGTTTACAAAGAAGACAAGCAAGAGTGGACGTGAAGAAAAAAAGGCTTTGCTATTGGAAGAATTAATCATGTACCCCCTGGAATTGGAGAGGATTTCTATCTAAAAATGTTGATAAATTTCCAAAAGGGATGCACACGGTATGAAGATATTAGAACAATCAATGGGGTAAAGTAACCTTCATTCAAAGATGCATGTTACTGTTTAGGTTTGTTAGATGATGACAAAGAGTGCATTGATGGTATAAAAGAGGCAAGTTTTTGGGGCTCTGGTCATTACATTAGAAGGCTTTTTGCTAATTTGTTGCTTTCTAATAGTATGACTAGACCTGAGTTTGTTTGGGAGAGCTGTTGGAAATTATTGTCTAATGATATTCTTCATCATCAAAAAAAAGTGACATGCTGTTAAGGTATGTATGTGTACTCATTTTTGTATTTAAGATGAGTACTTTTTCATGAATTTCTTTTTCTTCTTCTCTTCTCCTAAATAACTTTTAAAGTATCTAATACTGATTTCCGATTTGATTATGAGTAATGAAGAGATAAAAAATAATGCCCTTGCTGAATTTGAAAAAATTCTTCATGGCAATGGAAGTAGTCTTAGAGATTATGCTACTATGCCTTTTCCATCTGGAGTATTATTATCTGAAGTTCATAATAAGTTGATTCTTGATGAGTTGAGTTATGATAGAGCTTCATTGACAGAGCTACACAAGAAGTATTTATCATGTCTTACTGTTGAGTAGAAATTTTTTTATGATGAGATAATGTCAACTGCTTCTGAGAATAAAGGAGGTTTCTTCTTTTTATATGGATTTGGTGGAACCGGGAAGACTTTTATTTAGAAAACTATATCAGCAGCCTTTCGATCGAAAAGTGAAATTGTACTTAATGTTGTTTCAAGTGGTATTGCATCACTTTTGCTCCATGGGGGAAGTACAAATCATTCTAGACTTTCAATACCAATCTAAATAAATGAAGATTCGACTTGCAATATCAAGCAAGGATCTCCTCAAGCTGAATTGTTGTTAAAGATAAAATTGATTATATGAGATAAAGCTCCAATGGTACATAAATTCTGTTTCGAAGCATTGGACAGAACCTTAAAAGACATCCTAAAATTATCCAATCCTAATAGTTGTGAAGAACCATTTGGAGGCAAAATTGTTGTTCTTGGAGGTGATTTCAGACAAATATTACCAGTTGTTCCTCACGGTGCTAGATAAGAAATAGTGCATGCAACAATAAATTCATCGCATCTGTGGGATTATTGTAAGGTTTTAACTTTGACAAAAAACATGAGGCTTCAAACTGGATCATCTGACAAAAATTTAAATGACATAAAAGAATTTTCTGAATGGCTATTGAAAATTGTAAATGGAGAGATTGGAGAGGATTTTGATGGTGAAGCAACCATAGAAGTTCCAGATGAAATGTTGATTAAGGACAAAGAAAATGGGCTTGCTAAATTGGTAGAATTTGTTTATCCGAATTTCTTGGAGAACAGCATTGATCTTAATTTTTTTGAAGAACGTGCAATTCTATCTCCTACACTAATAGATGTTGCAATGCTCAATGAATACTTAACGTCCTTTATTCCAGGAGATGAGAGAACCTACTTAAGTTCAGACACCCTTTGCAAGGAACATGCAAATTTCGAAAATGAGGAAGATACCTTTTCTCCTGATATTTTGAATACTTTCACAGCTTCTGGACTTCCAAATCATAAGCTAAACTTTAAAGTTGGGGTGCCAGTGATGCTGTTGAGGAACATTTATCAATCAAATGGCTTATGCAATGGAACGAGGTTGCTAATTATGAAATTGGGTAACCATGTAATTGAAGCTAAGATTCTTTTAGGTGACAACATAGGTCAGATTGTCCTAATCCCACGAATGACCATGACGCCATCAAGTCATACATTACTAGTTAAATTCAAACGGAGGCAATTTCCCTTGGTTAGGTGTTTTGCCATGACTATAAATAAAAGTCAAGGGAAAACTCTCTCCCATGTTGGAATTCACCTTCCAAGGCCTGTTTTCAGCCATGGGCAATTGTGTGTTGCTCTCTCGAGAGTTAAAAGTAAACAAAGACTGAAAATTTTGATCATAGACGATGCAGGTCAGATTTCAAACAAGACAACTAACATGGTGTTCAAAGAAGTATTCCATCGATTGACATAGGTTAGTAAACACAATTCATCGCAACTTATATTATGTATGATATTGTTCTGTAAAAAAATATATATATATTTATGATCATTCATTTTGACTGTTCTTTTTTTTTTTTCAAACATTGCAGAATTATTCAACATTTGATGTTGTTGTGAATTTTACTTTCAACCATAGCCTATATGTTAAAATTGTTGATTATGTGAAGTGATTAAATCTGCAATAGTTTATTTATGTCAACCAAAAACTGCTGGCAAGGTTAGTTCCATAAAGCTTCAATTTCTCTACTTTTCATGTATTCTTGCCTTTGTGTATTTGTCTAATGTTGTATTATGTAAAACATAGAATTTGTAGTTTTCAATCTTTTCACAATAATTTTACGTAAAATAATAGGAAAATGAAATAAAATCGAAGTATACTCATCAAATTTTTTTTAATCATTTAGCTATCCATTAACATTTTTGATCCTTGATTTTAATTTGTGTTATATATTTTTTAAATAGATTCACAAATCAAGAAAGTGAACAATTTTTTGCTTTAATTAGCTTATGTAAAAGATCAATTTAGGAGACTATGTTGCAATTCTGCCATTTTTATGTCCATGTACAAAAAATGTGATTGAGTAGGAAAATGAACATGGTTGATTGATACAGGGGAGCATTGTCTATTAGTCCTTTGAACTGTCACAATAGATGTTATAGTTCACTTTATATATTTTTGCCTTTAGAGTAGCCTTTGAATGCTGACTTTCTACGTGAAGAAAGTAAATATTGGAATTGAAAGAAGCTCCAACTTAGACATTGTATGTGTTAACCGCCAAAATTGGCGAAGGACCAAAGGAGAATTTTCCACCCAGATACAAGGAAGAGACATATGCTAAGATACCATCTAGCTACTCCTAGAAAGAAGAATGCTGGATCAAATCTGGATACCTACCTCCTCCCTCAGATCAAACCAGCAAGCTCAGTAATCCCGATAACCCCTAAGTATCCCGACACAGAGTTCTACTCAGAATCCTGTCAAGGAGCTCAGTGAGGTACCCCACTACTGCATCCGATGGGTACCCCTACTAGATCAATAGGGTATCCCACTACTAGATCAATCAGATATCCCGCCCCTACATCAGCAGGGCACCCCGCTGCCGCATCAGACATGCAACTATATTCTACATCCAGCCAGGTACCCCGCTGCAAGAACAACTGCTATCAAGATACCCCGTCAACCAAGCACCTAACAAGGAGAGTATAAAAAATAGCAAGAGGCAGGGTACACGAGAACCTAGATACCTCCTAGGATCCTCTCGCTAAATGACCATAAGAAACACTCACATAGTTTCAAATCCATATGTCCAAATAGACAAGTCTTGAAGCTCCAAAGTAAAGGGGCTAAAACATGGTCATTCAAGTCTCGATAAAAAGGTAGACTCCTTCCCGCCATTTAAGAATTTCATTTGAATAAGGAGTACATTTTTACTAGAATCCTCTCCAAAAGGAATCACTTGATTAAGATAATTAAAGCTCTTACAAAATTGTCTCCGAGAAGGAAAGAAAGTCTTGGGATCGCCAAAACCCTAGACTAAAATTATAGGAGTGCATGGCAAGCAACCAACCTATATATATGACACTATATTCACCAAGAAAAAGGGATAAAAAATTCGCCTCCTCAAACCCTACACTCGTATTCAGTTCTACTTATAGACAGGCATGAGCATGCCATCTCCATCACCTAACAAAAACCTTGAATACCGCCACATATCGCCATAGCCTTAATTTCATCAGTTGTATACATGTTTTCATCAATAAAATTGCACCTGTTAATCTTTTCTTGTATGAGTTTTAGTTTGGTTTGACAGGAATCTTGTTGGTATCAAACTACGTGATACCCCTCCGATCGGAATCTATCTCGATCTTGGTCCTTAAAGTTGTTATTTGGAGATTCACCCTAGTGATAATTTTCCATTAACAGTATGTAATATTCTTATTTTGTTGATGCACTAACAATAAGAATTGATTTAACTCCTTATATGTTAAATTTGTTGAATTGCCAGTGTTCTATAATGTGAAAAATCTTCATGCAGGAAATAGCTACTGGGGGCTTCTATACCTTGGTAGGCTTATCAAATATAATGTATTTTGATTCCTCAAATTTGCTTCTTTTAAATCATTTTTTTAATTAATTTACTGTTTTTATGAATGATGCAGATTTTGCAACAAGCAATGCAGGGTTAAAGTTGAATGTTGGTTTGAACTTTTAAGTTTTCTGTTATGAATTGTTTGGAATAAAACTATCTTTCAGGTAAATTGTTAGTTATGAATTATTAGACAGGTTCAATAGTTGAATGATGTGTTAACTTTCCGTTTTTCATAAAAAGTAATGAAGAATTATTTAGGAATACTACCACGAAAGTAGGGGTGGCAATATAGTCACGACACGACGGGTTGACACGACACGAACACGATTATTGCAGGTTTGGGTTGAGGATAAACGGGTCATGTCAATATTCGTGTCAACCCGCCTAACCCGTTTAATAAACGGGTCGTGTTCATGTTGACCCACCGTGTCATGGGTTGACACAATTATTATGGGTAAAATTGTAATTTTATTTTTATTAAGGATATTTATGTAAATTTACATTTCAATGTAAATACTAAATAGTTAAGAAAACCTAACCCAAGCACTCTACTTTCCATTTTCCATTTAGCCACCAAAGTACCAAACCGTAAAAGACTACACATCTCTCATTATCTCTCTCGCGCGGAACTGTAGCAGACGGAAGTGCGGCTCGCCTGCAGCTTCGAGCCTTCGATATACCTCTTGCAACGCCTCCATCAATCCATATACACCTCTTGCTACTTCTAACTCACAGTTCTCGCTTCCTCTGCTTCTAATTTTTCCGGTGAGTTATTTATTTATTTATATTTTTAAAAAAGAAGATATTTCTGTTATGCTTGTTCTTGAATGATTGAGTTATATTGTTATAATAAGTTTTCAATCGTGTTACGAGATATAAATCGAATGGAAAATGCATTTTACTTAGTTTGATTTTCAATAATAATAATAAAATATCAACTAATTGAATTCCAACATGAGTAGAGTCAGGCAGTCAGTCAAAAGAGGTTGTTTTTTCAATTGATTTTGGATTTTCGATCTAACTTTGTTAAATTCTGTAGCTATTAGCTATAGTGTTGATTTTGGAAGAATATATGATGATCGACCATTTTGTTAAATTCTGCAGCATCCATTAATTCTTTGAATTCTTAATTTCCAAACCCACTCCAGTTTCATTCAAAGGTCCAAATTAAATGTCAAAGTCAAAAGCATGCACGTTTGATGATTCTCTAATTAGTCCATCTCCAATTCTCTATCCAATAGAAACAGAAACATGTCTGATTTAATACTGTGGCGTGGAACTAACAATAGTACGAATTCTAATATGTAGAGAAATATGTTATCACAAAGGTGTGTTTTTGTTTAAGTCACTTCGTATTAAAGTTTATTCCATTTGGTTGGGAATATTTTGTCTATATTTAGTAATCAATTATCATAATCTCTTATTCCATTTTATCTTTTTTTTTTTTTACGGTGTTATTTATGTAGGTTAATCTATGGATCCTGATAACCTTGATGTCGAAGATATTAACTCTGAAAGTTTGGAAGAGGATTATGATGGTGGTGAAACTTAAGTAGATAAGGACAAAGAGATCAATGATTTGGGTAAAGGGAAAGTGAAGGTACTGGGAAAGAAGCCTTATCGCTAAAGAAAGTCAACTTCAAAGGTTTGGAGTTTGTTTGTCAAGCTACCACGAGGCAAAGATGGAAAGTTACATTGCAAATGTAAGATGTACGGTAAGACGTATCACTGTGAGAGTTGCTACGGTACAGGTAACATGAGACGACACGTGGATAATTGCCCTAAGATTGCACATTATGATTTATAAGAAATGTTTTTATCTAAAAGTACTGGGGGTTCTATGTCAGCTGTTAATCGTAAAGATTCCCAAGTATTTCGGGATATGGTATCTTATGCTATCGTTTGCCATGATTTACCTTTTCAATTTGTTGAGTGGACATGGATTAGGAGAATTATTGAATACCTGTCTAGTGATGTCACTTTAGTTTCTAGGAACACTGCGAAAGCGGATGTGATGAAGATGTTTCTTAGAGAGAAATCAAAGATAAAAACAATGCTAGAACATGCTCTTGGTAGAATTTGTTTGACTTGTGACCTGTGGACTTCTATTAATACTGATGGTTTTTTATGTCTCACGGCAGACTTTATGGATAGGAATTGGGTTTTGCAAAAGAGAGTGTTAAATTTTTGTGTAATGTACCTACCACATGATGGAGTTTCCTTATCTCAAAAGATTTATACTTGGTTACATGAATGGGGAATTGGAAATAAGATTTTTTCAATAACTTTGGACAATGCCTCATCTAATAAAGCTTTTGTTGATATTTTGAAAAATCAGATGAACTTACATAAGCCACTTGTATGTGATGGGGAGTTTTTACACATACGTTGTTGTGCTCACATTCTTAATTTGATAGTTCAAGATGGATTGAAGGAAATAGATGAGGTTGTCTTGAAAATTCGTGAGAGTATTAGATACATTAAAGGGTCACAAGTTAGGAAACAAAAGTTTGTAGAAAGTGTCAATCATGTTGGTTTGGATTCTAAGATGGGTATAAGGCAAAATGTTCCAACTAGATGGAATTCGACTTTTCTTATGCTTCAAAGTGCTTTGTATTATTGTCGTGTTTGGTGTGCTTTGGAGATGCTTGATAGTAATTACAAACATTGCCCTTCGCAAATCGAGTGGGAGAAAGTTGAGAAAATTCCAACTTTCTTGCAACATTTCTAAGATGTCACTTGTAGTTTCTCAGGATCCAAGTACCCCACCTCAAATTTGTATTTCCCTAATGTATTATCGACTTATTTGCTTTTGAAAAAAAACTTGGAAAATAGTGATGTCTTCATGAAAAAGATGGCCACTAAAATGTATAGCAAATATGACAAGTATTGGGGTGATTTTTCCATTATCTTGGCAATAGCTTTGATTTTGGATCCTCGTTACAAGATGTCATTTGTTGAATTTGCTTACAAGAAAGTCTATGGCTCCGAATTGATGGAGCTTGAAAATGTTTGAAACAAGTTGCTTTCTTTGTTCAATGAGTACATGATGCATTCTACAAGGTCCACAAGGAGGGTCACTTCAAACTCGTTGCCTAGTGGAAGTGGTAGTCATGAAAGTGAAAACATCACTACTAGTTCAATGAATGCTACGATATCATCTTTGGATTTGTTGGAGGTAATTGATAGTGGTTGCATTTTGTTTTATAAATACTGTTTTTGATTTATTATAATAATTAACAAGGCTGTTTTTGTTTATAAAAATAATTAACAAGACTGTTTTTGTTTTATAATAATAATTAACATTGCAATTTTTTATTTATTATAATAATTAACATTGCAGTCTTTGTTTTATAATTATATGTATAGGAGTATGAATCTTTTGAGAGATATGAAGACACTAGTCTTTTGAATCAAAAGACACAGTTGGAGTTGTACTTGGATGAATCACAAGTTGAAAAAACAATGAAATTGGACATTCTGAACTTCTGGAGAGGCAATGAAGTTTGTTTTCCAGAACTTTCTATGATTACTCGTGATGTTTTAAGCATCCCAGTATCTTCAGTGGCCTCTGAGTCGGCATTTAGTGCTGGCGGGCGAGTCCTTGATCAGTATCGAAGTTCACTTAAACCAGACGTAGTGGAGGCTATAGTTTGCTCTCGGGATTGGATACATGGTGGAGAGAATGGTAATCTTTTTTTCAACACGACCCTAGTTTTGAATTTGATAAATATTTGTATTTAAAAACATTATTTTTTTTTTGTAGTGAGTGAAACTATTGAAGTAGAAGAAGTTACCGAAGGTATTTTGTATGGAGGAGGGTCGAAAAATGGAAAGTGGCACCTCTAAATGAGTTTAATGGTAATATTAACTTGTTATATTATGTATAAAAATGTTCTCTTGGCTTAATGTTAATATTAACTTATTATTTATTTTAACTTTTAAGGGATATGGACCATATGGCATAAAAACATTAACTTATTAATTACTATCTTGTAGAACCAACTCTACTACTTATCAGAGATTCAGAGGACAGAGATGCAGCTACTTGTTGTGATGGATTTTTGATGGATTTGTTTGTTGTTCTTTTGGACTTGTGATGGATTTTTGCTTTTTGCACTTTTGGACTTGTTTTATGCACTTTTGGATTGTGTTTATGAACTTTGAGATTGTGTTTAATTGTTTATGCACTTTTGGAATTGTTTTTACGTAATTTTGGACCTATTTTAGAATCTCTCGGTTTACATTTTGCAAGAAGTTATTTGGACTTTTGAATTTTATTGGCTAATTATTTGGATTACTTAGGATTGTATAATTTATATGTATATTTGTATTTAGCTAAGTATTTATTTATTTTTGTGATAAATGTATTAAACAGGTTAAACGAATAAACGAGTCATTTATACGTGTCAATTAAATGGGTTAAACGGGTTCAAACTTCATATTTTATTAAACAAGTTAAATGGGTCATTTAAACGTGTCGTGTTGACTCAACCTGTTTTGATCCATATAGTAAACAGGTTAATCGTGTCGTGTCGTGTTGACCCATTTATATTCGTGTCGTGCTCGTGTCTAAAGGATGTGACCCGTTTAATAAACGTGTCGTGTTCGTGTCGTGTTAAAATTAAATGGGTCGTGTTCGTGTTGGGCTCAACACGACCCGCCAACACAAATTGCCACCCCTATATGAAAGTATTACGTTATTATGATAAATTTCTTCATGAATTATTTTGCCTTAAAATACTTCAAGCCAATATTGTAAAATACTTGAAGCCAGTATTTACCGATCACTGTAAGTGGGTAGAATGAGGAAGTAAACAATGTTATTTCACAATCTTTTTCACTTTAACTTTATTCACGATAAAGATTCACTCATTCACCTATCTAAATTTTAACACACTTTTTAAAGATTTTTTTTAATGGCACAACCAAAAATCAATTTTAAATATCAGAAAACTATTGGTATCTTTTATTTGTTTGAGGAAATATGTTTGTCCACGTGCAAAGCATGGGTATTGACTAGTAATATATAAAAGTCAACTATCAAAGCGTCATATGTCACCATAAGAGAACTTTGAACTTAAATATTAAATAGAGTCCATTTTTGAGGGTAAGCATTACCCCTCTCCTGCATGGATGACATGTGTCCATGGAGGGGGTAAATTTATCCAAAAGATAATCGTGTTTGGACAAATTTACCTTCTTCATGGACACATGTCATTCAGACATGGGGGGTAATCTTACCTCCCTTGAAGGGGGATGAGCAAAAATTTTCTTTGCTAAATATTCATTTATATTTCTATATTTGTATAATCTTCTATAATGGAGCCATTAATTAGTTTTTTTGTTGTTTTTTTATGTTTTTGTTTTTGTTTTACTTAACCATTAAAATTCAGCATCACCTAATATTAATTTTCTAATTTCCATTAATATGACCAGTACTGTACCGTTGAATAGTTACACATGATAACCTCAATACTGAGATGTTTCTAATTCCACTCATAGCACTTCATTTTTCACAATTTTTTATAATTATATTTTTAATTAATTATGCTATACCAAAAGTTAGCATTGTTGAATAGGAAAGGGGTTTTTAATATTTTTAAAATAAATTGAATAGGAAAAAGGTTACTAATTATCAATTGAAAACAGTATTTTTTTTAATTAATTATGGTATTAACGTCGTTGAATAGGAAAGGCCTTGATAAATCCATGCTTCCATCTGATCCCCGGCCAGCACATCGGTCATGGCAGCGGTCCAGTACGGTTTGTCGGTATGCTCCTCCTGGACATATGAACCTAATTGTCAACAAACAAAGCCATTTCAACACAAGTTGTCAATTAATCATGGCAAGGCCTTAAAACATGCAATTAACTAATGCAATCAAGAATTTGTTAATCAAGAGGCCAATCAACACAAGTTGTCAATGAGCGTGGCTAGGACACTAAATGCAATTAACAAATGCAATCAATGAATCCTACACATCAATGTCTAAATGAAAATCATATAGACTTAGCTAGAGGGCAAAATGGTCCAAAATACTAGCTATCAACAAACAACTCATCTCAACCAAACATTAAAGACTCAATCATGTTATAAATAACATTAAGTAAAGAGTCATGCATTTAATCAATAGCTAAATGCTCATCCTAGGCAAACATGTCATAAATATGAAACAAAAAGATTTAGAACATGTAGAGATTACCTAGTCAAAGAAATCAACACAACCCATGCTTGAATGATGCTAGGAAAATGCTAGATGCTCATGGGAAGGAGTTTGGTTGAGTAAAGGTGAGTTCTTGGAAGCTTTCTCATTCTAGGGTTTGGTTTCTCTATCAAATATTTGTATTTTGAGCTCCTTGGTCGACCAAAAGAAGAAGAGAATCCATATATACTATGACAAGACGAAACCATGTCGTTTTGGAAAAGAATGGCCCAAATCCCGTTAATTGCGCTGGTCTAGCGCTGGTCGACCAGTGTAGACCTGCTGTCCAAGTTGCGCTGGTGATTTGCGTATGACGACCAACGCTAAACCAGTGCTCAGCTTCTGCTCGAGATTCAAGCACCCCAAACCATAACCAAACAATATCAAAACCTTTCGTATGATATACCGTTGGAAAGGTATAGATGTCTACTTTCTACTCATTTTGTAGAATGGCATTTCGGTTTCGATGTCTGTAGAAAAATTTATGGTCAATTGAGTGACCAAAGGTTAGAAACGGACAACAACAGAGTTGCCCTGTTTTGGTGGTCACTTTGGAGATTTCAAAAATAATCCAAATGGTCATGAAATATTACGAATAATATACCGTTGGAAAGGTATAGGTGTCTAGTTTGTACTGAAAGTTTCAAAACTCATTTAAAAGCTTTGTATAAAAAGTTATGGTCACAAGACCATGCAAAGGTCAGTTTTGAAAATACTTCAAACATTGAAATCCAATCTTTTGAAACTAGACACCTTACTCCAATCAACCAAACCAAAACTGCCACTTATCCAAGAGAAGAATGAGACCTTCTCAAGTGGTCAACCATCGCGCTAAGACATGCACATAATCGTGCAAGCGCGGACGTTTCTAATCACACAAACGGAAATGAATTACACCACACTTAAAACTAACAAACATGAAATGCAAGTGTGGGAATTGAATGCATCCTAATGCCTAACATGTCATGGCATTGTCATTGAACAAGATGCACTCAATTAAAACATGCATGAATAGAATTCATGGCTTTGCATCCTAATGCCTAAACATGTTATGGCATTTCAATGAACAAGATGCAATCATTTTAATATGCATGAAGAGACTTCATGAATAATCACCAAGCATGTGACACACAAAAGATATGCAATATAAGAAAATGCATAAGTGTGATGATAAAGCATATAAGCACACAATTAAGAGAAACACAAATGCAATGAAAATGTGTGTGTGCTAAATGACATAGATGCACGAAACAATGAAACACACATGCATGGCAACAAATGCACGATAGATAAAGATGCATGCAAGTGTGTGTGTGCACCTAATCTCTTTAAGAATCAAGGTCAAGTGATATACCTTTTGGAGCTCTTGATCTTGAAGTCACTGGGATGCTTGGAAGCTTGCCTTGATAATCATCAAAAAGACCTAAGCTACCCATTACACAATCATCCCTAATGTGGTATGTCATGAAATAAGCCAATCATAAAAAACGAGGTACTTACAGTAGGACACATCTCGGATAGGAAGTAGGCTAGGTGGTTCACTAGGCTCGAGAGTAGACTAGGATTTGATAGCTTAGGGTGGATATCATAAGTTGATAGCCTTGAGTGTGTAAGTCATTTTTGTCATAGTGAATTGCTTTGCCGGTGGTTGTGGATTCAACCCTTGGATGTTTCCTCTTCAGAGGCTTACCACGTAAAAATCAATGTGTCAAATATCTCTATGCCTATCTCTTTATATTTGTATGTATGATTAATATAACTTGTTTAAGATCTTCATTTCCTCACATTCATTGAATATACTTGTATATGAGATACATTATTTCTAGGTATATGTTTTGTAGACTAAGGGTGGTGAATTGACCATACATGTGTTAATTGTTTTCTTATAACAATCATGTTAAAGGTTAATTTGTATGTTCACCAAAGTTTTGACATAAGTCACGAAAGAGTTTTTAAAACTAGCGTGTCAACCTATTCACCCCCCTCCCCCCTCTCTAGTTTGTTTAGTATAACCTTGTAAGTATTCTCAGATTTAGGCAATGCTTTTAACACTAATGGGATTCTCACTATCTTTTAGTTTCATATTTATCAAAAAGCTCCTAGTTTGCTGCCAGATATATCTCCATAATTTCGATTCCCCCCAAGTAAACATGCATCTGTGGGGAAAGTTTGAGGACCTACTGCCGACTTATGTACATCAATCTTCTCAATCCACAAAGAGTAGGATTCTTTTAGATGGACCATGCGGGTACGCATGGTACATGGGAGTGTTGGGAAAAAATACCAAAGAAGTACACGCAGCGGAAGCGATACTAAAAATTAAATTCCTCTTTAATTAAGGTACATAATAAACATCTATCAAATCTAAATGCCTTCTAGAATCCAAATAAACTCTAATATCTCCCACTGCATTTGCAGACACTAACGTTCTGTTGCCCAAGCGCAAATTGATTACATAATAAACATCTTCCTTTTTAAAAAATTTTCCTTTATGAACCTTAAACCCTTTAATTAATTAAACATACATATACAATAACAAAAAGTAGAATACCTTTTGTCGTGTGATCCTAATTGACTTACGTCGATGGTAATCCGCAAGATCTTCAATCCTAGCACGAACGTGGATCACCTAGGAGCGTGGTCTCCCTTTTCTTTGAATTACAAACCTGTGAATGGACAAAACAAACTTTACTTTTCTTTGTTAGTCACAAAACAATCAAAAGAATGACTAAGATTATTCCGGTCACTTTTGAGTTCTCAATCTAATGATCGAAACTCGCGTGAACCTAGATCGATATCGTATACACAAGCTTATTGATGAATAAGCAAATAGTATACTATCAAAGAATAATCTAACACTCCTTTTTGTTTTAGTAGAATAAAAAGCTTTCTATGAATTGAGAAGAAGAAGAAATTTGTATCATGAACCCATATTCTATTTTTTGTGGCCGAATTCTATACTTGTCAATATATAGGTGGCCTAAGTTTGCTTCTTCTTTTCTATTCATTATTAGGGTTGCCGAAATCCTAACCTAGAAATAACTAGGGTTGCCGAAATCACATGCCCACCATAGGCTTATGTTGCATCCTAATTTCCATCTAGTTTTTAAGACATCAAACCCTAATCCAACTCATAGATCTTTTATTCTTTTATTTTGACTAAATAAAAAAGACTTCTTATTTGATTAAATAAATAAAACTAATTATTTATTTCCTTATCAAACAAGTCTTTTAATTTTACTTTTAGGAAATATATTTCCTGATTAGAAAAGATTTGTTTCTTTAATTAAACAATTAATTAATAAATTAATTAATTCTTATTTAATTAAAACAATGAAACAAAATAATATATTAGGTTAAACTAACCCTTGCCGCCCCACTTAGAGTAAATGGGCCAAAATATTATTTTCTTATTTCATTTAATCCATTGGACTTTAAATAAAATGCTCACATGTGAACCAGACCCATTCTTACTAAAAGAAACAAGCCCACATGTCTTTCATTAATATATTAATATAATTGAGCAGCCCATTACTAAAATAATGTGTAAATTATATTCTTAATATATTAAATGCAATTCTAGATGGACCCTTAAATTGGTCCGGTAGAATATATCAAGTGATCCATGCAAGTTCATGTGGATTGGGGATCTTGGCGGGCCATCTAAATTTAAGCTTCAATAGACATAACCTAATCACAATCAACAAATGATTCACTTAGGTCCGATCCATTAATTTTAACTCATTCCACTAAAGAGCTAAAACTGAACTCTTAAATAAAAATAGAAAAGGAAGATACTCCTCATTCATACCCTAGACAATCATATTGGAGATAGTGTATCCTCGTGATTAATATCAGTAATCGCCAAGAGTTCATAGACCGCCTATAACTCTCCAAGTTACCATATTTACTCATATGACCACGTTTTGAACTTGGATATTTTGACTTGTCCAGAAGCCATGTTTTCAATAGACACTATCGAAAACTCAACGTTGAGATTTAATATCCAATTACCTCAAAACATCCATATGATGATATTATACTCTCATTTAATTAAATGGAGCCACGATGTCCATATCTATAAATGAAGTCCTCTATCGATTAACAAATGAATATCACTAAACTATCGAGGATAGACTATGCGATATAATCATACTCATTGATAACTCAAATGATATCACTTGCAACCATAAGTCCATCATTTATCTCAGGATTAAGATAGACTCTCCGATTGTCCTGCTAATGAAAAGACTTTTATCTACTGATGGTTATAGATAAATTATTTCATTGTGATCCAGTTCAATGCACCCAGTGCACTAGATCCTTTTGCTCGAAGACACTCCGATGATTTTAGACTCATCATATCTCATTTGATCCCACTCAAATGCTAGCAAAAGAATTCTACAACTTTAACAAGATAAAGGTGCCCAACCTTTAACTTAAGTTGTGAACATTATTCAAGACTAACTAAAGAATTGTGTCTACCACATACATATCCAGATGTACGAACAATTCTTCTTTTCCCATAGTCTTTAGACCTTATGATTATTTACTTTGACAATTATAATATTAAACTATAAATGCTATACGATTTGTTAAACCAGAAATCACTTTATTAATATGAAAAAGATTGTCAATTACAACATTACACTCTTGCTATTGAGCATAATCCTAACAGGGAGAGTGTGTGATTGTTTAGAGCTTGAGATTAAGTTCACCACTTGTTCCAAAAGTCCCACCAGCTTCCATGCTTGGGGACTATCCGATTAAAAAGGATGAGGCCAAGTTAGGGTTGAGGGGCTTTAATGCAAACAATTTCTTGGAGACTGATGGTGGTCCAGAAAGGTACAAGGAATTCATAAGGCGACATGTAATATTCACAAGTTACTCTGCTGAGGAGGTGAGTTTATCCGAATTTGTTGAATAATCCTTTTTCTGACTGGAAGTACCATGGGATAAATACTAGTAATGGACCTGGTTTTTACAAACATTGAAAATGTTCCTATTTTGTTGTATTTAAATCCGAGCAAGATGAACTTCACCCTAATTTTATCGGCTATGTCGAGTTTCCAACTTGGCAACTCCCCCTTATGATACACAAGGAGCACAGATTCACATGCCAACTACTGCAGATATCTAGGGACTGTACATACATACCGGTGCCTGAACACATAAAATTTGTGAGTTGTTTAGTTGCTCTTTTTGTTATGAAATTATATTTGGACATTTCTTTTATGTAGTTTAGTATAAAACATAGTTTTTTTTTGTATAGGTTCCCGTTGCCCAAGTGAAAGAGCTCATATCTATGATTTTTGGGATGACCCAACTTATCATGGAGAGCTAGGTTGATAAGCTCCAAACCACTGCTGCTCTGGTAGGGTGATTTGTATTTGTAAGTTATTTATAATTACAAGTATTGTTTACAACATGAAGTGATCTTGTTTGCCTGTTATGTAATTTGGTCAATGTTTGCAGAAACCTAATGTGGTGACTTCTAAGACATCCATGGACAAATCAGACTCGTCTGATTCGTCATAGAAATCGGAACCATATGATGGAGTTAGTGAGGGCAATAATTCTGATGATAGTCTGGATGGTTGGCTTGTAAGTGAGGATGGTGAGCCTATAGAGAGTGGGGAGGAACATGACCAGCCAGGTGACTCAGGTTCCCCAGAAATAATTTTTAACAAACCCAGCAACAAAACAGACACATGTGCATTTGATTATCCAAATAATTGGGCACTGTGTAATTGGGTTGTTTTATGATAATAGGTCATTACGAGTTGCTCGGATGTTTTAATAACACTGGTAATATATCTTAAACTAATTGTGTAGGCACAGATTCTATTGAGGAGGATTAACTGAGTTAGGACAAAGGAGATGACAATGTGGGGATGGAGGATGAAAACATTGCCGATAAGTTGGAAAGAGACCTTGAACAAGTGAGTGATACCCCACACGTTTGATTTAGAACCTCTACCAAGTGGTCCTTCCAACGAGAAGGTATAGTGAACCTAAAAAACAAAAAAGAAAAAAGAAAAAATACCGGCTGTTGCATTTTTGTTTTGGCCAGTTTGCATTCCTGTTCGCTGCTTTCCTCTTGGTGGTTGGCCAGTTTGTTATGTTTTTCTATTCTGGCCTTCTTGTAGTCTGTAATAAGCCGTTTAAAAAAAAAATCATAGGTTATGTGATTGCATATATATTCCTATAATCACTACCAAAACGGTATAATCATATGATATATTGATAATATGATAATAAATGCATAGCAACCTTTTCTGTACAAAACAAAAAATGTCAATAAGAATTATTAAATCTTTGTCAAATATTCGATCATTTTAAATATGTTTTCATATGAAAAGTCTTTAATAATATAATAATATCACAAACCATTTTTTTTTTTTGGTGAAATTACAGAGTTCCATTTAAGACATGTTAAAAAATCCGAGTAATTATGTTATTGTTCTGGTCAATAGTATAATAATATCTTGAATGTCATTGGGTTGTTCAGTCTTCTTGGTAAAGTCATATAATAACTTATGTGCATACTCCATTTCTCTTTGAATAAAATATCATCTATGATTATGGTAACCTTATGAGTGTTCATTACGTTTAGGAAATTAAGTCCATTTCAATAGTTAACACATGATCAAAATGGCAAGGAAAAATTATGACAAAGAACTGGTTACGAACAACGGTCTGTTACGCACACTATTGAGCTGGTGGGTTGCAACGAACACGTTGGTGGAACGGGTTATATGCTTGTTAAATATGGTTTGTGGTCACCACTTATTCACTGTATAAATTAACATTCAATGTATGTAATGAAAAGTCGTTAAACCCTAAATTACTCAACAATCACTATTTTGAAATACTCACAAATCATTAACTCCATGAAATAATCCTCTCATATATAATATAAATATGAGTCTACTAAACTATACATTCAGTTAGACAAAACCTAGAAAGGATAGATTCTGGCGACATAGACCCTATGTTGTTGAAGAAGGATTAGATCGCTATTGTGGAGAAGTCGTTGGAGGACGAGCAACGTCGTTGCAGGAATCTACATCATCAATGGGTTGTCGAAAATGCCAAATTACATGATCAAGAGACACACGTCTTGCAACTCAAAATGGAAGTCACAGATCTTACGGATCAAATCTACTCTTTGATAGATCACGTAAACCGTTTACATAGACATCTCGAAGGCCTTGATCGGACCTAGAAAAGAGAATGAGATTGTTGTTTGTTTTTTCATTTCCATTATGTTGTATGTGTCCTATTAATGATGTAGTGTTCTCATGTTTGTTGAAATCGTTAATTAATGGAATTTTTTTTTTTTTTTATACTTTCTGTGATCGATAACCAATCTTAATTTTAGATACTCGATTTCTAGGTTCAAAATTTGTTTTCATGAACGTCTTTAATAAGATCACAAATCCACTTTTTTGAGGAAATTACAGAGTTCCATTGAACACATGTTAAAAAAGGCCATTAAATTTTGTACATAAACAATATGAACCTTGAAAAAGTAATGTTTGGGCTGTAAAATGCATGGAAAATTTATGAAAAAGAAATGGTGATTTATTATTACAATGAACGCAAAAATATATATGTTATCTTCTTTTATAGTTGGTAATATAGTTATTAAATATCTAATCATGCGTTAAATATTGGCATGAAAAAATGGGTTATCTTTTGTCATTAAAGAAAATGAGCGTCATTAAGGTGATGTCGCTACCCTAGCCGATATTGCGAAATTCAAAAATCGATAATTAATCGCGTCAAGAATATCAATCGTCAAATATAAATGCTAGTCATTGGTCTATTCAATGCACATTGCTAGGGGTGATGTTAAGTACTTCATAATTGATTATTGAATGAAAAATTATATATGTGATACTTGCTTATAGTTGGTAATTTCGTAATTTAATATCTTATCACGCGTTTATTATTGACATGAAAAAACGACTTCACTTATGTCATTAAAGAAAATGAGCATCATTACGGTGCATGATGCTACCCTAGCCGATATTGCGAAGTTAAAAAATCGATAATTAATCACGTCGAGAATATCAACATTCAAATATTGATGATTGTCATTAGGCTGTTCAATGCACGTTGCTAGGGGTGACGTTAAGTACTTCTTCGATTCTTAAACCCTAAATATTTAATTAATGAATAGATTAGTAGTTGCTCTTAATATTGGAATATATAACGAGTGTTAAAATGTTAGATCCACTCAGGGTTTGTACATAATTAAGTTCTCTCTGAAATATAGAAAAATGAATTACAATGGTTCCATCAGTGATGAGATTGATGATTTGTTGTCGGAGAGGAAAGGAATTGTTGAGGATGCACTAGCCAAAGAGCGCATACGTTGCATGAAGCTAGAAGTGGATTGGAGGGATGAGAACAACAAGGTCGTAGATGCCGATATCCTCATCATGAAGCTAGAGATGGAGGTGGAAGCTAAAATCAATGAAGTCAACATGTTAATGGAGGAATGCGATCGTCTGCTACTACTTGTTGAACGACGTTTCAGTTTAGTAGTGTAATATAGGATTTCTTTCTGTAATCTTTGTTTTATTGTTATTTATTTTAATGTTGTTTTTATCTTACCTTTCGTTTAGAACAGTTGTGTGTTTGAATTCATCTTTTGCATGTTTTGTATTTTGTATTCACACCTGTTATGATATGGTTGGAAATTAGCATAGTTAAGTCTCTCGGGTTGCTGGTGTTGTTTTTGTTGTGGTAGCTCTGGTTTTTTATAGCTGGTGGTCTCTTACGAGTTCACAACGGATGTATCATAAAAGAAATAACATAAAAACAATCTTAAAAATCTTCATTTGGGGACACATGCATGACACTCAACATTAGGTATTGCTACTACAACTTGAATACTTACAAGTGTGGTCAATTATCTTTTCATATCCTAGTTTTTGGGTTTGTTTGTTGTTTTTTTTTTTTTTTTGGTCTCTTGCATGGGTTGTGCATCTGTTTTGTTCGCTTTCATGTTGTGCCTTTGTGTTGTTTATTTTGTTTGGCTCTGTTTTGCCTTTTCAAATAAATTTGCTATTCAAAAAAAAATAAAAAAATAAAATTCGTAATTAAGATGTTATTGGTCTGGTCAATAGTATAATAATAACTTCATGCATGTTATTGGATTGTTCTGTCTTCTTGGTAATGTCATCTAATAACTTTTGTTCATACTACATTTCTCTATGAAAATATCATCTATGATTATAGTAACCTTATGAGTGATCATCATGTTTGGGAAATTAGGTCCAATTTAGTAGTTAAAACACAATCAAAATGGCAGGAAAATTTTATGAAAAAGAAGAGGTTGATTAATTATTATAGTAAACGCAAATTTATATATGTGATCATATTTTATAGTTGGTAAATTCGTAATTTAATATCCGATCATGCATTGATTATTGACATGAAAAAACGAGTTAACTTTTGTCATTAAAGAAAATGAGCTACCCTAACTGACATTGCGAAGTTCAAAAATTGATAATTAATCACTTCGAGAATATCAACCATCAAATATTGATGCTAGTCATTGGGTTGTTGAATGCTATAATACAAGTCATACATAGATGCAACTGGTTGGTTGTTCAATTGACTAATGTATGTCATTGGTCTAGTCAATAGTATAATAATATCTTCATGCATGTGATTGGGTTGCTCATTCTTCTTGTTAATGTCATATAATAATTTATGTGCATATTCCATTTCTCTTTGAATAAATAAATTATCATCTATGATTATGGTAACGTTATGAGTGATCATCACGATTGGGAAATTAAATCCAAATCAGTAGTTAAAACACAATCAAAATGGTAGGGAAATTTTATGAAAAAGAAGTGGTTGATATATTATCATAATGAACGCAAAATTATATATGTGATTATATTTATATTTGGTAAGTTCGTAATTGAATATCTGATCACGCGTTAATTATTGACATGAAAAAACGAGTTTACTTTTGTCATTAAAGAAAATCGAGAAGTGTAGCTGCCCTAGCCGATATTGCAAAGTTCAAAAATTGAGAATTAATCCCGTAGAGAATATCAACCGTCAAATATTGAGGCTTGTCATTGGGTTGTTCAATGCACATTGCTAGGGATAACGTTAAGTACTTCTTCAATTAATATAAAAATAAATATTTAATTAATGAATAGATTAATAGTTGTTATTAATAATGATATAACGAGTGTTAAACTGTTAAAGCCACTTAGGGTTTGTACATAACTAAGTTCTCTCTAAAAATATAGAAAAATGACTTACAATAGTTCATCAGCCATGAGATTAATGATTTGTTAAGAAAGGAATTATTGAGGATGCACTAGCCAAAGAGCGCATACATTGCATGAAGCTAGAAGAACAAGAAGGTTGTAGATACCAATATCCGCATCATGAAGTTAGAGATGGAGGTGGAAGCTATAATCAATGAAGTCAACAGGTTAATGGAGGAATGCGATCGTCTGCTACTACTTATTGAACGGCGTTTCGGTTTAGCAGTGTAATCCAGAATTTCTTTCTGTAATCTTTGTTTTATTGTTATTTATTTTAATGTTGTTTTTTTATCTTATCTTTCGTTTAGAACAGTTGTGTGTTTGAAAACATCTTTTGCATGTTTTGTATTTTGTATTCACACCTATTATGATATGGTTGATATTAACACAGTTAAGTCTTTCGGGTTGCTGGTGTTGTTTTTGTTGTGTTTACTCTGGTTTTTGGCAGCTGGTGGTCTCTTGCGAGTTCGCAATAGATATATCATAAATGAAAATACGATAACTTAATTATATAAAAACAATCTTACAAATCTTCATTTGGGGACACATGCATGACCCTCAACATTGGGTATTGCTACTATAACTTGAATACTTACAAGTGTGGTCAATAATCTTTTCATATCCTAGTTTTTGGATTTGTTTGTTGTTTGTCTTGGTCTCTTGCGTGGGCGGTGCCTTTGTGTTGTTCGTTTTCTTGATGTGCCTTTGTGACTTTGTGTTGTTTGTTTTGCTGGGCTCTGTTTTTCTTCTTGAAATAAATTTGCAGTTCAAAAAAAATAAAAGCTCGTAGTGCATGGACACTTCCTAATTAAGTCTTCAAATCCATCAAACCAAAGATCTATAATACTTGTAATTCTTCAAACCAAAGACCCATAAATTGAGTTGAGTCCAAAAACTTAAAGATTTTATTGGGATATGACCTTTTGTTATGTTATGACTTTTTGTTATGTTACAAAAATCGTTGGTGCAATGCATGCACAGTTTCATAATTTGAGTTGGGTCCAAAAAATTTGCTTGTTGAATGGCAAAAATATAAAAAGTATACACATCTCCACTGCAACTATTTAAAGTTAAATTTGTATTATTTTCTGTTCAAACTCTATATCTAACAAAATAAAATGTTAATGCACTATGCATGGTCATCTTGCTTATAATGTCCACGGTAAGTTATGTGAGAGAGACATTTTTTGATTGAAAAATCTAAAAGCCAGCATTTTACCCAGCAAAAATACATTCATGATCGCGATCATCCGCTGCGACGTCGAGATGTCCAACTAAAGTGAAAACCTTTTGTATAATTTGAAGCCATATTTTCTTTTATCCCATTTGCCTTGTGATCACGTCTTGAGCCTTTTGGATTGCTCGCAGGAAAAGCTGGGGTTTTTGGTAGGACCGCAAAGAAGCTTGCTTGTTCTGGTAATGAAGTTGCTTTTAGATTTGAGAGCAGTCGGTTTGTGTGATGTTTTGCAAGATCCAGAGCAAGTTTGAACCTATGATACTCAGAGTTGTACTGCATTATATTCAAAGAGTTAGAGTTGAACATTTACAGGACAGAACTAGTAAAAAAAATAAAGACAATTCACATACATTAGTCTCATTAAACCAGCTCTCTGAACCCTGCTAACAATTGGCTATTAAAAATAGACCACAATCAAAAGCATTAGGCTGTATTAGACATTGGGCGAAGGCATTAACCGTAAAGGATTTGAAGTTCATCTTTAAATTGTGACATTCCAAAAAGTACCGGTCCAGAAATGCAAGCTGCATATCACATCATTTTTACATTAAAAAAATGAATTCTTGCGTAAATGAATAGGTATTTAAGGATACTAACAACTTTTTTTGCCAACTCTAGTCTTTGTATGTTTTTCTCATTCACGGGTAAGTTATCCCATACTTCAGCTATTTTGCTTGAAACATTTATCACCAATAAGAACCAGTGTTGATTGCTGTCATTCATGGGAATAAAAATCTTCTCACAAAACCGCTCATATCCATCATAAAATTTAAGATTGCTGACGCGTTCCACTAATGTCAATTCTTTCAACCCATTAGTGTTTGCATAAACCTACTCATGAATGGGCTGTAAGAACCTTAACATATATATATTGCAATGCAATTCAATGCAGCAATGAAGTTCACGTATCTGTTCAAACAAATAATTTAAAAAATAAAATAAGGTTTAATGAGCTAATCGAAAAGTATGTTAACAGATACCACACATTTTTTGAGGTTTCACGGGATAGATTGTACAAGGCCATGTTAATGAGCTACACAGTTGATAAATTATCAACAGTTGATTACATTGGATTTATAGGGATAAATATGTAAGAAAAAAAATATTATTGTAGCATGACTCATTGTATCATTAAACCAATTTTCAGGCAAAAGATTTTCCCGAACATCTTTCCGACATAGGACATAGGCACAAATACTTATTCTCAATGACCGGTTCACTGAATATAAACAGTTAATTGAAATCAGCAAATATTTTATGCAATTATTGAAAAAATATGATGACTACACACTACTGAAAAAAAGGAACAAATATAAAACACTGACCACAGTAATTTATTAAAGACAAACATGATGAACATTCAAAAACAGTGAAGTGAAATCGGTTTTACTTTTCATTCTCTTTTGTTAGGTGACCAAACAAAACATTTAACAAATGAATGTCATCATCAGAAAATTATGAGACAAGGTTGTTTCAAGGAAATAATAATCATCTCCTCGTCCTTCTAGAATCTGGTTTCAAATGGATTTCAACCTTAGATTTACTGACTGAAACTTTTTTCTTTTCAGCAGTGTGTTGCAGCCTTGTCTTTTGTATAGTAAAGTATGGGCTACGTGAAAAAGACTCTATACTTGAGCTGACGACAACCGTCTCCTAAATGGGTATACAAAGAATCAAAGATTTTGTCATTAATATATTCTAAAAGGATGTTCCCAAATCGAAACAGTACACTATACAAGTGTGTGTGTGTGTGTGTGTGTGTGTTTGGTGGGGGTTGGGGGTTGGGGGTTGGGTTGGTGAAATTAAAAAAACTTAGAGAATTAAATTGAAAACGACAAACCATAATTTGTCATGGTAAGCAACATGGTCAGTTTCATTGGATTGTTTTGTAATTAATTTCAACATATCAACCTTAAACCTCTCTACATGGGTGCGACTGCTTTTTCCACCAAATCTTGTATTTCGACAGGTTTTTGGATGGATGAAAGATGTTCGATTGACTATTCAATAGAAGCAACTTTTACCTTAAGATTACACTCTGGTGCTTTACAACCCAGTATGGCTCGTCCACCTTTACTCTGAGGCTATAAAAAAAATTATCTTTGGCCACCAACTTATGAAGTGCTGCAGCCTTGTTTTCGTTCCAAGCAACCAAAGGTACTTGGACCCTGTTTACATACACTTTTTTTTGTGTGAAATACATCCCTAATAAAAGATTTGAAGAAACGAAATGCAACCTTGAAAACTTCTTAAAACTCCAACCTTGAACTTTCTAACACCATCCATCAGACACAAAAAACAATATGTTGCCCACTTCTTATGCCTTATTAGTCTAGGATCCTTTAGCTGTGTAAGCAATGCTTTGTCGATTTTTGATGATTCCAGAGGGCATAAAAAGGTGGAGATCGTAAACAAAACAAAGGAAATCCTGAAAACATCATCTGCATCTTTCATATTCTTTAGTTTATTCATCAAGCTTGACAAAGTAATCGCGTTCTTACTTTTTTAAAGCAGAAGGTTCTTCATCCTAATGCATGTTTCATCAAATTCACCCATGTCACACTCGACATCCTCAGTGTCATTAGGCAACCCTATCACTTTTTCAAAGTCGGACTCCCTCATTGGAATCCACTTTCCATGTAGCACAATATCCTTAGTCTCCGGTGCAATGGAATTTAGCAACATCTCGTATAAAGGGGGTGGAATACAAGGCAGTTAATGTTCAACAGCACCCCAAATCCCATATCTTTGTAGGGAAAAATAATAAATAAAAGTGGTAAACGCAGCGGAAGCGATACTAAAAACGATTTAGTGACTTTTAAAATTTTTCCTTTATGAACCTTAAACCCTTTTAATCAATAAACATGCATATATGTTAACAAAAGTAAATTACCTTTTGTCGCGTGATCCGATTGACTTACGTCGATGGTAATCCGCAAGACCTTCAATCCGAGCACGAACGTGGATCACCTAGGAGCGTGGTCTCCCTTTTCTTTGAATTGCAAAACTGTGAATGGACCAAACAAAAAACTTTCTTTTCTTTGTTAGTCACAAAACAATCAAAAGAATGTCAAAAATTATTCCGGTCACTTTTGAGTTCTCAATCTAATGATCGAAACTCGCGTGAACCTAGATCGATATCGTATACACAAGCTTATTGATGATTAAGCAATAGTATACTATCAAAGAATAATTTCACACTCTCTTTTGTCTTTTTAGAATAAAAACTCTCTCTTGGAATTAAGAAGAAGAAGAAAGAAATAAAAAACTCAAGCACAATCGATTGTGGTGGCCGAACCCTATAAGAACACATATATAGGTTGGCCGAATTTTTTCTTCTTTTTCCTTTAGGGTTGCCGAATTCTATGTAGTCTAAGATTAGGAGTTGGCCGAATTCTATAATGTCACTTATATAGGGTGACTTAAATTCAACCCTAATTCTTTTCAACTTAATAGACTTCAAACCCTAATCGAACTCCTTGATTTTTATTCTTTTATTTTGACTAAATAAAAAGACTCCTTATTTGATTAAATAAATAAAACTAATTTATTTATTTCCTTGTCAAACAAGTCTTTTACTTTTAGGAAAGATTTGTTTCTTTAATTAAACAATTAATCAATAAATTAATTAATTCTTATTTAATTAAAACAAATGAAACAAAATAATATTTTAGGTTAAAATTTTAACCTTGCCGCCCCACTTGATTAAGATTGGGCCTAACATTATTTTCTTATTTCATTTAATCCATTGGACTTTAAATAAAAAGCCCACATGTGAACCAGACCCATTCTTACTAAAAGAAACAAGCCCACATGTCTTTCATTAATATATTAATATAATTGAGCAGCCCATTACTTAAATAATGTGCAAATTATATTCTTAATATATTAAATGCAATTCTAGATGGACCCTTAAATTGGTCCGGTAGAATATATCAAGTGATCCATGCAAGTCCGTGTGGATTGGGGATCTTGGCGGGCCATCTAAATTTAAGCTTCAATAGACATAACCTAATCACAATCAACAAATGATTCACTTAGGTCCGATCCATTAATTTTAACTCATTCCACTAAAGAGCTAAAACTGAACTCTTAAATAAAGATAGAAAATGAAGATGCTCCTCATTCATACCCTAGACAATCATATTGGAGATAGTGTATCCTCGTGATTAATATCAGTAATCGCCAAGAGTTCATAGACCGCCTATAACTCTCCAAGTTACCATATTTACTCATATGACTATGTTTTGAACTTGGATATTTTGACTTGTCCAGAAGCCATGTTTTCAATAGACACTATCGAAAACTCAACGTTGAGATTTAATATCCAATTACCTCAAAACATCCATATGATGATATTATACTCTCATTTAATTAAATGGAGCCACGATGTCCATATCTATAAATGAAGTCCTCTATCGATTAACAAATGAATATCACCAAACTATCGAGGATAGACTATGCGATATAATCGTACTCATTGATAACTCAAATGATATCACTTGCAACCATAAGTCCATCATTTATCTCAGGATTAAGATAGACCCTCCGATTGTCCTGATAATGAAAAGACTATTATCTATTGACGGTTCTAGATAAAGCTTTTCATTGTGATCCAGTTCAATGCACCCAGTGCACTAGATCCTTTTGCTCGAAGACACTCCGATGATTTTAGACTCATCATATCTCATTTGATCCCACTCAAATGCTAGCAAAAGAATTCTACAACTTTAACAAGATAAAGGTGCCCAACCTTTAACTTAAGTTGTGAACAATATTCAAGACTAACTAAAGAATTGTGTCTACCACATACATATCCAGATGTACGAACAATTCTTCTTTTCCCATAGTCTTTAGACCTTATGATTATTTACTTTGACAATTATAATACAAACTATAAATGCTATACGATTTGTTAAACCAGAAATCACTTTATTAATATGAAAAAGATTGTTAATTACAACATTACACTCTTGCTATTGAGCATAATCCTAACAATCTCCCACTTGCGCTATAGCAAATGTGTCATATCTCTCAAGCCCATATTCTCTAGATGCCCATCGAAACTCTTCTGAGGTAGAGCCTTTGTGAAGGGATCCGCTAGATTTTCTGCTGACGCGATTTTGGTAATCGTCACGTCACCTCTTTGAACAATCTCCCTTAAAAGATGATACTTTCTTTCAATGTGTTTACCTCTCTTGTGACTTCTTGGTTCTTTCGAATTAGCCACTGCTCCACTGTTGTCACAGTAGATAGTGATCTGCTTATTCGCACTAGGAACCACTTCTAAGTCAATCAAGAATTGGCGGAGCCAAACAGCCTCTTTGGCAGCTTCGCATGCAGCAACATACTCAGCTTCCATGGTGGAATCAGCAATACAAGATTGCTTGATACTCCTCCATATAACTGCTCCTCCTCCAATAGTAAACACAGCCCCTGATGTGGATTTTCTGGAGTCAGAATCTGATTGGAAATCAGAATCTGTATACCCAACGGGAACCAAATCCCCTCCAGAGTATACAAGCATATTATCTCTCGTTCTCTTAAGATACTTGAAAATATGCTTGACTGCCGTCCAGTGATCAGGACCAGGTTTCGATTGAAACCTGCTAACTATGCCAACAGCAAAACAAATATCTGGTCTAGTACAGAGCATTGCATACATGAGACTTCCAACTGCCGAGGCATATGGAACTTACTCATGAATTGCTCTTCATGCTCATTCTTAGGAACTTGTTCCTTAGAAAGCTTGATTCCATGTCTGAAAGGTAACATACCTTTCTTGGAATCCTGCATGGAAAACCTAGACAAGATTTTGTCTATGTATGAAGCTTGGGATAATGCAATCGTTCTATTCTTTCTATCCCTTATTACTTGGATACCTAGAATAAAACTTGCTTCTCCTAAGTCCTTCATATCAAATTGTTTTGCTAACCATTCTTTTACTGATGTTAATACACCTACATCGTTTCCAATGAGTAGTATATCATCAACATAAAGAATCAGGAAAACCAACTTGTCGCCTTTAATCCTTTTGTATACACAAGGTTCGTCAGGATTCTGAATAAATCCAAAACCTTTGACAGCTTGATCAAACCTTATGTTCCAGGATCTGGATGCTTGCTTTAATCCATATATGGATTTCTGCAACTTGCATACCTTATCCACTTGGCCCTTTTCAATGAATCCCTCTGGTTGCATCATGTAGATGCTTTCGTCAAGACTTCCATTTAGGAAAGCTGTCTTGACGTCCATTTGCCAAATCTCTAGATCTAAAGATGCTGCAATGGATAAGAGTATCCTAATGGATTTAAGCATGGCCACAGGAGAGAAGGTTTCCTCGTAATCGATACCTTCTTTCTGTGTATACCCTTTAGCTACCAATCTAGCTTTAAAGGTTTCCACCTTTCCATCCATACCTCTTTTCCTCTTGTATACCCACTTGCACCCAATGGGTTTTATCCCTTTAGGCAAGTCTACAAGGGACCAGACTTTGTTATCGAACATAGATTCAATCTCGGATTGCATTGCCTTTTGCCAATGGCGACTATCAACATCCTCCATAGCTTCCTTGTACGTATAGGGATCATCGTCGTCCGGGAGATTCTCCACTGATTCTCCCAGACCGATGTATCTTTCGGGTTGTGTTCTAACCCTCCCACTACGACGAGGAATGGTAGGTTGTTGATCTTGTGTTGGATCGGAACTTACAATTGGGTTAGGTTGTGTAACCTCTCGTGGAATTGTATCTCCTGATATCTCATTCAGGACAATTCTACTTCTAGGCACAGAATCATTCATATAGTCCTTTTCCAGAAATTTAGCATTTGTCGAAACAAATACTTTAAGATCTGAAGGACTATAGAAATAATATCCTTTAGTTTCTTTTGGATACCCTACAAATATACATGTTTCTGAACGGGACTCCATCTTTTCTGTCTTTCCTTTTAACACATGCGCAGGACAACCAAATATCCTTAAGTGTTGTAAACTAGGCTTGCGCCCAGTCCACAACTCATGCGGTGTTTTAGGAACAGACTTAGATGGTACATCGTTTAGAATGTATATAGCAGTTTGTAAAGCATATCCCCAAAAAGAAATAGGAAGCGTTGAATAACTCAACATAGACCTAACCATATCCAAAAGAGTTCTATTTCTCCTTTCTGCTACCCCATTCTGTTGAGGTGTACCTGGTGCAGAAAACTGAGAAACTATCCCATTATCAATAAGATATTGCTGAAACTCACCAGATAGATATTCTCCACCACGATCAGATCTCAAGATTTTTATGTGTTTCTCAAGCTGATTTTCCACTTCAGCTTTGAATGCTTTGAACATGTCAAAAGCATCCGACTTATGTCTCATGAGATACACAAAACCAAATCTCGAGTAATCATCCGTGAAGGTGATGAAGTACTCATATCCACCTCTAGCTTGAATGCTCATAGGTCCACATACATCAGTGTGTATCAATCCTAAACATTCAGTGGCTCTTGCACCTTTGGCAGAGAACGTCCTTTTGGTCATTTTACCTTCCAAACAAGACTCACAAGTTGGTAGATCATCAACCTTTAAGTCACTCAAAGGTCCGTCACATACCAATCTTTTAATCCTATTAAGGTTAATATGACCTAAGCGTAAATGCCAAAGGTAGGTTTCATCTGTTGATAATTTTACTCTTTTATGATTAGGTTCCGTTATTTCTGTGTCTAACGAGTGAAAGATATTTCTATGCAAAAAGTATAGACCGTTTTCCAATGTACCTTGGCAAATAATTTTGTCATTCTTACTAATAATAAAAACTTTATTAAAAGTAACCGAATATCCAAATTTATTCAAACAAGAAACTGAAATTAAATTCCTCTTGAATTGAGGTACATAATAAACGTCTATTAAATCTAAATGCCTTCTAGAATCCAAATAAACTCTAATATCTCCCACTGCACTTGCAGACACTAACGTTCCGTTGTCCAAGCGCAAATTGATTTCATTCTTACTCAGCTTTCTCCTTTCTTGAAACCCCTGCAAGGAATAACAAACATGATTAGTGGCTCCTGAGTCTATGATCCAAGAATCTGTAGAATCAGCCAAAAAACATGTTTCTAGATAATTCAAATTACCTTCTTCCTTCTTATTCTGGGACTTTGGGCAATTTCGCTTCCAATGTCCTTTTTCACCACAAAGGAAGCATTTCCCTTTGATCTTGGTTACTTTCTTGGTCTCCTTCTTGATAGGCCCAAGTTGCTTTTTCTTCTGTTGTTTCTTGACCTTTTGACGGGCCTTAACAGTAGCAACTTTACCAACCATATGAATCTCTTGACCTTTGCCTTTCACAAGGATCTTTTCAGCAGTTTGAACATCTTGCATCAGGCCTTGTAAGGTGTATTCCCTTTTGTTCAAAGTGTAGTCCAATTTGAACTGATCAAAGGAATCTAACAATGAATTGACAACCATATCAATCTTTGTCTCACCATCTATCTCAGCGCCATGCAGTTCAGCAATGTTGAGATGTGCTATGACTTTCATCATGTGATCTTTCACAGCCTGTCCAGGTTTCATCCTAAGATTCATAAAAGCAGTCACTGCCTCTCTCTTAGTCGTCCTAGACTTCATAGCAAACATCTCCTCTAGAGACATCATTATATCAGCAGCGGACTCCATTCCTTCATGCTGCTGTTGCAACACGTCGGAGATAGTGGCCATAATGTAACATTTTGCCATATCATCTGAAGTCTTCCACTGCTCATACTCATCTCTACACATTATGCTAGATTCATTATTAGGAGCAGGTGGTTTAGGAGTAGTTAGAACAAACTTATGTTTTTCACTTTGCAGTAACAACCCAATTTTCCTTTTCCATGTGACATAATTATCTCCAGTTAAAGTGTTATCTTTCAGGATGTTCATAAGTGATGGGGTCATGATTTCTGAACAAAACATATATAAGTAAATAATCATGATAAAGCACTTTTAAATATTTATCTTGAATTAAATAAATAACTCAATCATAAAATTCAACGGTGATCTAACACCCATAAATGTTACGCCTCCTTTGGGAGTTCGCACCATTTACTAGTTAGACTAGGTCCCACCTAATTGTTAACATAACAACCAGCGTTTTCAATTTTAGCCTTGCAATTTTATTAACAAGAACTCTTGGGAGGATATCAATAAAATTACATTGAGTGTGTTACCAAGATATCGACCCTCAATTTTCTCTCACGAAAATCCCTCCTTGGGGAGTAGATCTCGTTTGAGTCCATTGTCTAGTCTATCCTTGTAAGGAAGTATGTTGCTAAATTCCATTCATGGACGCCCCTTGGGGGGATTACCAATAAATAATAAAGCTCAACTAACCTTGGAGGCCATAGGTGTTACCAAAACACCTTCTCCCACTCAATTATTTAAGGCGTGTGATTAAATCCCATAGAATGATTTACCGAGTTATCTAGATGCCAATTTAGATACCTAAATCATTCAATGCATGTTCATACCAAAAGAGATAAATGCGTGGCACTCCTATTCTATATGTCATGTTATCATACAATAACAAATATTGTAATATTTAAGCATAAATTAAATAGCAACAACTTTGGCCCATCCTAGAAAAACAAGTAAATTACAATTTGTCAGGAATACAAGATCTTCAGGTGGCCCATCAACCATACGATCATCCTTCGGCCCAACCCACGGGCGAGCACAACTCACAACCCCACTAAGGGGCTGCCGTGTGCAGCCCATGAGGACTCCAGGGCTGCCGTGCGCAGCCCACCAAGCTTGGGCTTGCCATGCGCAACCCAATCCACTCCTAGGGTGTGCACGGTGCTCGTTCATGGTTCCGGTTGCTTCGTTTTGCTTCGTGTCTTCGAATCTTCAAGACCTTAACATATTACGGCAGTATATATATAATAAATACTGCAGTATTAATTTTTTTTTTTTATTCACTGCAGTATTTTACAAACAAAAAACTGCACATACTAAAAAAAAATAAAAAAACTGCAGTAACCCTAAAAACAATACTGCACATATAAAAAAAATAAAACCTAGCAATCTACCAAGAAGGAATTATGGTGATAATAGACCACCCTTATTGTTAGAACTCCGAAACAAAAATTACATTGAAAATCTAGGGCCAAAATCGAGCAATAACAAACCACATAAAACATATATAAATCCATACATCACATGTAATTATATATTTGAATACCTAGAGTGTCATCTCTTTCTAAACATGCATAATCACAATAAAAAGAAATAGATCCACGTATATATACGTTAATTAATTAAAAGGGTTCAACCTAGGCTCTGATACCAATTGTAGGGAAAAATAATAAATAAAAGTGGTAAACGCAGCGGAAGCGATACTAAAAACGATTTAGTGACTTTTAAAATTTTTCTTTTATGAACCTTAAACCCTTTTAATCAATAAACATGCATATATGTTAACAAAAGTAAATTACCTTTTGTCGTGTGATCCGATTGACTTACGTCGATGGTAATCCGCAAGACCTTCAATCCGAGCACGAACGTGGATCACCTAGGAGCGTGGTCTCCCTTTTCTTTGAATTGCAAAACTGTGAATGGACAAAACAAAAAACTTTCTTTTCTTTGTTAGTCACAAAAACAATCAAAAGAATGTCAAAAATTATCCGGTCACTTTTGAGTTCTCAATCTAATGATCGAAACTCGCGTGAACCTAGATCGATATCGTATACACAAGCTTATTGATGATTAAGCAATAGTATACTATCAAAGAATAATTTCACACTCTCTTTTGTCTTTTTAGAATAAAAACTCTCTCTTGGAATTAAGAAGAAGAAGAAAGAAATAAAAAACTCAAGCACAATCGATTGTGGTGGCCGAACCCTATAAGAACACATATATAGGTTGGCCGAATTTTTTCTTCTTTTTCCTTTAGGGTTGCCGAATTCTATGTAATCTAAGATTATGGTTGGCCGAATTCTATAATGTCACTTATATAGGGTGACTTAAATTCAACCCTAATTCTTTTCAACTTAATAGACTTCAAACCCTAATCGAACTCCTTGATTTTTATTCTTTTATTTTGACTAAATAAAAAGACTCCTTATTTGATTAAATAAATAAAACTAATTTATTTATTTCCTTGTCAAACAAGTCTTTTACTTTTAGGAAAGATTTGTTTCTTTAATTAAACAATTAATCAATAAATTAATTAATTCTTATTTAATTAAAACAAATGAAACAAAATAATATTTTAGGTTAAAATTTTAACCTTGCCGCCCCACTTGATTAAGATTGGGCCTAACATTATTTTCTTATTTCATTTAATCCATTGGACTTTAAATAAAAAGCTCACATGTGAACCAGACCCATTCTTACTAAAAGAAACAAGCCCACATGTCTTTCATTAATATATTAATATAATTGAGCAGCCCATTACTTAAATAATGTGCAAATTATATTCTTAATATATTAAATGCAATTCTAGATGGACCCTTAAATTGGTCCGGTAGAATATATCAAGTGATCCATGCAAGTCCGTGTGGATTGGGGATCTTGGCGGGCCATCTAAATTTAAGCTTCAATAGACATAACCTAATCACAATCAACAAATGATTCACTTAGGTCCGATCCATTAATTTTAACTCATTCCATTAAAGAGCTAAAACTGAACTCTTAAATAAAGATAGAAAAGGAAGATGCTCCTCATTCATACCCTAGACAATCATATTGGAGATAGTGTATCCTCGTGATTAATATCAGTAATCGCCAAGAGTTCATAGACCGCCTATAACTCTCCAAGTTACCATATTTACTCATATGACCATGTTTTGAACTTGGATATTTTGACTTGTCCAGAAGCCATGTTTTCAATAGACACTATCGAAAACTCAACGTTGAGATTTAATATCCAATTACCTCAAAACATCCATATGATGATATTATACTCTCATTTAATTAAATGGAGCCACGATGTCCATATCTATAAATGAAGTCCTCTATCGATTAACAAATGAATATCACCAAACTATCGAGGATAGACTATGTGATATAATCGTACTCATTGATAACTCAAATGATATCACTTGCAACCATAAGTCCATCATTTATCTCAGGATTAAGATAGACCTTCCGATTGTTCTGATAATGAAAAGACTATTATCTATTGACGGTTCTAGATAAAGCTTTTCATTGTGATCCAGTTCAATGCACCCAGTGCACTAGATCCTTTTGCTCGAAGACACTCCGATGATTTTAGACTCATCATATCTCATTTGATCCCACTCAAATGCTAGCAAAAGAATTCTACAACTTTAACAAGTTAAAGGTGCCCAACCTTTAACTTAAGTTGTGAACATTATTCAAGACTAACTAAAGAATTGTGTCTACCACATACATATCCAGATGTACGAACAATTCTTCTTTTCCCATAGTCTTTAGACCTTATGATTATTTACTTTGACAATTATAATATAAACTATAAATGTTATACGATTTGTTAAACCAAAAATCTCTTTATTAATATGAAAAAGATTGTTAATTACAACATTACACTCTTGCTATTGAGCATAATCCTAACAATCTTCAATGCATTCTCGCTATTTTGTAGTCAAGCCTTTTACAATTTGGATGAAATTTTTTGAGCTTCATATAGTATGCAATTCAGTTTCGGTATTTTCAATGAAGGACATTGTTATAGGGGTTCAAAAGTGTGAAGCTTTTTCTATTTTGAGAATAGGGGTGAAGAGATGGACAGATGAAGAGATGAACAGTTGAATAAATGAGCAAATGAATATATGAAGATTGAAGAGACGAATTATGTCATTAATTAGCAATCATGCATGGGTGGACGACTGTTTATTTTATTAAGATTAGCCAATTAGGTAAGAAACCTACTGATATCTCTTACGTTATTCTATGCATTCTTTGGAGGCTATGATATCATAACATACACGTTACTCTATGCAAAATCTTTGTATACAAATATAAGATATAAGAAGACTATTTAGTGGTGATCTCACTTCTAATTTCGAATATTATTGAAAAACAGTGGATTTTGACAGTATTTATGTATCATAAAGACGAATGTGGTGTGTACGTAACACCGTAAATATATATGTGATTACTATAACCAGAACGTGATCACTCTCTAATTATATCAGCTAAGACAAACGTTCAGCGTAAAAATTTCAAAAAAAAAATTAAACTGATGTATGTTTGATCGAATATACAGTATTGTGATCACTTTGATTTGTAACTGTATTGTGATCACATATAAATAATAGTGATCAAATATAAATAATTGTGTTTACTTAGATTTGTAACCTTATTGTTTATTTTTACACAGACCAAATTATAACACAACTTTTGGATTGTGAACAATAAAGGGTGTGTACATATGAAAATAATAAGATAATGTGATCACTCTATTCATCAAGCATATTAAAGTTTATTAGCCAATCCAAATATTGTTTACAAGTTCGATAAAATAAACACAGGATTCGTAAATATTAGTCATGCATGCGAGGTCCTTAATAAATTCATCATGCATGCATGAGAGGTTTAGCCAATAAGGCTGCGTTTTAATTTTGATATTCAAAACAACATTCATTGCTTTTTAAATTTGAAATCCAATGAATGCGTTTCAAATTTAAAATGAAAGGATTTAGTGCCTTGGAAAAAATGTATCATTGATTTGAATTGGAGAGATCAAATGGTGACCTGCTGCATGGGTTTAAAGGTGGACAGCAAGTTAATAGGTCATGTGCCAAGCATGTGTTTTTTAAAATTGTATGATGTCATGTTGCACCAAAGAGCAGCCCTATATATAATACATATAATAATATATATTATATAATATTTATTAATATATTAATATTATATATAATATTATATATAAATATGTTTATATATCGTTATATATATTATAATAATATAATATATAATAATAATATATATAATTTATATAATAATATAATATATAGTACATATATATATAATATATTTATATATCATTAATATAATATATAATAATAATATATTATTTTTGAAAAGGAGTTGAGGGTATTTTTATAATGGAGTTGGGGCATATGAGGGTATTTATGGAATATAAATTTTAGTTTGGGAATGTAATTGTTTTCCATTGGTTTTTGGATGGAATGTCCATTCCACCAAAATAGTGGAATCCCCATTCCAATGGAATCACCATTCCATTGCATCTTAACAAACCAAACGAATGGACTAGCTTTCTTTCCATTCCATCCAACTAAGCATGGCTTATATGAGACTCGTGACATTAATTGTAATAAGCATGATTTGGAATACAACTCTTACTACATGAGAGATATTTCTCAACATGCATCTTGCAATTTAATGAACAAATGTAAGACTCAGATTACTAATTTATATAATCAAATTTGACTAAAAAAGTGGCATATGTTTGAAGCATACCATTTTAGTCGTCCATTCAGTCCTTGGGTTAGTCAACTAAATCGATCAAAAGTAATAATTGTCTTTTATATACAAATAACAATCTAAAGTTTAAAAACAAATAAGAAACAAAAACAGAGTCCACCATTTTGTTTTATAAAACTATTTTTTATTTAAAAATATTTATTTGATTTGCTTTGATTTTAAGGGTTTATATTTATATATATATATATATATATATATATATTTTAAAAGTCAAACTAACATTGAATATATATATATATATATATATATTTTAAAAGTCAAACTAACATTGACAGCAGATGGTTTGACGTTTTTGGTTGTAATTCAAGATTTGAAGACTAAATTGGTACGAGCTTAAAACATTAAAGACCATTTTGGACAATTTGTAAACAGCGAAAAAAATTGGTATTCTGTGAAACCATAGGGATGATTGTGAAATTTCCCCTATTTTTGGCTCAACGTCGAAAAGCACATGCAAGCAATTCTTTATCAAGTATAAATACTTAATTTGACGAAAGGAGGTTATATATCAACATTAGGCAATAAACGCTTTTAATATACAAACTGCTAAAACAATCTTATCTAATGATAGATCAGCAGCACCAAGTGATAACATAAATATGGTTCTCTCAAACTTGTACAACAATTTACGAAATCACTCGAATTTGGGTAGATCACTAATAGATTTAGAAAATCAAAAGCAAGATTCAATTTCTCTAACGTGGGAAGATCATAGATAATTAGAACCTATATGTCCATTAAAGTTGGCTCCCAATCTCAATCCCCTCTATCTTCTGGTCTTGGAAGGAACGATTTCAGCTAGCATCTCTCAAAAATCCTGTAGAGCTTCTCCAATGAAGCTACCTAGAAAAAGGATCACAATCAATCTTGCAGCATAAAGCGGAAAATTGATCGCTAGTTCGTTACACAATCATTATTGACATCCTAGTCCATGGCAAATGACGATGGAGACTTTTAAGTCATCTGATTTACACTTCACCTTGAGTGCTCCAAAGCAACATACCATACATGTAACTTATTGAACTTACCGAAGTCTAATTCAATACAAGGAATAAAAATGCTCCAAGAAAAATTTAGAAACTACTTATAGGACTTAGCAGCAAACATCAGAATTAAATTAGTGGGAATCACCTGAACAAATGTTCCATTTGCAGACAACGAAGTTGGCGGTTTGAGAAAGAGTCTCATAGATGGAAATAAGACATGCTGGATTGACCATTCACGCTGAGCCCAGGCATTCTCTGCTTCTGAGAGAAGTTTGCGCTCAACTACATCTTCCATTTCGACATCATCCCCTGTGTCTACCAAATAGCAATGAGGTTGGGACTCAAGAAACTATAGTGGTGAAATATCTCAGAAAATTATTTAAAAGTTTTGACAATATGGTCCAATGATATGGACAGTCATTTGAAGCAAGTTTAAATGCATTACATCACCTCAACAAAAATGCACATAATTAACCAGCAATTAAAAATCATACCCGCATCATATGATGATTTTTCTCCATCTTCAGGATTGCTTAAAGGTTTTCTCTTTTTGTAATACTGCAAACCTTCACCGGATGGGTTGGGCAGCAGAGGTGGATGCATGGAATAAAAGTTCCCAATGGCAGCTGCAATTACTTGAAAGCATTTTTTTTCATCTTCCCATTCAACCTACAGTAATGAGCAGAAATCAAATTTTGCACAGAATGAAAATTGTATTTGAAAGGAAGAATAAAATTAGCACACACACTCTTATTTTCCACATAATTCTATGTAAGTACGTTTCTTATTGATTCAAGATATGGGATAAACTTCCAGTTGTCAGATTAATAGAAGTAAATGAGGCAAAATAAGAAGTGTTTCAAGCTATGATTTGTTGGGAAAACTTCTGAAATTGAGTGTTGCCATGTTGACAGCAAAACAAGCAACGTGCAGAAATTTCTTTTAATGAGTACAATTTTTATCATCTCAAGAGCCAACAGTAGGATCCCATGCTCTAAACTATTGAAAGCAAGTTTTGGGTGTATTAAATTAGAAATAAAGTGGAAATTGACAACTCTAAGTGGAGGTATAGTTCAAGACACTTGGGTTTCAGTTTTCAGGTCTTTGCATCATATGGCTAGTAATCTCTCCCCGTAGGTTTCTACTTTGTCAGTCTGTCACCAATTTCTTTTGTGTCTATTAACTCATATGTCAATAGCATTTCCATGGCATCAACAACCACTGGATCTACTATCATTACCAATAAGTTTCTTCCTAATATTTATTGTACTCCTCAACTTCCCTTGGTTTGGTTTTGATCAGTTAATTGCTGACGCTGGTAATGTTATTCATTTCTTTCACACATGCTACAAGTGATGTGCTTTGCACGTTTTAAATTCTTTTCATCATTCTGAAAGTGAGTTGAAGAATCCTAAAGTTAGTGGTCATTGTAGAACACCCATTTGTTTATCACCACATGCTCAAACTTTAGTTCATCCAGAGGCTCTGCTTAATTCTAGTAGCTTTCAAAATCCTATAAAATCTCTACTATAAATAATTGTAGTACATATCAATCAATCAAGCAAATGGAAACAAAAACCTAAAATGAGAATGTCTATATATGCACATCATTTTTTTTTTTTTTTTTTTTTTTTGAGGTCACTTGATTCTTTTGCCTAAAATTTGAGAAATATCATGCTAAAAAGATCAACGATTGCCACTTCAACCGACAACATAGCAATGAAAATACTCGAATAAATAAATATGAAAAACTGATCTTTGGAACCTACGTCGTTGCCCAAACAAAGTACAAATTCAGGAAGGCGATCCATGTCAGGGCTGTACTGATCTAGTATGACAGGAAGCCTAGATAAATTCCCATGTGTGTCAATTTTGATGCCGAAGTACTCTTCTAGCATTTCAACCTTTTGCATGAGCAGTTCTGTATTCATCTATACATAAACCAAATGAAGATATTAGTTAATTTTCAGCTACAACTGCACATTTTGAAAGCTATTCTCTTCCAACAAGAAGTTTTCTCCATGTAGCATGCAATTAATAATAAGAATTATCAGGGTCATAGATAAGGATAAAAAGAAGCCATTGTGCTTAACTAAACAGCCTAAAAGTTCTGGCATATAATTTGATTTTCTATTCTTTCTATTTTTGATTCTGTTTTAATTTGAACAGCACTTCTACATCACAGTGATTCAGTGAATGCCCACCTCAAAAAGCCTAGTGTTCAAGAAAGAGCGATTAATAAATTTCACCTACTATAGTAAATTTACAACTTCCATAGCTGTTCTTTATAGAAGTAAAGAGGATAGTAATAGATTTTTTTTTTTGGAAAAATAGGTCAATGAGGCACAGTGAAAACATGAGTGCTGTGACTTTCTTATAATAGAAATACCTTCTGCTATGAGTACAGAGATAACACTCTTCATGGACAAAGTAAAATTTTTATGGTTGATTCTATAGTTTAATTGAAGTCATATAAGTAAAAATCTCAGGCTTCTCTGAAAGTCCTGATTTGGTGCAATCTATAAAGACCTTCCAGTACTGACTGTGCTCCACTTAAGACGACAAATCCAAGTTCCTATTTCAAGCATGAATGCCAACTATGATATACCGATCCAATATAAAAATTAAAAAATAATTAAAGAAAGAATGTTACTTCTGCAATCTTTTCTTTTAGGTCATCGTTTTCACTGCTTTCTGGATCCAAGTCCTCCTCTTTGAGAGCCAAGATAATCAACTCCGACAAGGGTGCTGGGTCACTTAACTGTATAGCATTAAAATGGGCAAACCGGCGCAGGGCTTGCTGATACATGAGTTCTTTGCTGTAAAAGCACAGGGAGAAAAAATAAACAAGTCATTAACTAGTCATGCAACTTAGATAAGAAAGATAGCCAGCTGGTGCTTCAAAAGGCAGCTTGACACAGTTACAATACAAAAAGCACAAAGAATAAAAATAAAAATAGAGATGAATCACTATGCTCCAGCACCAAGTATTATTCCATTGGCCAGTTTTGCTATGAACATCATGATAGAAAAAGCCATTTGCATAAGCAGTGATTTGAAGAGATAGATAGAAGAGGTACTACTAATAGCTAACAAATCAAAGGAAACAATCTCAAAAACACCATCCAAAAATAAATGCAATATTAAACCATCTTAAACATTCACAGCTTTTTAAAAGGAATGTACAAAAGATAAATGAACAAGGAAGTCTAGATCCTGCCAAGAACTCTATCATAATTCATCAGCTCTGATAGGCACACAAATTTGAATTATATGGAATTACCAAAAACAAAAAAGAGCAAAAGTATTACCTCAGGTTCACTACATTTGCTAGATACAGTTGAGTATTATACTGTAGCAGAGCAAAAACATCATCTGCCATTCCAATATATGTGCAATTTCTTACTATGTCCAGTAGACCTACATAAGCATATATAAAAACCATATAACAGATTACATAACTTTAAGAAAGAGTTCTACTGTCAACAGAAAAACAAGCTTGACTAGGAAGTTACCAGAATGACAGTTGCCATCTATATTATCAATAAGTTCTTGAATACTGGTAAGATCTGCAGTTTCATTTGGGTTCCTTCTTTGTCTGACAGAAGACCTACAATTGGATTTTTCAAATAAATATGAAGTTCCGAAGAAAAAACATTAAATGTGTTCATGTTCACAAGAGATAACTATGTTTTGCAAAAACACACCCTTGATCCCATTCAATGTGAACTTGCTAGATTTCCTGATTTCTAGGCTAGAATAATTATGTACAGTTTTTTTTCCTCTTGTATCCTCGGTAGAGTATATATATAGGACTATGTACTCTTGATTTAATCAATGTGAATTATTTCTATTTTCACATAATTGTCTACATGGTATCAGAGCCTCTCTAGGTTTTTTATTTTTATTTTTTCTGCATATTTGATTCTGTCAGCCAGCCTTCCTTACTGCCTCGGTCTATAGCAAGCAGCCTTAATTGCTGTTTTTTACCTCTTTTTTTTCCCTTTGTTGGGATCACTACATCAGTCAACATGACAGAACAAACCTCTTCTAACACTACAGCAGCCTCCATAACAGAACGAACTTCTTCTGAATCTTGACTAGGCCACCTCCCTCCTAACAGTCTCGACAACCCTACACTTCAAATTACCACAACAAAATTGCATGGAAAAAATTTCTTGGAGTTGTCCTTGTCAGTGAAACTTTTTCTCAAGAGCAGAAAGAAGATGGGTTATTTGTTGGGAACAGTTAAGGCACCGAAGATCGAAGATCAACTATATGAGACTTGGGATTCTGAGAATTCCTTGGTCATGTCTTGGCTTCTCAACTCGATGAAGCCAGAGATTGTGAAGCCTTATATTTTTCTGCCCACCGCTAAGGATGTATGGGAGTTGTGGTGAAAACATACTCAAAGAAGGGGTAATGCATCACAGATTTTTGAATTAAAGAATGCAATTCACAACACCAAACAGGGTGATCTCTCGATTCCTACCTACTACAACAATTTACAAGTTCTTTGGCAAGAGTTGGACGTCCATCAACATTGTGAGATGGAATCAGCAAAACTTACCGAGTTTATGAATTCCTGGCTGGGCTCAAACTAGAGTATGATGAGGTAAGGAGCCGAGTAGTTTTTCCTGATTTGCATGGGGTATACTTGGCCGTTGAAGACGAAGAAAGTAGGAAATCTGTGATGATGGGAGAAGTCTCTGTGGAAAACTCAGCTCTCAATGCATATAGAGAGAGTGGAGGTGGACAGAAAAACGGGGCTAGGAAGGATACTCGTTGGTGCTATCATTGCAATAAACCAAGGCATACATGTGAAACTTGCTGGAAATTACACGGGAAACCTGCTGGGATTGGTGAAAAAGGAGGCAAACAGAACCAAAAGTCTTTCAAACCCAGGCAGTTAATGTGGACAAGGGTAACCAAGAATCTAATTTTGTGCAGCCAGGGACTGAATCTTCACCATTCAACAAAGATCAGTTGGAACACCTGTATAAAATCCTAGGCCAATCTCAATTCCCCCAAACCTCTTTCCATCTTGTTCATTGGCCAAACAAGGTAACTTTCTTAAAGCTTTAACCGTCTCCAGCTCCACTCATGTACCTTGGATCATTGATTCAGGGGCATCTGATCATATGACCAGCATGTCCAGTTTGTTTTCCACTTATACTCCTTACTCTGGTAACTTAAAAATCATGGTTCTTTGTCTCCTGTTGCAGGAAAAATATCTATAGTTATTTCGAAAAATCTTACCTTGAATTCTGTTCTTCATGTCCCTAAAATTTCTTGCAATCTTTTGTCTATCAGCAAATTAACAAGTGATTTAAATTGCATTGCAAAATTCTCACATTCTACTTGTGAATTTCAGAGTCCTTGTTCGGGGAAGACGATTGGCAATGCTAGACAAATTGATGGATATACTACCTTGAAGATGATACTGTCAAAAGTGGACAATCTTAGGCTGCGAGTAGTAGTGTGTTATCTCTTTTTCTGTTGATGACCAAATAATGTTGTGGCACCATAGGTTAGGCCACCCTAGTTTTTCTTATCTAAAACTGTTGTTTCCATTGTTATTCAAGAATAAAAATTCTCTTTCCTTTCAATGTGAGACATGTCAATTTTCCAAACATCATCGTGTTCACTTAGCACCTAATCCTTACAAAGAATCCAAACCATCTGTTCTTATAAATAGTGATATTTGGGGACCTTCAAGTCTGATCAACACTAAAGGCACTAAGTGGTTCATAACTTTCAAAGATGATCATACACGTGTTTCTTAGGTGTATCTATTCAGAGAAAAATCAGAGGCTGAGAATGTGTACAAAAAATTTCACACTATGATCAAAACTCAATTTCAAATTAACATCCAGATTCTTAGAACCGATAATGGGAGAGAGTATTTAGCTCCATTCTTGGAGAATTTGTGACAGAGAAGGGTATCATTCACCAATCCTCTTGCATTGATGCATCACAACAAAATGGTATGGCTGAAAGAAAAAATAGGCACCCATTAGAAGTTGCTCGGGCAATCATGTTTGCTATGGGGGTTCCAAAAATCCTTTGTGGGGAAGCTATTCTTACTGTAGCCTACCTTATAAACTGAATGCCGTCAAAGGTACTCAAATTTGAAACACCTCTCAGTAAACTTTCCCAAACTTAACCTCACACAAAGTTGTTTACCACTCTGCCTCCTAGGGTCTTTGGACGTATTGTATTTGTTCATGTGCATAAACAACACCGATCCAAATTTGATCCTCGAGCCTTGAAGTGTGTATTCATCGACTATTCTCCTACACAGAAAGGGTATAAGTGTTTTGATCCAATTTCCAAAAAAATCTTTGTTAGTATGGATGTTACCTTCTTTGAAAAACAACCATACTACACCAAAAACACTCTACAAAGGGAGAGAGTGAGTGAGGAAGATTGTCTTTGGGATTGTACCTTCCCTATATCTCTTGACCAACCCATGAACCAACCCAACCGAACCTAGTTCTCAAGATCAACCAGTGACCTCACTTGTGGTCTCACAAAAAGAGCAATCAACTTCAGGGGGAGAACCACTATAGAAAACTCAACCTGAGGTCTTGCATGTCCACTCAAGACAGCTGGAAATTCAAAGTATAGAACATCGACCAATCCAACAGTTCCAAGAGTCAATATCGAACATAGGTACTCTTATTCATAACTCCAATTATTCTCATCACTCTGATTGTAATCCATCACCTCACATACAAACTAATATTGATGTCCCAATTGCTCATACGAAAGGAAGCCGATCATGTACTACGCAACTATTGCTAAAATATGTGGTTTATCACAAATTATCGCCCACCTTTAGAGCCTTTACTACTAATCTTTCTTGTGTCAAGATTCCTAAGAATATATAGGGACGCTTTGGCTGTTCCTGAATGGGGAGGAATGCGGTTCTTGAGGAGATGAGAGCCCTTAAGAAAAATAAAACATGGGAAATTGTAAAGCTGCCTGGGGAAAAGAAACCGGTGGGATGCAAATGGGTATTCACAGTAAAATACATAGATGATGGCACTATTGAGAGGTATAAGTATAGACTTGTTGCCAAGGGGTTCAAGTAGGTGTATGGTATTGATTATCAGGAAACATTTGCTCTAGTGGCTAAGATGAACACAGTCCGTGTCCCTTCCTCTAGCTGCTAATTTGGATTGTCCTTTGTACCAATTGGACATGAATGCCTTCCTGAATGGAGACTTTGAAGAAGTGTCTACATGTAGCTACCTCCTGGCTTTGAGAAACAATATGGTGTGGAACGGTTTTGTAGATCGAGAAAGTCACTTTATAAACTTAAGCAATCCCCACGGGCGTGGTTTGGCAGGTTTACTAAGTCCATTTTGAGTAAGGGATATTTACAAAGCCAAGTAAATCATACTATGTTTTACAAGTAGACGTATGATGGTAAGATTGTTGTTTTAATTGTGTATGTGGATGACATAGTTTTAACCGAAGATGATGTTGTAGAGTTGGAAAAACTCAAACAATTTATGGCCAAAGAGTTCGAAATTAAGGATCTAGGAATTCTTAGATATTTCCTTGGCATGGAAGTTGGGAGGTCAAGAAAGGGAGTATTTATATCTTAAAGGAAGTATACTCTTGACTTGAAGGAAACCGGCATCTTGGGGTGTAAACCTGCAAATGTTCCCATTGATCCTAATAGGGCATCATCAAAGATTGGTTAGGAAGCTCACTTACTTATCCTATACTCAGCCCGATATTGCCTTTGTAGTTAGCATGGTGAGTCAGTTTATGCATTCTCCTAATGAAGATCATCTTGATGCTACCTACATGATATTGAGGTATTTGAAGAAAACTCTTGGAAAAGGACTATTATTTGAGAAAAATGGCCACTTACGAATTGAAGCATATACGGATGCGGATTGGGCCGGGAGAGGAGATCTACATCTAGGTATTATACGCTCATTGGTGGCAATCTAGTCATGTGGAGAAGTAAGAAGCAAAATGTTGCTGCTAGAAGTAGCGCTGAGGCATATTTTAGAGCAGCAGCGCAAGGAATATGTCTACAGTTGTGGCTGAAGAAGATTCTTGAAAAGCTTCGGATTTCTAGTGAAATGCATATGCGATTGTATTGTGATAACAAGGCAGCTATCAGTATTGCTCATAATCCAATTCAACATGATAGGACAAAGCATGTTGAAGTTGATCGTCAATTCATCAAGAAAAAAATCGAGAGTATACTTTGTATGCCCTTTGTTCCAACTCAAAAACAGCTAGTGGATATCCTAACTAAGGGACTGCAGAGGCCAGTTTTTGAAAACTTAGTGAGCAAGCTGGGAATGTTAGACATCTATGATCCAGCTTGAGGGGGAGTGTTGGAAAAAGTCAAAGATTTCCCTTTTTGATTAGTTTTAACTTTCCTAATCTTGTTTCCTTGTTTAGTGAAGATTTCCTGATTTCTAGGAAAGAATAATTATGTACAGTTTTTTTCCTCTTTTGTATAATTGTATCCTCGGTAGAGTATATATACTCCCTGGGCCATTGCCTTGAATTCGGCTTCAGCGCTTGAACTTGCAACCACATTCTGTTTCTTACTCCTCCATGTCACAAGATTACCACCTTAAAAGGTGCAGTAACCTGAAGTATACCTCCTATCCATTATCGAACTAGCATAGTCTGCACCGGTGTATGCTTCCAAACATAACCCTGAATTCCGTTTGAACGAGATTCCCTTCCCAGAATTAGCTTTCAAATAGTGTAGATTATATAGGACTCTATACTCTTGATTTAATCAATGTGAATTATTCTATTTTCACATAATTGTCTACATTCACCATTTCTCTCTTTACAATTTTCTTTACCTACTCTAATTTTTCTCTCAGACAAGTAAAAACACATCATCATCACCCTACAAATTTGTATGTAAATTCCAGGTAAAGTCAGGATGGATTTTCACCATTGTGCTATAGCATTCAGAGAACACTGCACCATTCAACTCATAAGCAGGATATCAACTATCCATATGAAAACCTCTCCCAAAAAAACATGTAAACTTTAAAATATGACAGATGAGAATGAAAGTAGCAGAGTGAAACAGTGTAATAAATGCAACGGATAACCACCACTGACATCAAAACTAATACTTTACAATCTTTCCCTGATGTGTCATATCAGTATACTTCATTGGAGTCTTAAGTGAATCAATTTGTTGAACTGCAGCATCCAACATAAATTTGCATAGAATAAATTTAATTCCTACCTGACCGCAGTTAAATTAGTATCCTTTGCAAGATGATTAAGAGGCTTGGTTTGCAGGTAGGCATGCAACCTTCCAGCTGGATCTGATGAATCTGTTCTGACCATTTTATTCACCGGAACCTTTTGCAATTTTGACCCTATTCAAAAATAAAACAACACAATATAACTTAAGAGAAATGCTCCAATATAATAAACAATAACTATATCAAAAAAATATAGTTATTATTTTCTTTCCTATCAAAAAAATAACTATATCAAAAAACAATTTACTAAGAGTATGATGCTGACTAAGGGCATGGTGTAGAAAACATTTTCCATACCAGAGGGTAAATCCTTGCTCGTACTGGAAGGGGCACATGGAGATGTTTCCACAGTCTGTCACATGTAAGAGAAAACAGAAGCCAAAAGGCAAACAAGTTCAGCGGCAAGATAGATCAAAAACACCAAATTTATGTATAGAATCACAAGTTTAGTTAGTAAGTGAATTACAAATTTCAAAATATATATGAAGATAAGAACTTGTACTTTTTCAAGAAAATATTGCACATATATGGTTACATGGAACTGAGCCTAATTCTCAAGATGCATAAATGGATCTGCTTTAAACTACTTAGTTGGGCATCTTACCTCTATAAACTGCTAATAGCTTTAATTATCAGATCAAACAAAGTTACAATTTTAAGTAGTGTGCTAGGGAATTTTTTTCGATTAAAGGTGTCTTAAACACTATAAAAAGATACATATTTTTTTGTTTCTAAAAAGATACATATTTTTAAAGTTTACTGAAAGTACCTGTTCTTGAAATGTCCTTGCCTCATCTGAGTCTCTCAATTTTGATTCAACCACCGACTGTATCTTCTCAATAATGACTTCCAGATTCAAAAGGCTTACCTGCATATCAGTCAACAGTTCCTCTTATACAACATCATAACAACATAAAGCTTTACAATATCTTTTGGTATTTTCAGTAAAAATCAAGGAATCCATGCAATACCTAGCCAACTATACCTCCCTATGGGCACACATGATTTAGACAATGATTAAGCAAAAGTACATGCATTATATATTCACACTGCACTTCTATTTTATATAAGAAACAAAATGAAATTGTTAAAATCAGAAACGAAAACAAATAAGTGAACCAGCAGTCCAAAAGAATACAAGCTCTTAATAATTTTGCTGAATAGAAAGAGGTGATGGATCTCTGAAAACATTAGAAACTGGAGCCCATAATGATGCTAAGAGATCTGCCGACTTTTAGAAAGCACTGTTAAGCTATTAGGTCTTTTTATTTTTTATTTTTAATTCTCCACCTTACTTGTAAATCTTGTATGACATCTGCAGTATAAATATAAGTATCAAGAACACAATACAAAGGGGAACAAGGAAAAGAGAGTACACACCTCTCTCTTTGTCGGGTGCACATTTACATCAACATGCTCAGGTGGTAATACAATTGACATGTAGATGAAAGGTTTTGATGCTTTAGGTAAGGTTGCAGCATAAACAATTTCAATAGCTCTCTTCAGGGCAGAGCACTCAACCAACCTATCTGGAGTAAAAATATAAAAACAATAACAAAAATAAAAAATGGTTGTATGAGATTCCAAAAGTTAGTTGCATACTCTGCTATGAGGAAACAACAAACTAACCAAATTAAAAGTTTGAGTCTAATAGAACAAGATAATAAATAAATCTATATGTACTCCCCAGTCAATTTGTGTTGAAGAAACTCCTAATTAAGAAACAAAGATAACGGATAAAAATTGTTCTTGAAAGTATTCCTATCTTCTATTACTTTGTTCTTTTCCTCTATTCTGAGTAATGTTATTGCTTCTCATCAAAAAAAAATGTCAAACAGCAAATTACTACCAACATTAAGTAAGGGGGTTCATAAGCATTTTCTTTTTCTTCTCTTTGATAAGCAATGCAAGTTAATAAATACACAAACTAGCAACAGCTAGTAAAAAACACTGTTACTTTTTGATAACATAATAGAATAAATCTAAGGACTAAGGTGATGATAGCAAATCCTAATAAACCATTTAACCACCTTCCACTTTCAAGCACCACAAAGATCATACATACCATTGATAAAAAGCACCATAGTTGTTTTCTTTGCAACATAATTTGAATTGGAGATGAAGCCATCCATCGCGAAAAGCGAAGTTGAGGAATCATTGTCCGAAGCTTCTATCTTAATCAGATTGCGGGCAACCGATACCCCATAAACAGTTCTTATAGAGTCCATCCTTGAAGATGTGGCAATTGAATGAACATCGGATCTTGAGGCTCCATGCTGTTAAGATAACAAAACAAAAAAGCTTTACCAAGTGAGTGTGACAGAAATTCCAACCATGTAAATAATACAATTATTTTTCTCACTTCAGAGACCAACCTTTCTGCAAGAAAAGCTCACATTCGTGTGATGAATAGCAAACCGGCTTAGCAAATCAACAATTTTCGTATAATCATCAGAAGAATTTTGAAGTGTCTTCCTTCGAGCAATCATGTTATAAAACAAATTCTCCACCTGATAATATGCACCCAAAAAAAAGGATGAAACTGAGAAAAAGGAGAAGAAAACTAATGGCTTTTTCAAATTTTATGCAGAGAATCACATAAAAAATTCCCAAATCGTCCAAAATATTGTAGCTGTTCCTTTAAGCGAATATATGTCAATTTCCATTGCACCATTTATGATGAGTAGAATGCAGAATCATAAGATTTATAATTACAATATCCAGAATTAGAAAATTCTTTATTACAATACTATAACATATCTTTATTACCATATGATACTAAGACTACAAAGAAAACATAAGAAAGTCAAAATTATTCCAAGCAATCCCTGAAATGAGAATTTTTTATTTCAACAAGATGCATTGATAGTCATTGCCTATCAAATTCCTCTATATCCACATGATTCCAAAATCCAAAAGCTAACATCAAAAAAATTGAAAACCGGGCAATGCCAAGACAGATATCCAGTTTCGTACCATTATCTGAGTCCCTTTCACAGCAGCACATGCCTTTGGCTCATTCTCCATGGCACCATCTCTATACGATGCCCTGAACAAGGAACTCCAAAACATAACTAAGAAACAAAACAAGCCTCCAGTCAATTAAAAAGAAAACAAAAACAAACTTCAATTCATACTGTCTCCTTACTCAACAACATTTTATACAATAATTTCCCATTAAACATAGGACTCAAGTCTCTCTTTCCTGAAACTCTCCTGTATCTTCAACATAAGCTTAAAACTAATAACAATTTTAGACTTATGTCGTGCAACAGACCTGTACCCATGTAATTGCCCTTTTGTGATGGTTGTGACCATAACATGGCCAACGTAAGTCATGCTTGCCAATGCCTCTCCTCTAAACCCCATTGATTTAATGGACAGCAAATCCTCATACTTTGACAACTTTGACGTGGTATGCCTCTCGCATAGTATCGGCAAGTCCTCATACTAAAAATTAAACAAGTCATAACACATCAAAATATACTCTATTTTTCTTTTTCAATTTGATGCATTATTTTGATTTAATTATAGATTTTATTTGGTAATCATAGACTCAAATTTGATGATACTTTGCATCACCGGGTTCATTGTTGAGTCAATGACAATAAAATTCACATTAATATATCAAAAAATTTATAAATTCGTATAGTATGCAAAACAGCCACAACCGTTCACGAGAAAGAAAAAACCACGTAAAGAGTAAAAAAAATAAAAAATAAAAAAAAAAACCAAACGCAATAAATGATAAATCAATAAAAGAATATATATATACACGGATGCCGTGGCCGTCGTCGGAGACTTGAATGAGTTTAAGGCCACCATCCTTAACGGCGACGTTTACGGAAGTGGAACCGGCGTCTAGAGAGTTCTCCACCAGCTCTTTCACCGCCGACACCGGCCGTTGGATGACCTCGCCGGCCGCGATTCGGTTGACGACAGAGTCGTCCAGCCTTTGAATTTTGGGTGGCTCCTTCGGTATGGTTGGCGGAATCGACACTTCCGCTGCTTCTTCCGTTTCCATTTGGTCCATTTTTGGAGAGACGAGTCTTTCACTCTTCAGTTCACTCACTAAAATAACACATATATAAAAAGATAAAAGAATATACATTACATAATATTATAGCTTGCGCGCCCAACAAAATAACGGGCTGTTTTGCAAAATAACCAAATGTCACCCATATTATTTCAGTAACCACCTTTTTAACCAAAAAACATGATTTACGATCCTTATAAATGGATAAACCTAGGGTTGAACAAATGTCTATCAGGTCAGTGGTTCGAACCCTATCAATAGTGAACGCTTTCAAAAAAATATATGTTTCCTAATTGATAGATATTATCACACCAAAAAATAAAAAAAAAATAAAAAAATCCTTATATTATAATCTTAGCTTTAACTTAATTTCAATTCACTATATTACAATTAAAATATTCTCTTCCAAGTCAAGTTATATTTTCAAATTTATCCTAATTTGATATGATATATAATTCTTTCATTTAGTATATTTCTTAATTAAAACAGCTTTTAGAAGGAAGGAAGGAAAAAAAAAAATTAATTACTTTTTCATAGAGACCGATGCATATAATTTTGGAACCTATTTAAAATAAAAAAAATAAAAAAAATTAATCACCTTTTTTTATTTGGTTTCCGGTGCATATAATCCAAGAAAACAAAAATGGTTTCCTCAATTATATACATTAGAAATGTAAACAAAATGCAAAATAACTTGAACTTTTTTTTACAATAAATTGAACTTGAACTTTATTTACAGAACATGCAAAATCTAATAAAGAATGGTGCATACTAAATTATTTCTTTTAATTAGCATGAGTATTGTAAGTTCCTCGTATTTTGATTGGCTTATTTTATTGACAAACCACATTTGAGGTTTAAATTATCAGGGTAGACTAGGCCTTCATCGTGCATGATCAAGTTTCAAAGGCACTCTCAAGACATCAAGCTCAAGAACACCTCAATTGTATATCACTTGTGTTTAACACTTTGAAGAGAATTAGTTGCACACATACACTTCTTCATGCATCGTCATTCTTGTTGTCTTTCTATGTGTGCATTGTCTCCCTCACACACTTGTACTCATTGCTTACATGTTAGTGTTTTACACCACATGATAAGTCCTTGCCTTTCACTATCGTAGTTTTTGTGTCGTCGAGGTAGACCACGGCAAGCTAGAGACAACCATTTTCGTGATCCAAGTGTCATTATGGTAGACAGCGGAAAGCCAACGACAGTCTTTTTCGTGGTTGTTGTGTCGTTGTGGTAAACAGCGGCATGCTTGCGATAGTCTTTTTCGTGGTTATAGTGTCGTCTTAAACAACTGTGAAATAAGGGACTGCAGCATGTTAGCGACGTTTCGTTTGCCTTTGTTGCAGTCTTAGTAAATCGCGACGGTCATGACTGAGGCAATCCGATTTGCTCAAAACGACACAGTTTCCTATTAACCTCATATATATATGTAGTGTCTTCTCTCTAGTTCATCCCCAAGAGCTCAAAATCCTATCTTTGAGAGATAGAGTGTTCCTCAAGATAGGGAGACTCCCAAGAACTCACCTTTACTCAATCAAACACATTCTCATGAGCATCTAGCATCATTCAAGCATCATCCGAACATGGGTCTTCTTTGTTTCTTTGACTAGGTAAATTGAACATGCCCTATAACTTCTTGCTTCATCTTATGTTCATGTTTGCCTAGGCTTAGCATTTATTTTGTGATTAAATACATGACTCTTTGCTTAATGTTGTTTCCAACATGTTTGAGTCTTTGTTTGTTGGTTAAGAAGTGTTGTTTGTTGATAACTTGCGTTTAGGTCATTATTGCCTTTTAGCTAAATCTTCATGCCTTACATTTAGATATTGATATCTAAGATTCTTTTACTTGCCTTCATTAAATCTCTAGATAAATATTTAGTGTATATTTTGAATATTGTCATATATTCACTGAGGTTGTTTATTTCTTCATTGAGTGTTAAGTCTTGTGACTAAATGGATTAGTGCACAAGCAATTGGTCTAGAATCACTATAAAAGGTTTGTGGGTAGTAGTGATGGGTTAGTGACCGAGAATGGTGTGACTAGAGGTCAACCTAAGTTGTAAACATCATTACATATAGTGGATTTGAGGACTGTGTGTGGCTAGTTGGATATCTCATGAGTTTTTTTTTTTTTTTTTTTTTTACCTTTTTTGGGTTTTCTCACGTAAAACAAATCAACGTGTTTTTATTGTTTTCCGCTCTTTAATTTCGTTGATTGTTTTTGCATTGTGTTGGGTAATTTTTATAAAATTGATTAAGTTGAAAAGTTGGTAATTAATCACATAGGAGATACTTACTTATGTGTGTCTTGTATTTTTTTTTATTTTTTTATTTTTTATTTTTTTATTTTTTTATTTTTGCATTCATCTAATTTATACTCAAACACTATTAGTGGGAACGAAGGTGGAAACAAGGGAGCTCCAAGCACAAGACCCGTTTTGCTCACCGGGGTGAACTCTGCCTCATGGAAAGGCAAGATAGGGATCTACCTTTGCCAAATACATGACCGAGCATGGATGGCAATAGAAGATGGCTATACTCCTCCAACTATGACCTCTACGGATGGAGATGATGAAAATACCTACAAGGTTATATTAAACAACCTAAAGGGGGGTGAATAGGTTGATACATTAGTTTTAAAAACTCTTTCGTGACTTATGTCAAAACCTTGGTGAGCATACATTTTAACATTTTAACATGATTGTAATGAGAATACAATTAACACATATATGCTCAATTCACCACCTTTAGTCTACAAAACATATACCAAGAAACAATGTATCTCATATACAAGTATATTCAACAAAAAGCAAATTACACAAGTTGTACTTTGAATATTACAACGTAATTACACTAAGTAGAACTATATAACTTGTTGTAGAATATTACAAGATATAATGTTCAAACACTTACAACATACAAGAGACAAGTGTTGATTCAACCAATAATGTATGCATCTCTTTCTTTACCAATAAATTGTTTACAAGGATGTGAGAAAATAAAGATCTTAAACAAGTTATATTAATCATACATACAAATGTAAAGAGATAGAGATAGATATTTGACACACTGATTTTTATGTGGTAAACCTTCGAAGAGGAAACGTCCACGAGTTGAATCCACAACTGGCAAATCAATTCACTATAACGAAAAGAGCTTACACACCCAAGGCTATCAACAAATGATATCCATCATAAGCTATCAACTCCTAATCTACCCTCAAGGCCTAGTGAACCACCTAGCTTACTCTTTATCCAAGATGTGTCCTACACCTCTAGAGAGCAACTCCCTATCCAATGCTCTCAAGCCTCTAGGAAGATTTCCTTGCTTAGCTATCTAGATCACAAATGATCCTAGTCAAGCTTCCCTAGCTTAACCATCCAGAGTACCAAACTCCTAACTAAGACTTTTGCTTAGTTATCTGGATCATTTTGATCCTAGCTAAGACTTCGTGCTTGGCTATCCGGAACACTTTCCTAGCCAAGTCTTCTTGCTCAAATTAAGGCTTCAGTCACCTTAACAAGAGACTTCAACCTTTCCACAAGCCAATGATCTAAGTGATGCAAATGATGCAAACACAAGACAAATGAAGTAAGATGATCAATCAAACTCTATGAACATGCTTATATATATATTCTAGGATATGTTTTCAATAAACAATCACAAATGTACCTAGAAATCAAGGCATGTATATCAATAAGAACAAGATGAGAATATTCAATATATCACAAAAATCTTAGTTCTTAGATCATGAAATTAAACCTAGAAAATATCATGAGGCACATCATATATACCATTTCTAGAATCAATTCCAAGTTAAATCAAGTTTAGCAAATATATGTTCAAGAGAAATCACAAAGCAAAAACTCAATTAACAAATGATCAAACACTCCTAAAATATGATTTAACATCATTCTTAACACAAATCATCTATCAAATAGGAAGATTAAAAGAGATGATCAAAGAGAAAGTGATAAGAAGAAGTTTTACATACAAAGATGAAACTCGGACCGAAGAACAGCTTGATGCGAACAATCACAAATTCATTTGACTCTGAAAATGCTTGAGGTTTGTAGCTCTCTTCAAGACCAATAATTTTGGTTTTTGGATCACTCGATTTTGAGTTCATATGAGAGGGTTATGAGCAAAATAAGAAAACTAAAATTGAGAGAAAATTTATGATTTCATCTTTTTCAAATTTTCTGTTCAAATTTTCTACACATTAATGTTTTGAGGGAAGCAGGAAAGCTTTTGAAAGAATTCAAGGGAGGGAAAAACGGACCAACAATAAGCAGTCATGTCACCTCCACATGTGGGGCACATGTGCCACACGTGGGCAGAGAGGCTGCCTGGCCATGTGGCACACGTTGCTTCCTTTTGCTTTGCCTTTGGCCGAGCAAACTCCCCTGCACTTTTCTCACATTCTTCAGCTGTATTCGGGCATCCGAACTCCAAATTCGAATCCATTTTCGGATTACTAACCGTGACTCCCTCACGCACAATGAAGACTACAAAACTTTACAAAAAGGTTGAGAATTCATCTCAGAAAATGATGACGAAGATAACTCAACGAATGAGAACACAAAGTAGTATAGCTACATCGTTTGGACTTAAAACATAATGAATGAGTAACTGAAATGACCGGGACACAATCAGGAATCATATGAGATCATGTTCAATTCCGAAATACAATAAACACAATGTCGCACAAGTATGTTATATCTAAGTGGATAGTGATAAAACATGTAATTCTACTATGTTTGTCTATATGAGACCAATGCATGAGCATACTTAAATGTGTGTGAATGTGTTATACCAAATGTTTGCACAATTATGTAGGGACACACATGAATGAATTGTGTGTGTACGCTTACGCCTTGCAAGAGGAAGAAGAAACTTGATACCTTAGCATCCAAGTATACGATTTTCCTCTTTAAGACGATATTTGCATAAAACGTCATTTTTAACCTTTGAAGCTTCTTTTCACCAAGAAGCACCTAAGCAACACCTATTACAAATATAAAGAGTTTTGTAATGGAATCAAGCCAATACAAATCAAGAACCTTACAGATGAAGTTTCCAAGCCTAAATCTCAGTAAAGCACTCAAGATTTCGAAGCCTCTGAGAGGAACAGTAAGGTAATGCATGCCATCCTTTATGCCATGGATGACAATCAATATAAGTTGATACAAACTACTAGAATTGAAAAGAAGGCATGGGAGATTCTAAAGACGGCTCATGAAGGTGAAATATACAAACACGGTTAAATTGTCTAAAGCTAACCTATAGGAGGTGAATAGATTTTTACACTTTTTTTTATCCCTTAAAAACAAATAAAGTTTGTCTTTCTAGATAGCTTGTATCACAACACATGATAGATATTTAAGCACACATTGACTATTGTAAAGCATGTTCAACATGATCATATCAATAATGTCTATGACTTGCAAGTGAAGTAATTAAGTTAAAAACTAAAATTGACTAATTACTTGTATTGATACTTATGTACACCATATACCAGATTAAATGAAAGAATGACTATATACAAATAAGTCATTTAGCAAAGATAAAACATATAAATAACTTTGATCAAAATGGATGTTTACATTCATGTATTTGCATTGCATCTTGTTTACAAGGATTATGAAAGGTAAAGATCCAAACAAGATACAATAGATCACACATACAAATATAAGAGAAAAGGATAAAGAAACTTGACACATAATTTTTACGTGGTAAACCTCCGAAGAGGAAACATCCATGGGTTGAATCCACAACCACCGGCAAATCGTAATCCATTATGATGAATAAAAGATACACACTCAAAGAAGTGACTAATCCCATGATACACTCTCCAAGCTATTAACTTCTGTTCTACCCTCGAACCTATTGAGTCATTTTGCCAACTTCCTATCCAATATGTGACTCTTACACCTCTATGAAGCAACTTCTTATCTGAGACGCTCACGCCTTTAGAAAGATTTTGTACATGACAATCTGAATCCTACAGATCATAGCCAAGACTTCTTACTTAACTATCTGAATCCTCCTGATTCTAGCCAAGTCTTTCTAGCTTAACGATCTGAATCGTCCCGACCCTAGTTAAGACTTCACGCCTTTTCAAGGATTTCCTAAAGTGATCAATGAATGCAAAATGCACACAAGTACTCAACATAGAATATGATGATCAACACATCTTATGGAAACTAGACATAGTCATGAAAGTTCAAACATCAAAGTTGTCTAGTTACTATACATGAACAAAATTCTAGAACATGTGAAACACCAAAACATATTCAATTTCTAGATTTATTCATGCAACTAAAACTTGAATCAAAATATACACATTAAGCACATATTCAAGATTTTAGTAACAAACAAAAACATCTAGATTCATAAGAAATGATCAATGAATATTCTAGCAAGTATTTAGAGTATATAATCAATCAATAATCAATTAAATCTTAATTAGATCTAAATACAAAACCAAATGTGCTAATCTTAGATTTATTCAACTAATGAGTCCTAGCACATGGTAAGGCTATCGATCATGAAAAATAAAGTTAATCAAAGTACAAATAGCCCTAGATAATAAGTTAATCACAAATCAACTTACAAACATGTGAAAACCTAGATTTAAGACAAACTAGTTCACATCTAAGTCTCTAATTAGACAAGATTAGCCTATAATTGAAGCTCTACTTCTCAATAGCGTTTGTCCAAGTAACACTTACATATATAAGAAGAAAACCCAAGGTAATTGAAGACTTTAAAGATCAAAACACAAAGAATAGATCAATACCTTTGGAATTTTGTGCAATCTCGAATTTAGGTGTAGAACCACCATAAAACTTGAGCAAAAGGCTTCAAACTCACTTGAAGAAGTTAGAGAACTTCAATACAAAGATTCTCCAACTTGAATCACTCAAATCAGATGAGAAATGAGAGAGTTATGGTGTTTGGAAGTTGGTAAACTTTAGAGAGAGAATTATGCACTTGTTTTTCAAATTCTCTTCTTACAATGAAAATGGGAGGGAAAAGAGATATTTAAAGAGAAGGAAAAGGAAGCAATTAAGGCACCAATTAAGGGCTACCACCTTAGCCTTCCTATGGAGGCATGTGAGCCTCACAGGGACGGAGGGCATCCCTTCCCGTGAGGCTCACACACCTCCACGGGAATGGGTGCAAATGGCCTTTGGCCATTCTTCTCTTCCTTCATGCTTCTCTCGCGTTTTTTTACCATATTTTGGCCTCCGAACTCCGAATTCAAATCCGTTTTCAAATTATGAACTTGGACTCCCTCACGCACATGGACGTCAAAAACTTTCACAAAAAATATGGAAATCGACTCGATAAACAGAGACGATGAATAGGTATAGGCTCAAATTATACCACTTCTTTTTCTTTACAAACAATTTATGCACACTTAGAACCTTTAATAAGTTAATTGCTTTAACAATTGAATATGGGATCAATTAAGCCAAGTGTTAAAATAATACAAGTCAAAGTAAGTAAAGAAACAAAAATACGAAAATCAACATAAGAGATTTTTATGTGGTAAAATCTCAACTAAGGATACGTCACCGGGTTGATACCACAACCACCGGCAAACCGCAATTCACTATGACAAATAAGATATACACACTCAAAAAGCAATCAACACATGATACGCTCTCTAAGCTATCAACTCCTATTCTACCCTCGGGCCTAGTGAACTACTTTGCCTACTTCCTATCCAAAATGTGACTATCACACCTCTAGGAAGCAACTTCCTATCCAAGATGCTCACGTCTCTAGGAAGATTCCTTGCTTGTCTATCCGGAACCTCCCGATCCTTGACAAGGCTTCTTGCTTAGTTATCCGGATCACCCCCTATCCTAACTAAGTCTTCTTGATTGGCTATCCGGAACACTTTCCTAAACAAGTCTTCTTGTTCAAGTCAAAGCTTCACTCACTTCAACTAGAGACTTCCACCTTTTGCAAGTCAATGATATAAGTAAAGTGCAAACAAGTAATATGATGCAATCAATATCAAATAGAGCAAGTAGATCAAACTCTACGAACATGCAATTAGAGAACTAGATTAGGCTTTCAAAAATCAATCACAATGATATCTAGAAACCTAAGCATGTGAATCAAACAAGAACTAGATTAGAATAATTGAAATCATAATCAAATTATCCTAGTTCTTAGAACGTATGACTGAACCTAGAAATCAATAATCAAGCTCAAGAACACAAAGTATTTCTATAATCAAGTTCTTGTTCATCAAGTTTTAGCTAAAAGATGTTCAAACAAAATCGCAAAAGCTAAACTTGAAAATCACTCAAACAAGACTAAAAGTTGAATCAAAATCATTCTAAACATTCTTCCTTAATCAAATAGAAGATCCATGAAGTTGATCATAAAAGAAATGGAAAGAAGATAATTCACTTACAAACGATGAACACACGAATAGAGATCAGATCATTGTGTAACATTTAGACATTATTTGACTCTAAAAATGCTTGGGGCTTGTTCCTCTCTTCAAGACCAACAATTTCAGCTTTTGAATCACTCTAACCGAAGTTGAATTGAGAGAGATATGACCAAAACATAAATCAAAATTTCTTTGAAACTTTTCTGCACTTATTCTTCTTCTTTTTTAAAAATGAGAGGGAAATGAGTTTTAAATGAGGGAAGGTGATATGGAGAGTAAGATATTTCCGGCCACCAAATGAGGCCTCTCTACCTCACCACCCTAAGGAGATTTGTGGCCAACTTAGAGGTAGAGGGAGGCCTTCCCCGAGTTGGCCACGCACCTCATCGAGGAAGGTGAGGAAAATGGCCTTCGGCCATTTGCTTCCTCCCACGCGCTCCCTCCCGTTCTTCGACCGTTCTCTGGTCTTCGAACTCCAAATTCGAATCCGTTAACGGATTACAAACCGTAACTCTCTCACGAACATGGACAACTACAAAACCTTGACCAAAAGTTATGAACTCGACTCAATACATGAAGATGAAGATAATGTATGATCAACACACAGAAAGTTTCATAACTTCCAACTCGGAACTCAAAACCAAATGATTGAGTATCTGAAATGACCGGAACTCAATAAGAAATAATATGAGAAAATATTCGAGACCGATATCCATGAAACACAAACAAACAAACATAAGTATGTCATTTTCTAGAGATGGTCCTAGAACATGCAATTTTGCAAAAGTTGTTAAATTAAGTCTAATGCATGTACATACTTCATCAAGTGTGTGAGTGTGTTATACCAATTTAGCACAACAATACAGGGGCACAAATGTATGCAATATGTGTTTGTGCACTTATGCCTTGTAAGAGGAAGAAGAATCTTAATACCTTAATATCCAAATAAGCACATTTCCTCTTGAATATGAACTTTTCATGAGAAGTTGCTTTTTTTCTTTAAAGCTCATTTAAACCACGAACCACCTAATCAACTAGACATTACAAAGAAAGAAAGTTTTGATATGGAATCAATCCAACAGAAATCTAAAACCTAACAGACGAAAACCATGTACGATAAATATACGAAAAGTTTAGTAACTTCCAACTCGAAACTCGAAAACTAATGTATGAGTAATCAAAATGACCGGAACTTAATAAGGGATAATATGAGAACATATTCAAGTCCGATATCACATATGTCTTGGTGTGTCATGCTCTATCCATTACATGTGTTGACTTGATTTGACTTCCTATTAGGCATATGAGTGTTTTCTTATGTGACCTCACCACACTGGATTACTCTCTCTTTCTATATATTTTCCCTCTTAACGAAATTCAATTTTGGAAGACCAAAAATTTCTTAAGTGTAGATTTTTTTCTCTCAAATTCTCTCAACTTTGAATCATCATATCTCTCTCATTTCTTATCCGATTTGAGTGATTCATGTTGGAGAATTTTCTTCTTGAAGTCTTCTATCATCTCCAAGCAACTTCGTAGTCAATTGTTCAAGCATCTTGGTGTTCTACAACAAATTTCGTGACAGCTATTTGTCACACAAGGTATTTGTTAATCTTTTGATTTCTTTGATTCTAATGCTCAAATACCTTGGGTCTTCTTCCTGTTTTAGTGTATGTTTCTTGAACAAATGTTGATAGGTGATAGTGCTTCAATTATAAGCTAATCTTGTCTAATTAGAGACTTGATTGTGGACTAGATTTTTCATAAATCTAGGATTTTACATGTTTGTGAGTTGTATTGTGATTAGCTTATTATCTAGGGTTATTTGTGCTTTGATTGACCTTATTTTGATTATTGATAGCCTTTTCATGTGCTAGGAATCTTTAATTGAATATATTTAGCATTAGCACTTTTGATTTTATATTTAGAGCCTATTAGGATTTAATTGATTATCTTGTGAATATATGCTCTAAATGATTGCTAGAGATTTGATTGATCATATCTTGTGTTTCTAGCATTTTTTTTTTAGTTCTAAAGTCTTGAATATATGCTTCATGAACATGTTTATTTCAAGCTTTAGTGACATGAATAAAATCTAGGATTAAAGTGTGTTTTTGGAGATTTGGCATGCTCTAGGTTTTTGTTCATGTATAAGATCTAGACTACTTTGGTTTGTGAACTTTGTTGCATATGTCTAGTTATTCATGGAGTGTACCTAATCCATACATTTAATATGCACATGCATCATTTGTATGATAATATTCATATTTGGATTATAAACTAGAAAATCATACATTGTGTACTCATTGTCTATTTCTAGTTTCCATAGGATATGTTGATCATCATGTTCTATGTTGAGTGTTTGTTTGCGTTTGCATTCATTGATCACACTTAGGAAGTACTTGTAAAAGGCATAAAGTCTTGGTCAGGATCTTGGTGATCCGCATAACCAAGCAAGGAAGACTTAGCTAGGATTGGGATGATCTAGAAAGTTAAGCGAGAAAGACTTGGCTAGAATCGGGAGGATTCAGATAGTCAAGCAAGAAGTCTTGGTTAAGATCGAGAGGATCCGGATAGTCATGGATGGAATCTTCCTAGAGGCGTGAGCGTCTCGGATAAGAAGTTACTTTCTAGAGGTGTGATAGTCACATCTTGGATAAGAAATAGGCAAAGTGTTTCATTAGGCATAAGGGTAGAATAGAAGTGTTATCTTAGAGAGTGTATCATGGAATTGGTCACTTCTTTGAGAGTGTATCTTTTATTCGTCATAGTGGAAAACAGTTTGCCGGTGGTTGTGGATTCAACCTATGGATGTTTCCATTTTGGAGGTTTTGCCACGTAACAAATCAATGTGTCAAATGTCTCTATCTCTATCTCTTTATATTTGTATGTGATCAATATATCTTGTTTAAGATTTTCATTTCTTCACATCCTTGTAAACAAATTTTTTGTAGAGAAAGAGATGTACACATTCCTTGTTGAATCAACATTTATCTCTTGTATCTTTGTAGTGTTTGAACATTGTATCTTGTGATATTCCATATCAAGTTGTAGAGTTCTACTTAGTGAATTTACATTGTAATATTCAAAGTACAACTTATGGAATTTGCTTTGCATTGACTATACTTGTATATGAGATATATTGTTTCTTGATATATGTTTATAGACTAAGGGTGGTGTTTTGAGCTTAAATATGATAGTTGTTATCTAATAATAATCGTGTTAAAGGTTAATTTGTATGCTTAACAAGTGATTGACAATTGTCTCGAAATTTTTTTAAAAATAGAGTGTCAACCTATTCACCCCCCCCCCCCTCCAACTAGGTTATTTAGTATAACCTTGTATGTATTTTAGGGAGTACTCACTACCGACCCTTGGAAATCAACCCTCACCAATTATCTTGGATCTGATCACTAAAAGATATGAGTTTAAAAGCATGCACATAAGCCTACTACCTTCTTTCTTTGGGAAGTCAAATGATGATTGCTTGCAATTCATGAAAGAGTATAGTGCAGTTATTGAGACGTTTCCTGTCATGCAACTCACTTAAGAGCAACTTCATATGAGGTGTTTCCAATATTGCTTGAAGGATAGTGCAAAGCAATGGTTGACGGCACTTAGACCGGGATCTCTGACAAATTGGGGGCAAGTTTGTGGTGTGTTTTTCAATAGATTTTTCCTAGCTAGGGAGGCCAAAGAATTAAAGGTTAAGATTGTGAATTTCACCGAGGGTGAAAGAGAGCTATTTCATGAGTCATGGGAGCAATACTGTCTACTATTGGCTTAATGCCCATCTCACATGTTTTTTAGGAATACAAGGTTTTTTACTTTCAAGGCGGTCTCACCCGATTCTCTCAAGTTTTGGTGGATAATGCTTGCGGTGGCTCTTTTGATATGAAGACTGCAGTTGAAATTTATGAGATATACGAATTGCTAGCATAGAATTCTGCCAATAGCACTAGAGGTGGCAAGTTTTAAGTGAGTGCTACCATAGAGATAGTTATTGAGATCTCTAGGATGAACAAACAGGTGCAATATTTGCAATCTTACATTGAGAGTATGGGAATTCCAAAAGCTAGAGTGAAGATGTTAGGAAGACAAAAAGTAAGCAAAAGTGAAGCAATCGATGGGAATGGAGGGTTTAATGACATGAATGACAGACAAGAGCAGGAGGAAGTCCAAGCTATGGGTTTCCTAGGGTAAAGGAACAACCCTTACTCAAATACTTACAATCTGGGGTGGAGAAGCCATCCAAACTTCTCTTGGTCCAACACCAACAACACATTGAATCCACAATTAAGCAATCAAAGACAGACACAAGGTGGACACTAATGGGGTGGAAACCAATGGTACAACAACAACAATGCTCAATCTAGTACTTTCCAACCTCGCAACAAAAATTTTGATGAAGAGATAAGGGGGATGATGTAAGGTTTCCAAAGAGCCGAGCAAACCTTGACAAACTTCATACAAGCAAGTGGCTAAAGGTTTGGCAATATAGAGGCATCGTTTGGGATATTGGAGAATCAAGTGGAGCAAATTGCTGAAACCCTCCAAAAGCAAGAGAAGGGCAAGTTTCCAAGCCACACCGAACAAGCCAAAGTGATCAATGTTATGAAGATTGACATGTCTAGAGAAGTGGCAATGAGAAATGAAGTAGAGCATCCAACCAAGGTTAATGATCCGAAAAGTTTTGTGATTTCCATGTTGATTGGAGAATGTGTGTTAATGAAGGGCTTGCTTGACTTGGGTGCATGCATCAATATGATGCCCCTATCCTTGAATAAGAGGTTAGGTTTGGAAGGATTGAAGCCAACCATGATAAAACTATTGATGGGTGTAGTAAGTGGAGTTGTCCTTCCCACTGACTTTGTGGCGTTGAATATTAAAGAGGCAATGATTGAAGATAGAAATTGGCAAGTTCTACTTGGTAGGCCTTTTATGGCTACCACTTAAATGAAGATAGATATAGGCAAAAAGAAGATTGTTATGCAATCAATTAAAAGAGAACTTGAGATTGAGACAATCACAAGCAATAATGATCTAAAAAGCATTGGAAGGGCACAAGACAAATGCTGGAAGAGTAAGTGAGATAATTCACTTATTTGAGAATAGCAGCCATGAAGATGAAGAAAGTGTGGGTGATTTGGAGATTGAGGAGCTTAAAAATTCTAATCAAGAGCTCATGCTTAAACACATACCCACCTTTATGTCTAATCATGTTAGGATGTGTAAATGTGGTGATGAAAGTAGGTAAACTCAAATGGTCAAACCAAGTGTACAAAGGAAAATTGTTGAATATGTGAGAAAATGGCTAAAAATATAAAAGTACCCAAATTTGTACTTATGAGCCATGAATTTTAAAAGAAAAGAAATGTGGGCAACTCAAAAAGAAAAGAAAAGGAGAAAAACAAAAGATGCTCAAATTAATTGATGCTAAGTACTCACAATGTGGAGTACAACATTGAAAGCAAAATATGGGTAAAACAAATGCTTAAACACTAGAGTGTGAGTGATCAATGAAGAAAAAGAGCATTGTATAGTGTGTGTGGTCGTATTCTAACATGATTGGTGATTTTGAAATCCAAATTTCCATATTCTTTGTTTCACCTCATTAAACCCCATAACCATGCTATAACCAAATGAAAAGTCCTTTATGATCCAAAATGAGTCTAGTTCGAGAATGTTGGTTGATACATGATCTTTCACGTCCATGGCATTGTAAGTCTTTCTTAGGATAGTTCTTTGCAAAAATTGTTGTGCAAAATCCATCTTTCTATAAATTGTTGTGTGGAACTTAGGATTCTGTGAGGAAAGAAAGAGAGAATTCATGTGAGCTTTGGTATCAAAGCGAATTATGCTCGAGGTATGGGAACGAGTAGTCCCTAATGCATGAGTGCCTTAGGTGTGGGATTCGTGGTTCGTGCGAGCCTCCCTTTAGTACCTCCAAGTGCTCTAGATCTCGCACATATGTTTTTCTTCTCTCTATCACACCTGTATGTATGATATCACTTTTTGGGCTTGTGGCATTTTTGAATTATTGCTTAGGTGTCTAGGATTTATTTCAGTTGGCGTCTTACCATTTTATAGTATGTTTGCTCGAGGACAAGTAAAGGTTTGGTTTGGGGGTGTTTAATCATGCCAAATATGTTGTATATGTAGGCCCTCATTTCCCTATCATTTGTTCTGTTTTCATGCGTTTTGGCATCTCTAATGGTTGTTATATGCGTAATTGTAGGAAATGGTACAATGATGGGTTTTAAAGCGTGTTACGATGATTCCGGCAGAAAAGTGGCAAAAGGAAAGGCAAAGAATCATCAACAACCTTATAGTGTGGGTCCAGTGCGGGTCACAACCACACTCTAACTGCACTTCTACCACAACAGGGACCTGATGCTTGAAGAAGAGTTAAAGTGCAGGTACAGTGCGGGTCAGTGAACCGCACTCCACCCGCACTGTTGCCAAATCCAGAGAAGCTATTTTGCACTTGAAATTAAAGTGCGGGTCATCCAACCGCACTCCACCCGCACTACAAGCAAATCCAGAGAAGCTGATTTCATACCTGATATTAAAGTGCGGGTCAAGTGCGGGTGATTCAACCGCACTCCACACGCACTCCGTGCTGAAACTGAGAAGTGGAAATCACACCTGACGTTAAAGTGCGGGTCATTCAACCACACTCCACCCGCACTGTAGCACAATCCAGAGAGCTGAATCTGCACCTGATCATTATAGTGCGGGTAAAGTGCGGGTAATCCAACCATACTCCACCCGTACTCCACGCGCGCCAGATCTCATTTTAAAGTTTAAGTGACCTATTTTTGTATGTAGTATAAATATAATGTTATAGATTTGTTTTATAGAGCTTTTACTTAGTTTTAAAGATAACCTAGACCTAGAAACACTCTCTTACACTCTCATTTACATTCTCTACTCAAACTTCAAGGAAGATAAGAGATTGAAGCAACTTCAAGGAAAGAGATTATCTCCAAGGGTTCTTCCTCTTTCCTTTCTCTTGTTTCCTAGTTGTAATGAGTGGCTAAATCTCCTCTAAGGGGTTGATGGAGTAATTAGATAAATATTGGACCTGTACATAACTTGGTTCTATATATATTCATATCTACATTTCATTGTTCTATTCTTGTTCTTTAATTGTTTTCATTGATTATTTGTTGAGATACATGATCTTGGCAAGTTCTCCTTGGTTTATGTATGAGTATTGCATCTAGATATACATGATGTTTAGTTGTACCTTGCTCAAATGAATAGACAGAATGTCATGAACTCCGATTCTTAAACCGCGGTCTCAATTTAACCTCGAATGGGTTCCCGGCACTATACATCCTAGGTCGGTACTCGTGAGAGAATTAGAAGTCAACACTATACATCCTAGGTTGGCTAATCTGTAATCAATTGAATCTTTGATAGGTAAATGGACTTCATTTCCAGAATCCGTATGAACAACCAACACTATACATCCTAGGTTGATGGTTTACAACAGATTAGTCCCTAGTAGGTGGTCCTCACTATACATCCTAGGTCGATCACTTGATGGGGATAAATAATTGGCTCTATACATCCTAGGTCGGTTACCTTTGAATAGACATGCTTATTTATGAGTTGTTGCATTGCCCAGTATTTACTTTCGAATCCGTTAACTCCTTAGTTTCCATCATCTATATATCGTTCATTCCATTTCCCCTTTATCTAGGTTGCATTGTTAGTTTAGATTTATTATTGTGTTAAATCACATTTTACAACATCCTCATTTACTTATTATTAATTACATGAATGCTACTCTAGCATTAGCTAGTTCTTGCTAGTCCCGTGTCCCTGTGGACGACACCCTACTTACCACTACACTTGTGTTTTAAAAGCCAATTAGGGCTTGTAAGGGTTTTACAAATAGTTTTGATGGACGGTTTTCTGACGGCGTGAATCGTCATCAATCATGATTCACTCGTAGCATGGATTGGTGTCTCAGCGGAGTTTCGTTATTAATTCCCTTGGCGATAGTAGTTTTCTTGTGTTGTAGACTTTTGTTAATGTTCCTTTTAGATATGAACTTTGGGTTTATGTAATCATATTGAAATTTTTTGTTTCGGATTTTGTAAGATATTTGATAGTAAGTAAGATCATGTCTTGACCTCCTGGTTGGGGCGTGACAAAAATGATATGCTTACAAATCACACTTAACAAGATCTTGTTTCCAAATACATCACAAGTGAATATTGAGCAACAAGATTAAAACATACATATATATAATATAAAGAGAGAGATAGAAAGAATTGACACATGAGATTTTTTAACGTGGTTAAACCTCCAAGGAGGAAACATCCACGAGTTGAACTACAACCATTGGGTACTATATATATTGGATGATAAATTAAAAATTCCACAAAAGTGACCAACCTATGATCTACTCTCTATTGGAGTCAATGTCTACCCAATCCTTATTGGAAGATACAAAATCCCTCAATGATGCGGAGCCATCATATTTGGAATTCATACCAAACCAATATCGTTGGAAGATTAGAAATTCCTCAAGAGTGCATACACATCCCATGTACCACTTTCTATTAGAGTCCATGTATATCCAAACGCTCGGGCCTACCAATATTGTAGCCAACTCCCTATCCAAGGCACTCATACCTCTAGAAAGTTATCCTTGCATAGCTATCCGGACCTTTCTGATCCTAGCCATGGCTTCTTGCTTAACTATCCGAGTCATCCTAACTGTAGTCAAGACTTCCGCTTGGTTATCCAGACCTCTTGTCCTAACCAAGACTTTCTTACTTGACTATTCGGAGCTTTTGTCCTAGCAAGACTTTATGCATTTTACAAGGACTTCCTAGTGTGATAATGTGAATGCAAATGATACAAACAAGCAATTCAACATAGAAAATGTGATCAATACATTCCATGGAAACTAGACTTAAAAACATGTGAGAACACAAGTCAAATAGTCTAGATGCAAAACTTGAATTAAAACCCAGAGCATGTGAAAAACAGGTAACACATATGGCTCCTAGTTTCATTCACACATATAATACTTGAATAGATCATATACACGAAGCACATATTCAAGATGTTACAAACATACACATAAAAGCTAGAATCACAAAATGTATTTAATGAGTATTCTAGACAAAGATTTAGAGTAAGAAGAAAATGATAAATCAATTAAATTCTAGATAGCTCTAAAAACAAATACACATGTACTAATCCTAGATTTGTTCAATCAAGGATCAAAGCTCATTTCAAGTTTATTGATCATAAAATAAATCAATACAATCACAAATAACCCTAAGCATCAAACTTATCATAATACAATACTCAAACATGTGAGTAACTAGAATCATAAAAACTAATTCACATTTGTCTCTAATTAGACTTGATTATGATTGATTATAAAGCTATATTTTGCAATAGAATTCACTGTACATACAAATACATATAGAAGAAGAAACTCCAAGGTAATTGAAGGTTATAAAAGCAGAAAACACAAAGTTGAGTCAAATACCTATGATTCACGAGCTGGTTTGGTTTTTTGGGTAGAACCACTAGAAAACTCAATCAAAAAGCTACAAGACCACTTGGAAAAGGTAGAGGACTTGATTACAAAGATTCTCCAACTTGAATCACTCAATTCTGACTTCCTATGAGAAAGTTATGGTGTTTGGAAGGTGAGAAAAATTGAGAGAAAAATTCTGCACTTAGTATTTTTCAAAATTTTCTTCTTGAAATAAATGAGAGGGAAAATGAGGATATTTAAATGAAAGAGAGAAGGAATTTTCTGGACCAATCACAAGGTGCCATGTCACCCAGCCCGTGTGAGGCGTGTGAGCCTCACGGGGCAGAGGGCTATGGGCCCGTGAGCCTCGCACGCCCTTCACGAGAGAGCCTTTCAATATCCTTCGGCCATTCTTGTCTCCTTGCGCTCATCTCACGTTCTTCGGCCGTATTCGGGCCTCCAAACTCCAAATTCAAATCTATTTTCAGATTACAAACTGTGACTCCCTCACACACAAGGAAGACTATGAAACTTTGCAAAAAGGTTGAGAATTAGACTCAGTATATGACGACAAATACAACTCAACGAATGAGAACGTAAAGTAGGATAACTTCCTAGTTTGGACTCAAAACCTAATGAGTGAGTAACCGAAATGACTGAGACTCAATAAGGAATTAAATGAGATCATGTTCAAGTCCAAATACAATAAAACTAAAACAAATAAACACCAAGTCACACACGTATGCTATTTCCTAGACATAGTCATAAAACATGTAAATCACAAAGTTTATCAAATTGAATCTAATGCATGTGCATACATTATCAAGTATGTGAAAGTGTTATACCAAAGGTATACAACTATGTAGGGACACAAATGAATGTTATGTGTGTGTGTGCCTACACCTTGTAAGAGGAATGAGGTATATTATCCCTTTGATGAGCAATGTAGCTCATTTCCTCTTGAAGACACCATCTTACATGAATTATGGCCAAGTCTTTCTTTGAAGCTTTGAATCATCATTTCTAAGACCACTAATCAATACAAGAAAAACATCATTTTGATATGTAATTAATGCCAAGACAAACCAAAAACCTAACACATGGCCGTTAATGCAACAGTTAAATGATTTCTCTACTTCGTGCACCAGTTACTCAAATGAGCATAACTTCCTCTAAAAAAACCGGAATCACAATTTGTAAAATGTTCTGGAAATTAGACATCTAGGACTTTCCAAATATATGTAAATCTCAATGGTGTTCGATCTTAGGAAGGAGATATGACCTCCACAAGTTGGATGTTCAACATAAGCCTTTATAATTTCAACCATTTTAGCCTCCAAATCACTTAGATTAAGCTCTAACACCTTATTTAGAGAATATAACCTACACAAGGCACATGAAACACATTAAAACACCAAATATACTCAAGAAATGAGTGTAAAAGATTAGAAATGGGGACCTCAATTAGGTATAGAAATGCTTCAATCAGAAGCCTTGTTGAGGTCGATGAAATCCACACACGTCCTCCACTAGTTGTTCTTTTTTTTTACTAGCACTACATTCACCACCCACTGTGGGTACTTGACCTCTCTGATTGATCCTACAGCAAGCAGTTTCATCACTTCATCCTTGATCGTCGTGCTTCATTCCAGGTTGAATAGTCATCTTTTCTAGACCACTGGTTTGCATTCGCTATCAACAGCTGGGTAGTGCGAAGTCAACTTCGTGTCAATCCTCGCCATGTCCTCATGACTCTAAGTGAACATGTCCTTGTATTCCTACAACAAATTCACCAATTCAACTCTGATATGCTCGGGCAACCTTACTCCTAGTTTAACAGCCTTGGTCGGCTCCCATTTATTAAGGACTACCACTTTTGTTAGCTTGTCCTTATTCTCTTTAGGCTCTTTCTTTCATTCAAGCTCGAACTCGTCTAACGCCTCTACCCAAGCCTCCACTTCATCTATGGTCATGCATTCGTCGGGTTCGGATCCTTGAATCATACACACTTGGTGGTCATCTCCCTCTGCTCTATCCCTATATATTGCAAGGTTCGCTTTCCAGGCTAATTCCTGAGATCCCTTAACAACCCCTACACCAGATTTTGTTGGGAATATAATCATTAAGGCATAGGTTACTGTAACGTTCGGCCCAATAAGGCATTGTAGGGCCACTTCTCGGTGTCTACCATAACAAAGTCAAACAGCATTGTCTTTTGACTTTGGGCTTTGTCAATTTTCACTGGTAGTTTCAGTCCCAGAGATCTTATTTCAGCTCTATCAAAACCCCAGAGTGAGATGTGAATGGGTTGTAGGTCTTTCCTGTCCAGCCTCAACTGGTCATACACTCCTACACTTATGATGTCTACCAAACTCCCATTGTGAATTAGCACACGTAAGAATTCCAAGAGTCGGTAGAAACACGCCGCTGGAAAGCCGAGAAATATCCTCTTAAAAGGCAGGCGCTAAGGGACAGAGGAGGAAAAGATTACCACCCGACTCAATACTAACCCCACAAACACTAAACCGGGAAGCCAACTGAAATCTAGACCTACACAAGAGATCCTCTATAAGGAGCTTGTTCAACAAAAGATGTCAGGTCAACACTGAACGGGATAACGGAATAAAACGAGACCAAACATCTCTCCACCAAGGGACCTAAGGAGAGTCACGAAAAAACCAGAAGTAAACTGCCTTGTAAGAAATTCGACCATCCTGAGAATAAGCCCAAACCAAAGAGTCCGCGATAGGAGCAATCACCATCCAACCAATATGAAAATAGAGGTTTGGGAAGTAGGCTCCGAAACAATCGTCAAGAACCCAATTACCATTCTGAATAAAATCAGAGACCCTCACCCTAAAAGGGCTAGCCAAGAAATCTAGAATCCCCAAAAATTCCTTTAAAATAATAATAATAATAATAATAATAATAATAATAATAATAATAATAATAATAATAAAGAAAAGGACTATGACAACTTGGTGTAAAAAAATGGCAATTTGGGAAGATGTGAATGGTTTGAATTGTAAATAACATGCAAAAGCAATTCATTAATGAGAGCTTCTCCTTACAATCCAAATTTTTCTTTCCACACTCCTTTTCTAAATACATTTCATTCTAAAAACTTAAATTCTGAAGACACTCCATCTTTTTCCAAAATTATCCTTTTTACTTTTGACACTCGTTTTTTGAAAAACACTTCATAAAAACCTAAATTTTTTAAAAATCAATTTGTTTCAAAATTATATTTTTTAATTGAATGCTGAAGAATGATAAATTAACTTCAGCATAATGGTGATTGGTGAATGAAATAAGAGGTTTTGATGCTTAGGTGGATTGAAAATTGAAGATTAAAGCTCTAAATCCATAAAAATAATAACAAAAACTAGAATTAAATGGAAAAAAAAAATTGATAAACCTTCGTTAAAAGTTTTGGACATATAGAAACCCTATAATTTGAAAACTAATGATTGGCGAAAAATAAATGAAAAAACAACGATTTGATTCATGGAGAGTGAAAAGTGGTAGTGGGGACATGGAGGGGTTTCGTGAGGGACTGTTGAGGTAAAGAAGGGCGAGAAAGAGAGTGGATTGCAATCGGAGTTTGAGGTGTGTTTCCCATCAACAAAAGTCTGTGTTTTTTACTGTAAAAAAAAGGTTTGTTTTTGTTAGAGTTGAAGGTGTGTTCCCCATCAACAAAAGTCTAGTTGCAGTGTACTTAGATATTTTTGTACTTATTAGTAATTTTAGTCAGGATAAAAATGTCATATCATTAAAAAAAAAAATTAAATGGAGTGTAAAAAGATATTTACTGGATTGTCAATAGCATCTCTCTTCATTAATAATGGCTCTAAAATTTATTTCAAAAAGCAAATGATGGATAAGTGTCAAAAGGAGAAGGGAGAGTGTCTTTGGAGAGTGACTTGAGAAAGTAATTCTAGCATCCCTCTATATTGAATTTTTTTTATCCTTTCTCTCCTGCAGGTCACCAATTCCATTAAGGGGTAATCAAACTAATTCAGGGTGTTAAATGACTATTATGCCCTTGGATTCATGATTTTAATTTTAAAATACATTTACAAAATAATAATAAAAACAAATTAAAATATAAAAACAAAAACTAACTTTTTTCCAGAATCAAAAACCCATGATCAAAACTTTTACTAGAATTGAAAAACAAAACAAAACTATATTCCAAAACCCCCTTTTTTTTTTTTTTTTTTTCCATTCACCAAAATTATTTTTGAACCAAAACATCATTATCATCAATTTATAACCAACACCAAACCAACCACTAGAAACCTAGATTTTTTATCCCAATCACCAAACCATCATCATCGTCACTTCATCACCACCACTAAACAAATCCAACAACCCAACCATTCCATCATCAACACCACACAAATTCACAACCAAAAAAATCAAGAAAATAATGGAAAAAAAAATCATCATTGTTGACGCCCCAAATTGGATCTTGAATTTGGTGACCTCTTGACAATAATAGATGATTGAGGGCGACCTGCCAGCATAGAATGAAAGCTATCATGAAGGGCACCGACAGTGTTGTCGGCATGACCCTTTCGATAATCTAGTCAGAATTCTATCTAATTTGGAGAAAACAAGTGTTTAACAATTAACTAGCATAAAAAAAGATTCCATACCTACTTTCTGAATGTCAAAATGTATTTATACTAATTTTCTGATATTCGTGGGTGAATAATATGTGGAGCTCGATCTCCACATTTCCGCAACTCGTTGTGGGTGAACTCTTTGCGGGATGTGATCTCCACATCATCACTACTCAACATGGATGAAATAATTACGGAGAATAATCTTACCACTTGATCACATTTTACTTTATTTTGTCAAGCGGGGATATAAGAGCAATTAAATACAAATAACTACATCTGTGTCCTTGCTTAGTGACATGATGCAACACTACTACTTGCAAGGCGCAACATGACTATAAAACAATTCTCTCTTTTGACATGGTAAGTGTTTTACTCGATTTAGGAAGACTTTTCAACGCTGTGGACTATTGACATTCCTAATTGTGGTACAACAATCATCACCATTAATAAAACTAGGTTTGAACCAGCATTAGGTTTGAACCAAGTAAACTAGACCCAAAATGAGGTTCGACTCAGAATCGAGTTAGACCCGATGTGAAGAGAGAGATGGAAAGAAAGAGAGAGAAGGAAGATGTGGCAGCCAGAAGGAGATCGAGCACTGATCTCCTTGGCTGGAAGGGGATCGACGCTCGTATAGATGGTGGTTAGTGTGATTTCGGTGGGTTGTGATGGTGGCTAGGGTTTAATGTTTGATTTTATTATTTGTTAAATAACTTTTAATTTAAGTTTTTTACCAATTTACATGTTTACCTTTGTGGATTTAATAGTAATGAAGAAAAATTCAATTTACGGGAAGATTGCGGTCAATTTTGAAACAAAGGGGAATGTGGCAAATGGGGAAAACTACAGGGGTAAAATAATAATTTCCATAAATTAAATCTCAAAAGGAAAGAAATGCGGCCAGCGGCGTTTCTCCTGAAAAGAAGAAAAAAAAACAAAAACATGGACGGACCTCCAGAGAACGATCTCTGTTCAGTTTGCCATGGAAGCTTCACCGTTCCTTGCCAAGCCAACTGCTCTCACTGGTTTTGCGGTGCCTTTTCTTTTTCTTTCGAAATCTCAAAAAAAAAAAAAAAAAAAAATCGTTATTATCAACAAAAGTTGTGAAATTAATCCAAAATTGGTTTCTTGTTGTTCAGGAAACTGTATATTGATGGTTTGGCAACACGGATCGGCGATTCAACCATGCAAATGTCCGCTGTGTCGTCGTCAGATTACTCTGTTGGTCCCAGCGGAGGTTTCGTTGAGACAACGCCACGATCCTGCCGTTGCCGAAATTCTGCAGAAGATCGAGCCCTATAACCGTCTTTTCGGTGGACAGGCCAGTGGTCTCATCCAGGTACTCTGAAGAAATTGATATATTACTACTACTCTCTTGAACTAGTGATTTTTGCCTTGGAAAAAACAAGCGTTTTCGTTTATGGATGTTGTTTGTATGAAACGTATGTTGTCTTGATTCAGTGGTGAATGGTGAAAGTACTCCTATGGAAATCACATCACTCTTTAAATTGCTTGCTTGATGAGTAGACATTGTGGATGTGGTGTGATGCAATTTATGCAACTCAAAACGTGTAGACATGAGATATAGAGAAGTTTTTGCATTTTTCTTAAAGCTCAACTAGTTTGTAGCTTTTTATAGGAAGCTGAAGGACTTAAGGTTGGTGTGTTAAAGCATGAAAACAATCCCCTTTTCGCTCAAAGACAGCTAACTTGTAACCACCTACACAGACAAATCATTCTACATTGCTATTCCATCTCAATAGGCAAGTTGCAACTTGGATCTTACAACAGCTATAGGAGCATTTGAATTGCTTTTCTCCTTTTCCTCTGACAATTTGCAGACTGCAATTGTTTGCATCACTAATTCACTATATCTTCTGATTGTATATCATTTAGAATTTCTAAGCATAAAAGAAAGAAAATTGCACAGGTGTACAAATCAATTCCATTGATTATTCCTAAACCTGTATCAGAGCTCTGTTTTAAGTGGTTGGATGATAATCGGATGAAGAAGAAGTGTTCTATGGGAGAGTAATTGTGAATTTTTGCTGAAACATTCCTTCATCTTGCATAAGTTATGATCTGTTGATTTATATTTCTTGACCTCCTTTTTAGCCTTCTTTTTGCCTCTAAGTTCGAGGATTTTTCCTTCTTTTTTGTCCTAAACAACTGGAAAGCCTCAGTAACTTGGGGTTGAGGGTCTCTTCCTCTTTTTGTATATTTTCAGGGGATACTTTTCTATAGTTTTTTGTGTGTTCATTTTTTCACATTGGTGGTGTGGCTTTTTCTGGCTGCTGGCTGGATTTTTATTCACCTTTCATTTGTGTATTGTTTTCTTTGCTTTGCAATATCTAAAATTTTGTTTCCAATAAAAATATCGTTGCATTTGTTTCTCAAACTGATTTATGAGACTACTGTAGGACCACAAACAAAAGTTTGAGGTGTCAACAGTCTTTGTTTTAGAGAATGACAGCCTCTAAAAGGGATTTGTATGGTCTTTGGATTTACTTGCTACTCTTCTGATCTCTCTATGAATTCCCTGCTTTTTCTCCCATGTAGTGTTTGTAAGTTGTTATTTTTATGTAAGAAAATTGCTTTTATGCCAACTTCAGTGGGGTTTTTTTTTTTTTTTTGTCTCTTTCCCGAATGATATGTTATTTAAACAAATTTCCCTTCTATGTTGCCAGAATTTCACTTATTTATTTACTTTTTTTTTTTTCCTGAAAAAAGCTGGTTAAGATGGCTGATTGATATTGGTATATACTTTCTCAGTCATTATGATAAATTTCACATTTAAGTGGCCTGTATTTATCTGTTAGAACTTATGATCTGTAAAGATGGTTTCTCTTGTTGACAGAGACTGCAAGATCTTCCTTTTTTATTAAGGAGATTGCTACGAGAAATGGTGGATCCTCAGAGATCACTTCCTTTTGTCATCAGGATACGTGTTTATCTTTCAGTAAGTCACCAAGAAACCTTGTAAATTATTGCTGTACAATTTGGCACTGCAGTTAATAACTTGCTCACATAACCCCATGCATGCTTATATGCTCAAGTATTTTGCTACTGACAAAATTATATGTTTTGGTGTTCTAGATGAGCTATAGAAAGAGTTCCTTCTCGTGTTGTGTTACACTGTTATGTAGACATATTCTGATTTGTTCTCTTGCTTACAGATGATACTTAGCGCTGTCTACATAATCAGTCCCGTAGACATCATTCCAGAAGGTATCTTTATTGCCATATATTTTATTGACATATTCCATCTCAACAAACCAATGTCAATATGAATCCTCAATTATTGGTTTTAATTTGCAGCAATATTGGGGGTAGTTGGCTTGTTAGATGATATACTGGTTGCGCTCATCGCCTTTCTCCACATTGCTACCCTCTATCGATCAGTGCTGTACCATCGTCATGGAGGTAGTTCGTGAACTGCCTTGGCGCATGGTATGAAGGTCATTTGTTGTTTGTGCAAAGATGAAGATGACATGTTTAGAAATGCTACAATAGTTGAACTTGAGGTTGTGTTGTGCTAGACTAATGGAATTCAAGTTGATATGATGATATCTCCAGAGAGGACTTGTTTTTGTTTTTAAAAGTACGACAGACAGTCTGCCTTGCATTACTTTGTTAATTTATACTGTAATGTCAGAACTATAGAGGATTGTATATATGCTTTCACCTTTAAAACTAGTTCCTTGTGTCAATCAACTTGGATTCCTTTCGGTTTCAGGGGTAACTCTTGTTCAAATTCGAGGTAATAGTGTATCTTTACGTATAGGAAGCACTAATAAGCCAGGTAAGGTTTAATGTGCTCTTTATCAGTACATGTACGGGGTACTACTACGTTATAAATACAGTAACTTTATCAGGAATGTCCAACAGTACATATTACGAGCCATTAGATTGCATTTAATTGTATGAATGTAACTTCATAGCTACCAATCATCACGAATGGCTGCTAGTGGAAGCTGGGGCGAATTGATATGTGCCACCAGTCCACTAAATACTTTATTTCTGAATTTTATTTAATTACAGCTCTGTGTGTTTATGGTGAAACTAAGTGGCTTCAAGACATACAAAGAAGATGCACCCTGGTGTTCTTGAAACTTTGTGGAAACTTTTGTTTTGATTTCCTTTTTTTTTTCTTTGTTTGTTGGTGATTTGAGACGAATCAAACTTGAGTCTTTGAAGGTTTTTCAGAATAGTTTGTGTTAATATATGCAAGTCATAAAATTTTAATGAATCATCAAGCTTAGCACCTCGAAACGACGCCGTTTCTCCCCGAAAGCATCTTCGCTGGTGCTTCCGCTTCTTCCTTTCGACGTCAACGAGGTGCGTTGAGATTTTACTCTATTTTTATGTTCAGGTTTATTAAAAATAAATAAATAATTTGAAATTGATTCGTTTTCATGATTATTTTATATTTATAGGTTCTGGTTCCATCTGAGAGTAAGATACTGCATTTATATGAAGCCAGATATCTAGCTTTGTTGGAGGAGGTACTCCATTATTATATTTCCTTTGATTTTTATATTTATTATTATTTTTAATTCGAACTACAAACTTAATCGTGTAGGTGTGAGGCTAAATGATAAAAGGAATTATAGCTCTCTTAACTCTTAATCAATTCTATTGGTTGCAGTCTTTAATAAGAAAGAACCTTTTTGTGCATTTTGTGTTGGACCCTATTGCTATCAGTGATTCAGCAGCTGAAGTATCATTTGCTGCTAGATTTGGTTGTTTGGTTCTTATAGAAAATGTAAGCTTCCAAACTTTTTTACCTGAAAAATTACGAGTCTTTTTATATTATCGACTAACTTGATGCTTGACTTTCAGGTTCAGCGATTAGATGTTGGAGCGTTAATCACTATAAGGGGAATCGGTTGTGTCAAGATCATCAAATTTTTTCAGGTGAAATGCATTTAAATTATACCTTTTCCATGAATTTTACAGCTTTTTTTTTTTTTATCACATCAAAGCTTTCTATATTGGAACTAGTCACTTATTCTGTGTTTGGAATAGCCTAAAATGTCCAAAATTCAATCCAGTCATTGAAGTTTTTCAGCCCAGTAATATAAGTTAAATATTTAAACTAGTTATGACAAGTAGTGCTTTCTTTTTCCTAATATGTTTCAGTATGTCTTTTCTTAATTCACTATCTGCATGATACAAGCTTTGGAAGTGCATCTCTTCTCTGTTATGTGATCTGTGTGTAGTAACTCTTCCTCTAATAATCAGTTGCTGTAGTTTTCAATAATTGGTGGGACAAAAAATGGTTTAATGATAATAGTTTGCGTTGGATTTCAGTAACAATACAGTGGTGAAAGGAAAATAATATGATAAGGAGGATATAGTTGAAGGTTTAGAATTCATGAACAAAAATCTTATTAGTCTCCTTATTACATGTTAATGCCCTTCTATGTCCATTGCTTTTTTCCTCTTCCCAGCTCTGTCAGCTTGCTGTGTTTTTATCTCAGTGTATGTTTATCCTAGCCGCATCCCGCATGGTTGAACTGTTGTGTTTTCTAGAAATCCTATTTACTACTGTGTCTTGCAGGCAGAACCTTACTTGAAAGGTGAAGTCATACCAATGCAGGACACAGCTCCTGACTGTTCAAGTGATGTGATAAGCTCCAAACTTTCAGCTGTGAAGGATGCTGTTTACAGTTTAAATATCTTAGAGATCAAACTGAAGGTATGCTTCTGTGTGTGTGTGAAATTTTTTCCTTTAAGGATAAAATTTTATCCTTACTGAAATTTTGGAGTAATCCAATGAGGATTTGAATAAGCTGAAATTTTCTAGAATTATTGACGGGGAAGTGGTTAGGGATTTGAGAACTTACGTTAGGTGTAAATTTAGGAAAGATAATTAGAGATTTTGGGGATATTATCTTTTGTTATTTTATTAGTATTTATCTTTGTGATATTATCTCCTTTAGAGATAATTGATTCAGGTTATTATCTTTTAGTATTTGTTTTCTAGTTAAACTCTTTGTATTTATCTCCTGTGTCTGATCATTATAAAAGGCCCCTTAGAGCCTTTTGTAGGGTTAGACTCGATGAATTGAATAAAGAATTGAATTGCTTTGTTTTCCAATCTCCTTTTCTAGTTCTATTTCCTCTTGGTTCTACATCAATTATATTTGATATGGAGAGCAAAAAGTCAATTTTTTTATGCTTAGGAAGAAGAAGAAATATTGGTAGCCCACTCTTTCAATTAGTAGGAGGTCAAAATTTTCTTATACCTTCTAGTACATGCAGAGGTGTCTCCTTTCTATTTGACCTTAAAACTTGAAAGCAAAAGTTCAAATATCGTTGAAAAACCTATTTAGATTTGCTGCCTTCTAACTCAACTTAGTTTGATTGAGAATTTTTATGGTACCATTGTTAAAGACAATCATTTACCAAGTTGATTTTTTGGCTACTTTTTTGGGTTGTGTAGCATTATTGATCTTATAAATGATTTCCATGACCAAAAGAGATTGTTTAAGTTTCAGGCCTCATAAATTATGATTAGCGTGTTGCAGTAGATAATTATTATGCATACTTTCACATTACCATTTTTGTGGTGCATAGGAGTTGTCTGCTTATTTATCTCATGTAAATAGGCTCCCAAGGAAGCACTTTTGCAGACTCAGATTGTGAATTCTCTTTTATGGGCTGATAAGGAACCATCCTTAGATTGTGATGATGCTTTTGTTCCATCTTTGCCCGAGCGTATATCCTTTGCAGCATTTCAACCCGTAACAGGCAAGTCTATTTCTTGCTAGATATCTTTTTGCTTTGATATTAATCTCTACAATACCCAAAAAAACAAATGCTGCTCTCTTCACAAAAGGAAAAAAAAAAAAAAGAAAGTATCCGTTTTCTGATTTGTAAGATTATTGTAGGACAAGAGAAATGAAATTGAAAAGAAGAGGGAAGAGTCTTAGAATAGAAAGAAATCAAGAGCTAGGAGAGGGAGAAAAACAATAAAGGAGAGAAATAATAGAAGGGGGAGAAAACTTATAAGAAAGAGAATAAGTATTTCAAAATATCAACTCGTCTTCATTAAATCAAATCTGTAAAACAAATAACAAAATAAACACCTGGTTGTATGCAAACCAAATCTAATTCCTAAGAATCATCGGAGCGCCCTTGTTACATGAAATTCTACAGCATAATATTCGTCTTTTTTGTTTTGCTTTCTTTTTAATAGAAGCAGCTTATGAATGATGTAACATCTAACTTGGCAAGTATTATAAGTTAATTTAAATCTGGGAGTTTTTTGCTTGAACAGGTTCGAGTCAATCTGAAGTGGTGAAGTTGCAACAAGAGAAGTTAACTGTGATGGACTTAAAAGACACAGTGCAAAGGCTATATGATTCACTGGAATTGCTTAAAGAGAATATTTCCATGGTTGTTGCCAAGCTTGCTATTCAATCCATTGAAATGCAGTAGTCTATGCAACTTTGTGTTAGGCCTTTTTAGTGTATTGTAAAATAAAATTAATTGGAGAGAGGTCTCTGCAAAGTTCATATTGTAAGAGAAACGTTTTTCTGTTGATAAATATTCAAAATTTTGAGAATTTCGGAAAATTTTCGAAAATATCGCCAATATGTTTTATATATATTTTTGAAGTATTAATGAAAGATATATTGACCTCTTAAAATATCCGAGTGTCAAAGTTTATAATTTTAAATTTTAAATGCCAAATGGTTTATCAGGTGAAAAAAATTCATAGAAATGAATGAGTGGAGTTCAATTAAATTGGAAAAGAAAATTGTAATTTTAATCTGGAATTTCAAACATTAAAAATTTCAATTTCAATATTTAAAAATGAAGAATTGTGATGATTAGTGAGTTTTCTTTTAATATTAAGTATTACACACCCACCTCAAGAAAAAGGAAAAAAAAAAAAAAAAAAAAAAAGAGGAGAATGATATACAAACAATTTTGTGAATTTGATTGAAATAATTCTAAAAAAATTTATTTATTTTTCCATTTTTGTCTATGAATAATAATAATAAATCTTGTAATTGGAAAGTGGTGGACTAGAAAAATAGAAATAAAATATCTAATTTGAGCTGATACTGATTCCACTAAAAAAAGATATAATATTTCCATAAGGTGAAGCTCTAAAGACTAAAATGAAATAGAGTTACAGAAGAAATGGGGATGGCCTTGACAGTGACCCCCTTGTTTCGTGCCTCAATTGCCACCAGCGCCACCGCCACTAGACAGCCGTGTCTCCGCCGTCCTGACTTCTGTACGTACATTCTTCCATGAATTTACATTGATATTCGTTTATGTTGCGATTCACTACAATTTGTTTGATATTTTTCTATGAACCTGTTGGAGAATTGGTACCCACTTTAAGTCTGTGTAGTCATAAATCTGTACATGTTATAATTCTAAATTTATTGATTTTAAGGTCTTTGGATATGGTTTTCTCAATTCATGTCTATAATTCAAGAAAAGAAACAATTCTTATACTGATTTCAATAGTATGATAAATTTGAAACTTTGCATATTACTATGAATGTTTACAATAACTGGGACTTTTGAAATTCCGCAATTCTGACCGCTAAACTTCAGTTTTTGCTCAGAGAAAAAGAAACATAAATTCTCAGAGGTTATTTACAAGGAACACAGTTTGTAGTCTAGTCCAAGTGGAAGATGGTGTCAATGATGAGGCTTGTGAATTAGTTAATGGGGTGGAGCTTTCCATCGGGGAGGGAAATGACAGCATCCAAGCTTATCTCTGCACGGCAGTGAAAAACAACAATGAAACTGGTGTACTTGTGTTGTCTGATATTTTCGGATTTGAAGATTCATCTACCAGAGACTTTGCATATCGCGTTGCGTGCAATGGATACAAGTATGTCGCTTATGTCCATGTAACATTTTGTGTTTTACCAGAATGTATGCATTCTCTAAACATTACTTTGTTTCTTTCAGTGTCTATCTTATGTCCTTTTATTATAAGCCTATACTCATTGCTTCTGTTTGTGGGATGAAAATGCAGTGTTCTTGTTCCAGACTTATTTCGCGGAGATCCATGGGGGAAAGACCGTCCTAAGACTATGTTTGAACAATGGATGGCAGGACAGGACTCTCAGCGGGTTGCAAAAGATATTGCCACGGCAACAGAATGGATGGTCAATGAATTTATGGCTGCAGGAATTTCAAAGAAGCTTGGCATAATTGGTTTTTGTTTCGGAGGTGGGAAAGTAATAGAAGTTTTAGCCCGGGACCAGGGTACTTGTTTTGGTATTGGGGTTTCCTTTTACGGCACAAGGATAGATCAATCTCTTGCATCAAACATTATGGTACCTGTCTTGTTCATCTCAGGGGACAATGATCCTCTGTGTCAGGTGTCTATCATAAAGGATGTTGAGAAGAGAATTGGTAGGGGGTCTAGGACAGATATTTTTGAGGGAAGAGGTCACGCCTTCGCCCATCGACCAGGATCTCCTGAAGAAGATGCTGATGCGGAACAAGCTTTTACGATAATGAGAAATTGGCTACACGATGGTTTGGTCGTAAACAATTGAATTTCACTGCTTCTAAGTGTTTTCAATTCTGTTGTAGTAAAGTTAGTTCAGCTACTTGTGATAGCTAAGAGTTTCTTGTTAATCTGTTATAGTGTTTGTTCTTAGCTCTTTTTCATGTAAAGTTGTTGCTTTTATTTCTCAACTGCTGGGGCATTAAAACTTCAAACTGGTTGATTGGAGAAAGCTAAAGCTGTTGTTGACAACTGCTGTTGTTGCTGTTGACAATTGCTTTTCATCGGATCGAATGAGATGAATCACTAGGTCAAGAGAAAAATCATCTAAAAATGAACTTTTCACTTAATTCACAATATAAATATATATACTCTGACAACACTCTATATTCTGTGTTCATCAAACTTTGTGTTTTTCTCTAATCTTTTCTATTTGAAAACGAGAAAAAATTGTTGAAAACCTTCACACTCGCACTCATGTAAAAAACTGTCACGTTCAATTGTGTAAACGTGTTTTCAATTGCTTGGGCAAGTTTCTTCAAATAACTGCTCATGCATTTACTTTAATAAGTGTACAAATTTGGACTCTTGACCCTACTTAGGTGTATGATGGGTTTTCAACCCAATTATATATACCAATCTCTCACTCCTCCCACTTGCACAAGTGGGGCTAACAAAATTTCACAAAAAGAACAAGAACACTATTATGATATCATCAATAAATGCATTCATACAGATAAAATTCAATTGTAATTTTTTTACAAGAAATATAATATTGTTTATTATTATGTCTTAGATTTAATTTAAATATTTTTTTTGGGTCTAAAGCATACCTAATCACTCTATTATTTGAAAAGCTATGCTTCACTTTGTAACATTTCATGTATTCATAATTTTACAGTCACAAAGAAAAATAAAATCACAATTTTTTATTTCATTTAAAAATAACTAAAACACAACGAAGAGTTCCAGCTCTCTACTATATATATCTATATATATATTGAAATATCCAACTCTCTACTATATATATATATATATATATATTTTTTTTTTGAATATCCAACTCTCTACTACTTACTAACTATTCTAATAAAATTTAAATGTATATTAAAAAGAAATAGAAGAAGCATAGAGTTATATGAATATAAAGTCAGTGAAAACGTGAAACATACATCGGCGTCCAGGGTAGCTTTGCATGATGAGTGTCACATTTTATAGAATTAGAGTACCAAATTCTTTATTGATATAACTGAGGCTTTTGAAGTTCTCTAGTTACTTGAAATTGTAAGTTTGTCATTATTAATTGAGTGCATGCATGAAACTATGGAAGTATGATTATTAAGGAGTTCAATATAATGTACATAGATTTCAATTAAATTTCGGTGCGGGCCGCGAGAGCGGTACCAAATCGAAGTAAACTTTAAATACTAGATATGGCTTCAAAATAACAGGAGTCTATGAGATGATAGAGGATAAGTTTTATCGTTGAGAGGGAAACAGCCCGGATCACCAGCTAAGGCCTATAAATGACCTTACAGTAATAGAGGAGGTAGGGGTGCAAAGATAGCCAAGAGGTTTACCTAGAAACAACCACCCTTGAAAGAGTATGTAATAGCTGACTGATCGAACGCTCTTGCGCCGAAGTTGAACAGTTTTAACAATTTTTTTTTTTTTTTAATTTTTTAATTTTTAAAGGACAATGGTTTTTTCAATTATTATGAAGTTCAATGTGTGTATATACAGAGGGAGGTTTTTATTTTCATTCTTGATGGCCCACCAGTTAACTTATTATTATTTAGGGATATTATTAGCCCCCAAGGTATACTCTGTTGTTAAGACGAAAATATAAAAAACAGATAACAATAAAATAAAATAAAAAATAATAATAAAAAAATAAAAGATCTCCACCATCCATCTTTGGATGGTGGGGATATATCTTTTTATTTTTAATTAATAATAATAATAATAATAATAATAATAATAATCTTTACTTCAATATATATATATATTACCTCACAAAAAGAGATTTATTAAAAAAAGAACTTAATGAATAAAAAATATAAAAAATTACAATTTCATCAACACACCAATCGATCACCTTCGATCATCATCACTTCAAATATATATATATATATATATATATATATATATATTACCTCACAAAAAGAGATTTATTAAAAAAAAAAATTAATGAATAAAAAATATAAGAGATTACAATTTCATCAAGACACCAATCGATCATCTTCGATCATCATCTTCGTTCTCTCTCATCAAGACCAGATCACTCATTCTCTCTCTTCGATGTTGAAGATGGGTTTGGAGTTTTTTAAATTTTTTATTTTTAGGTTGAAGAGATGAATTTAGGTTGAAGAGATTTGGGAATGATTTTCAGGGTTTAGAATGATTTTCCAGATTTGGGAATATATAAATTTAAGTAAAGATTTATGGGTTTCGATTGACAGTGGAGATGGATCTAGTGTTTCGAAAATTTGAATAAATTTTTTACATTGATTTGGATCTGGTGGACTCTGATTTGGTTAATTTACATTTCGATCATCAAAATTTTTTTATTTTTTTTAATGTTTTGTTTTTTTTTTTTTTTTTTTGTGAAATGTAATTTTTTTTATGAGATTACGAAATTACCCCTTTTTAATTGAAAGTCAACGTCCAAAACAGACTGAACAGTTAACAGAAGAGGGTCGGTTAACATAAGTTTGATTTTAGAGGGAAGAACGCCAATAAGTCCAAACCTTGTCCTCGTTTTAACAATAGGGTATAGCTCAAGGGAGGAAAATAATAATATCCCTATTATTTATTTGTTTGAACTTCGAAGACACACAAAATTCTTAATTAATCCTTTTATTTTTCCTTAATATAAAATCATCATTTATGATTTATCTGTTAAAAGATAATAGAAATGAGATAATCACACCTATTTTTAAAAACTAACATTTTAACACATAAAAAAATAAAAAATTATATATTATGTATAAGTGTTTAACTAAATTGCTATTAACAGCAATGTTATTGAACAATTATGTGAGAGAGAGTTTGTTTATTTTAGTTTTAAGAGATAATTACCCCGGTGACCATTGAATTGATGACACTATCAAAATGGTCACTAAATTGGAAAGTTGTTCCAAAATGGCCATTTTTGACGAACTTTGTAATATTAGTGGCTATTCATATCCAATTCCATCTAATTTCATCCAATTTCATTCAATGAGTGGTATTTTGGTAAATAAAGGAACACCATTAATTTATTTTAGATTTTTTATGGAAATCAATTTTTTTAATGAGTATCATTTTGATAAATAAATGGATGACATTAATTTATTTTAAATGTTTTTTAGTAATCAATTTATTTTTTGAAAAGAATTATTATATTTAGTGTGTCACTAAATATAATTATTCTTTTCAAAAAACAAAAGAAATGGTTTAAATTAACATGGTTCTCTGTTTTGAGTGTTTTTTGGCTGCATTTTTTTTTTCCTGCTCTTGTTGCTCTGTTAGGTTCTGTCTCCTTTGTCTTGGTTTGTGTTATTGTTTTGTTCTTTAGGGTTGTTCTTCCAATGGCGTTGTTCCTGTTGTTTGTGTTGGTGCCTTTTTTGGCATTTCAATAAATCTTTGCTGATAAAAAAAAGAAAAAAAAGAAATCACTAACTTTTTTTTATTATTATTTTACTTCTCATTTGATATCCCTATATATATATATATTTACACATACTAAATATAATTATTTTTTTCAAAAAAGAAAAAATTGATTTCTAAAAAAAATTTAAAATAAATTAATATCATCCACTTATTTATCAAAATGCCGCTCATTGGATGGAATTGGATGAAATAGTCATTTCCGTCACAAAATTGGTCAAAAATGGCCATTTTGGAATAACTTTCCAATCCAATGGCCATTTTGATAGCGTGTCATCAATTCGATGACCACCAGAATAATTATCCTTAGTTTTAATTATCAAATCCTTAATTTATATACAGATTGAAATCTAAATAATGAAATTGACCCAATAACATTGTTGATTGTTAGTAATAATACAATGATAAATATATTAAAAAAGATTCTTAAAATTCTTTTCAAAAAAAATATTCTTAAAATTAGTAATCTTTTATTATAATTTTTTTAAAAATAAAAATAATAAGACAAAACTTCATTTAATTGTTTTTACTCTTACGACATATTAAAAATATATCTCCAAAACAGTTATGTTGACACTTATAAAAAAATAAATTATAGATATAGGGTTATACTAGAACAACTTAAATTTGTGACTTAAAATTTTTATTTCAACATCTCAACCACTCATTTGCTTTTTTAATTCAAGAGTTATAAAAATTAGTTATCTTTTATTATAATTTTAAAACATAAAAAATAAAAAAGACACAAATCGTTATTTAATTGTTTTTACTCTTACAACATATTAAAAATATATCTTCAAAATAATTATGTTGACACTTAAAAAAAAAATTATTATTATTATTATTATTATTATTATTATTATTATATATAGGGTTATACTAGAACAACTTAAATTTGTGACTTAAAATTTTGACTTCAACATCTCACCATTCATTTGCTTTTTAATCAAAGAGTTATAAATGTATTCAAATCTCAGATATTGAATTAAGAGTACATGAGTGGTTGGATGATGAAATCAAAAGATTAAGCCATAAATTTAAATTGATTTAGCTTGATCCATATAAAAAAAGAGAGGATTGAATCTCTACCGCCCATCAGTCCCCACCAATATCTCCATCCTTCCTCAATCACACCAAAAAATTTTCCAACATCTCCATCCATTCTAGCAACAAAGCTACCAGACCCACCTCTAACATCTCCACCAAAAATGAAAATCAAAAAAAAAAAAAAAGCGCTTTAAGAGGCCAAATGCCAAATTCAACATTAAACAACAAACGAAACCAAATATTTCAACACTTGGGTTCACAATTCACAATCATTCCGAATCCTCCACCAAAATCAAAACAAATAGTCATTAAAACCCTAAATCTCCTTCAATCAAAATCCCAAACCAAAACCCACTAGATCTAAAGCAAAACAAAAACTACAAAATCAAAAAAGAAATGAAGATACAAACTCTACTGGTTCTCGCATTAAACAAAAACGTTATTGAAAATAAAAATGAAAAAAGGTAAATCGAAAAAGACCAATACCAAGCTAGAGAGATTGACAATTCGTTTGAAGGCGATTCGACGGCTAGTGTCACCAATTTATCCGGAGAAGAAAACAAAGAGAGAGAAAGAGAGTTTTTGGTTTTTTGGCTTTTTAATGGCTCTTTAAATTAAAAAAAAAAAAAATCGTGTGCTCTCACTTACTATTAACTTCTATTTTTATTTTAGTTTTCAGTTTTTTATTATCTTTTTATTTTTTATAATAAACAAATATTAAAAAAATAAATTTATTGTTTGGTGCTGACACATGACATCTTTTTGGTTTAAAGACAAAATCACCTTTAAAACCGTTAAAGTTGACTAACGTCTGACTCACAGAAGGACCAAATTGAGTGATTTTTGAAAACATAGGGACCAATCCAATGAAAAATAAATAAGTGAGTAAAAAATTGACAATTCAAAAAAACATAAGGACCCAAATGATAATATCCCATATATATTCAGGATATTGTTTTCAACTTTTGCTGCTATGCCTTTTCGAATCTGAAAAAGATAAAATTAAATTTTCGTTTTCAAATGAAAACAAGAAAACAAAAAACAGAAACAGAAAACGTTACCAAACGGCCCATAATTATCATATTAATTTTGTTTTTATTATTCTCTTACATTCATATTTGACTATTTGAGCAAGCATGATGCATGCATGGACCAAACATGTCAACTAAAAGTGATAACATCCAGGTACTCAATCAAGTGATATATAAAAATTGATGATAATTCACATTCCATAATTTGTATTATGGGAATTGCTAATGGAGTAGTTATATATAATAACGTATATTCTATATATAACATTTTGTCTTCTAGACTTTTCTACCACTAAGTATCTAACAAGATCGATATGTCAACACTAAAAGCACTGTTGGTCTTCCCAGTGATGTGCCTATGTTCCTGTTTGTTTTTGTTTTGTTTATATATATACATTTATTCGGAAAAACTTGAACCCACATCCTCATAATACAAGTGTAATGGATTTACTACCGAACCGACCCCATCTTGTAATATTCCAATTTGTTTTGAAGCCAACACACCAACATGGCAACATGCAGTGCTTTTAACGTTTGCTTGTGTTAATATACATACATTCAATTTAAGTTATACATCTAACGCATCGTTTGGTGGATTCGTAAACTGTCAAACAAATTCAATTCAAATCTTTCTGAAGAACAACTGGTTTACTTCTTCAAAAACAAATAAACTGATGAATTAGCAATGTAAGATAATTGTATAGTTTTCTTTCTTCAAAATGTATTCTCGATAACAAACAATAACTGTAAATTCCATTTCTACCTTCTCTCACAACAGTAGATTCTAGCATGTAAGAATATGCAAGAAGAAAAATTCAAGGCTTTCACCGTAACCAATTATTTCTCTCTTTTTCTTACCCTTGTGAATTTTATCAGTGATAGAATTACAGAATAGGAGGCCAAGGTCACCGTACTCAATGTAGTTTGCAGTACATCAGATTAATGGTTTATAAAAGAAGATCGTATGTACTACATTTTCAAAAGCCATTACAGGTAAACGAGCCAACAACATTATCAACTGAAGAAAACTGTCATTTCAAAAGCAATCAACTCGCTGGTTTCATCAAAATCTCAACTCATTCCTGTCCACCCTGAGAAGAAACAAGAGAACAAATTAACTCTATGACAACAATTTTACTATAAACATTACCAGTAGAAGACCATAATGTAGTTGATCGTGAATATTCATAATTCAACAAAATACAGAATCATGTAGCCATCATAAATTGAATCCTTGACCATTTTTTCTGCAATGTTGTTTGTCCACTTTCTCTTTTTCCTTCAGAATTGATTTTTTAAGAGAATATATAAATGATTAAAAAAGCTTAGACAAAAGACAAAGAGCATAATATAGCTTTTTCTATTCTCAGACACAAACACACACACAGGTAATTATGGGACCAACCTGAGGAGCTGGAGTGCCTGAAATTTTAGGAGATGCCAACTTCGCTGGAGATCCATTAAAAATACTGGAACAATCTGTGTATGCCGATCCAATTCCCACTCCAGCACCAAAAGCTACAGATGCCCAGCGAGTAGCAGGACTGCCTGGTTATATACATGGTAAAATCAAGGTTACTCAGTTGAAAGAATAGAAGAACACACTTAAAAAACCTAAGAAATGCTGACGCATGATTTCTTCTTTAATGCAGAAGGCCAAAGTATTGAGGAAACAACACCTGATAAGAATTTGTCATACATCATGTCATAAATGAATTTCATATTTTCCTAATTGGATGTCACTCACATGATCATAATTTTCTAGAGGTAAAATAACAGGAATTTTGGCTTCTCACAATTGCTGTCAGAATCAAAGAAGCATGAGTGCACCACAATGTTGATATTTTTCTATAAAAGCACATAATTGTGCACCATCCTAAGTTGCAACATGACTATTTTCCAAACCACATGCAACCTAACAATGCAGAAACAAAGAACTGGAGAAAAAACAAAACTGAAAAGCAGCAAAATTTAAAATTAGTGTCTACATTAATGCTAGTCTCCCTCGCAAATGTAATGGAATAAATCCCACCAGAACATGTATTCACAAAACTTTGCTTTCAAGAAACTGTTTGATTAAATGTCTCTTCTAATATTTTTCTTTTGATTCACGAGTTAAACATAACTATAATTTATTTTGACTAAGCGAATTGCGGGGCCTTGAGGATTCCCCACTAACAAAAGAAAAAATGGCTAAAAAGATAGAGCAGAATTGAGAATTTTCTTTAGCTGTGGTACAAAAGGTGAAGGATCCTGTGTAGAAGGAACCCATTGATAAATAGAATGTGTGTGTTCTATAGTTACAGGTGAAGGTTTGGACTAATCCTGGAAATTCAAATGCTCATAGTGGGAAAAAAACTGTTTGCAAGTCCACTCTGGTAGCATAGTATTCATTTAACAAGACTGTAAGATATGAGATGTTTGTATACACAATAATAATCATAAAAAATGATGGATGCACGAGAATCAAACCCTATTTAGAAGCCTGCAATTTTGAATCATCAGTTCTTCTGGTAGAGTTAAGCACAGTTCATGGGATCCCCCAACATTGTTAAGTCATGAGGCAAAATTTGCCTAATACCAAAGTGTAGTATGGCAGCGAATGAGGTTTCTTTTCAGATGATTTTGATGGTTAATTGATGGCCAAGGGTTAGAAAGGTTAAGATGTTCGACAATATATATATATATATATACAAGAACCATACCATAAGTAAGACTCATGGGCCACTACTACTCAAATTTGCTAACTAGACCCGGTACTACTACTCGGTTCAGAAAACAAAAAAGAGCATACTTTGTAGACAAGGCTGTTCAAGGTGATTAATTGATTTCACTCAAAGGCAATATCCTCAAAATGCCCTTCTCTTTAATTCAAAATTTCAAATTTACTCAACTCTTCAGTAGACTATGACCTTCCTCATACCTCTTCATCAAAATTGGATATCATGTTCACATGAAAAACGACCTGCCAGATATAAGTTATATAAATCTAAACCCCTTTAAAACTTCTTCTTGTGCTAGCAGGTAGTAGCATTGATCAGGAAACTGGCAGATTTTCCGATCATAAGATTAATTGAATCATAGCAAAATCTCATAACAGAATCAATAACAGTACAGAAGGTTCAACATTTAAAAGGAAGTCATCATAAGGTCATGCACTCATGCATACCCATTTAAAATTTTCAGTTTAATTGTCAACAGTGGCATTCAAACTAATCGACATTTACTAAATAAAAAAATCATCAAAATCATAAATCTCAACAACAGAATATCAAATTGAATCATCAAAATATAACATTTAATCAAGTAAATAAATAATAAGAAGAAAGTCAAACGGAAAAGGAAGAGATAGAGACTGACGGAAGAAGAGGAGACCAGTAAAAGCGCCGGCCAAGGAAGAGTAAGCGAAGCGACGGACCGTCAGATCGATACACGTGTCCCACTTCGCGTTCACGTCGTACTTCGGCGGCACGATTCCGCTGGTTTTTTCCTCTGCCATTTTTCCCTTTTCTTTTTTCTCTTTTTGCTTGGTTCAAAACTTTTATTCTCTGTTCGATCTCTCTCTGAGTGAATGTTGTCTATTATTCTGTGTGTGGAGAGAGTCACTAGTTCAGGCTTCAAGCCTCGTGGGCTGTCTGGTTGAGTTTTGGCTGGACCGGCCCATTATCTGACTTTTTTTTTTTCCTTTTTTTTTTTGGAAGGGATATTATCAAAATGCCTCTGTAGATTGACCTATTCCCTGTTTTTCCTTTCTAGTTTCATTAATGGGTATTAGACCCCTCTAGTTTACTTTATTCCCCATTATCCCTTGCCGTTAGTTTATGTTAAGATTTTGAACAACCGTTTTACCCTTCAACATAATCTGAAAAGTTACCGTTCTACAGATATTTATAAATAAAATATTTAAAACAAATATATATATACATATATTTATTTTCAAAGAAAAAAAAATCGATTAAATTCTTCAGTTTCATCAAATTGAACATAAATATAACACAATTCAAATCCAAATTGAAGAGAAAATAAACAAAATTAAAAAAAAAAATTCAACATCATCATCATCAAATTCAACAACAGTCACTAAAACCCACTATCAATCTATCTATTCTCCACCAAATCATCACAACAACAACAAAAAGATTTATCTCCCCACATCATCATAAACTCAACCACCCCAAACTTCAGGACAACACCTACAATCACCTAAACCAAACCAAACCAAAGCTTCAAAATCCCCAAACACAAACGTGGACACCCAAACCCAAACCCAAACGATCATCAATGATCCCAACCAAAAATCATCATCTCTAGAAATCCATCCTGCACACCCACACACAAACAACCACCAACTCTCTACCATCAACCATTCCTATCAAAAATCACCACCATGAGCGTTGATCTCATTGGTGAATGGAAGAGACAGAAAACAAAGAGATATATATATAGTCAATCTCTTATTAATAGAGGAGATCGACAATCCTCATTGATGGCAAGGAAGAGAGAGAGGGTAAGGGAAAGAAAGGAGAGAGGGACAATGATCCTCTACTATGGATGGGCATGGGGGCCCTTTTAGGTGAGAGAGGGTTCCTAGCAGCCCCATTCCTATACCTTCCCCTACCTCCACCCCAAAACCCAATTTCCCCCATTTTCAATCCTAATTCACAATCCGAAAATCGATGGTTGGAAACTCGCCATGGAGAGGGGAACAAAAGAAAACAACTATCACTGTTAAAAAAAAAAAAAAAAAAAAAAGAGAAAACGACACAGTAAAAAAAAAAAAAACAATTAAACAACAGTCGGCAGTTAGAGACTCACCATGGTAGCAGTCGAAGGTGTAGAAGATGGACACTACATAAAAATGTCTATTAGCGACGAACTATTTCTGATGACATTAATTGCCGTTGGTAATTCAACCTTTTCTGATGGTCGCATTAGTAGTTGACGGGTAGCATTTTTGCCATTTAAAAACGATCCGTCAACAATATTTATAAACCTAGCAGTGCCTAAAAGGTTTTCAAAAGCATAAGAATGGTGGTAAGCAAGGGTCGTCCACAGAGATCGGAGGTTAATAGTGATAAGATTAGGATTAGTAAAACTAGTATGCAATAAAGTGAAGATTCATTTGTTTAGGATGAAAGTCTAAAACTAAGATAAAATTAACAAGTAAACTAAAGTTAAGCTAACACTTAGTGAGAATGAGGAGTGATAAGATATGATAAGAAAAACGATGCGGCAGTTAACACAATCACGACATAAATAGAGGAGGAACCATTTTATCTAATTGAGAACGATTTGATCAACTAGGGCCCAATCTACCTTTTAAATGTGGATTGAGTGTGATTGAGCTAACCCTATACTACACAACTAGAATGGTCGGTTTATGAGAGGGTTCACTCAAAAACTAGGTTCTCACTAAACAACTACAATGGTTGGTGTGTGAAAGAACACTCAATCCTTAAATTCTCTAATACACAACTACAATGGTCGATTTGTGAGAGAATTGCCTTTAAGCATAGATAGATTTAAGATAGTATAGATGGCATGAATTAGTATTTTCTCAATCCACCTCTACCACTTTTTAGCCGAGGAAGTGTCAGATTGATATTTTCTCAACACTTTCCTCCCATTCAAATTAACTTGTTTAATCACTTAAATGTGATTATCTCTACTCAAATTGAAAGTTGACATTTCTAACCAATCTAAGGAGATCTCTAATCCCAACTTTATTTGAGAGTTGGTATATTTCTACTTAAATCAAAAGGGGATCAATGCAAATTAAAACATCAAATTGATTTGACAATCAAACAATGAGTTGAGAGTTGGTATTTCTACCAATCCAAAGAGAGACTAGTCAAATACATTTAAAATCAATGAATGAAACTAATTAATCAAATACTTCAATTAAGCCCATGAAAGTGCAAGCGAGACCTTAAAGTGACAACAAGCTACATCACAAGTTCAATATGCATAAGAAAACTCGCCAAAAGCACACACTACAGCATCACACCCAAGCTAGTTAAAGCTCAAAAAATTTGGCCATGCGACAAATTGAAAAATTTGGACCCCAAAAAGACTCAAGACTCTTAAAAAGACGACCCCAAAAAGACTCAAAACTCTTAAAAAGACGACTCAACTAGGCGTCTATACCCCGAAACCAAAACTCAACATTGTCCCCAATGTTGGAAACAATAGAGTTCGGCCTAGCCGTTAGGATTTTGAGTTTTGTTGGCATTATTTTACATCAAAATATTATTTTCTTTGTATTGTTTAGTTTTCCAAGTTGTATGGTTTATCAAGCTTTAAAGAAGATGGACTATGTTCCAAACAAAGTGAAGCCTTCGTGTGAGGAAAGCGTTATTGATTGCACATGTAATAAGACCTCTTTCCTCTTACAAGGCTTAGGCACACACAGACACATTATATTCATTTGTGTCCTTGCATTGTAGTGCCAAATTGGTATAACACATTCACACACATGTTTTAGTATGCTCAAGCATTGATCTCAAATTGATAAATATTGTAGAAATGCATGTACTAGGACTATCTTTAGGAAATTGCTTACTAGTAAAGCCATGTGTTTATTCGTTTGTGTGTTAGTGATTTGGACTTTAATATGATCTCATATAATTCCTTGTTGAGTTTTGGTCATTTGGGTTACTCACTCATTAGATTTTGAGTTCAAATTAGGAAGTTACGAAACTTTTACGTTCTCTTACAATGCGTTGTCTCCGTCATAGTGTATCAAGTTGAGTTCACATTCATTTGTCAAAGTTTTATAGTCGTCCTCGTGTGTTAGTGAGTTATGGTTCGTAATTCAGAAATAGATTCGAATTTCGAGTTCAAAGGTAAAACGATGGGCGAAGAACGCGAGGGGTGCGCGAGGAGAGAAACGAAAGAAGAGAATGCCAACATGGGAGGCCTTTTTGTGGAGGCGTGTGGCCACCACGGGGAGGCCTCGGCCTCCTCGTGGTGGCAACACGCCTTCACAGGAAGGGTAAATAGGCCACCTCCTAAGTGGGTCCCATCTCCTTTCATTTTCCCTCCCAATCTTTTTAGTACTCTATCTCTCTCACTTGCACATTTCAACCATTTTCAAGAGAGAAATGTGCAGAATTTTCTCTTAGATTTTCCCAACTTTCAGACACCATATCTCTCTCATCTTTTATCCAATTTGAGTGATTCAAGTTAGAGAATATTCATATTGGAGTCCTCTACAAACCCTAAGTAACCTTGAGGTCATTTGATCAAGCTTTCATTTGGTTTCACACCAAATTTGGACTGCACTCCTTAGTCTAAGGTAATTGTCAAATCCTTTGTGTTTTTGAGCTTAAATGTTCTTCAATTACCTTGAGCTTTCTTCCTATATATGTGCATGTTCTTAATCATATGTTATTAGGTTTGTAGGCTTCAATTAAAAGCTAATTTGATCTTGATTAGAATCTTGAATGTGAGTTAGGTTTTTTTTTCTTTTTCTAAACCTATGTTTTCACATGCTTGTTACGCACTCAAGGCTATCAACTCATGATATCCACCCTAAGCTATAAACTCCTAGTCTATCCTTGGGCCTAGTGAACCATCTAGCCTACTTTATATCCGAGATGTGTCCTACACCTCTAGGAAGCAACTTCCTATCCAAGACGCTCATGTTTCTAGGAAGATTCCTCTGCTTAGCTATCTAGAACATAAAGATCCTAGTCAAACTTCCCTAGCTAAACCATCAGGAGTATCACACTCCTAGTTAAGACTTTTGCTTAGTTATCCGGATCCTCTTGATCCTAACTAAGACTTCTTGCTTGGCTATCCGGAACACTTTCCTAGCCAAGTCTTCTTGCTCAAATTAAGGCGTTACTCACCTTAACAAGAGACTTCCACCTTTTGCAAGGAAAATGATCTAAGTGATGCAAATGATGCAAGCACATTCAACATAGGACATATGGTCAATATGAACTATGGAAACTAGAATTAGACAATGAGCACACAATGCATGATATTCTAGTTTAACAATCCAAGTAATGCAATCATACACGATGATGCTTGAACATATGAAATGTATGGATCAAGTACAAATCAAGTAGACATAGACGTAATCATATGAGCACACAAGTCAAATATTGTCTAGTCATAAAACATGAATTGAAACCTAGAGCATGTGAAACACCTAACATATGTGATTTCTAGTTTCATTCACAAAGCTAACACTTGAATAAATCATATACATGAAGCATGTATTCAAGATATTAGAAACATGTACCAAAAATGCTAGAATCAATAAATATGATCACTGAATATTCTAGCAAGTATTTAGAGCAATGATATAATGAATAATCAATTAAATCCTAGTTAGCTCTAAACATAAAATCAAATGTGCTAATCTTAGATTTGTTCAAATAATGGATCCAAGCACATGCTAAGGTTATTAATCATAAAATGAGTCAATCAAATCACAAATAACCCTAGATATCACACTAATCACAATACAACTCTCAAACATGTGAAAAACTAGAATTATAGAAAACTAGTTCACATTTGTCTATAATTAGACTTGATTAAGTTTGATTATGAAGCTATCTTTCTCAATAGCATTCACCATACATATACATAAATATAAAAGAAGAAAACCCTAGGTAATTGAAGATCATAAAAGATGAAATAACAAAGTTTAGTTCAATACCTAGGAATCCCGAGCTGGTTCAGTTTTGAGGGTAGAAATATCACAAAACTCGATCAAAAAGCCTCAAACCTTCCAGGAGAAGGTAGGGGACTTGAATAAAAATATTCTCCAACTTGAATCACTCAATTTGGAGTCCGAATGAGAAAGTTATGGTGTTTGGAGGTTGGGAAAATTAGAGAGAAAATTCTGCACTCTATCTTTTTCAAATTTTCTTCTTAGAATGAAATGGGAGGGAATGGAGAGTATTTAAAAGAATTCAAGAGAGGGAAAAACGGTCCTGAAACAAATTATGGTGTGTTCATAATCTAGAGGGGGGGGGGGGGGTGTGAATTGATTTAATCAATTTTACCCAATTTTCGTGATTTGTCAAGTTTATGAAAATGCCTCTAACTAGTCAGTTTATATAGAAAGTGTAATATGTGAAGAAATATAAAAGACACTTGATATTTACATGGAAACCTTCAACAAGGAAAAACTACTGACTGTTATGTGCGCCACACACAAACCTCGAATCCACTAATTGTAATGACATTTGCAACCTAGGTTGACCTCAACCTTTCACGGTCTATAACCTGTCACTACTACCCGCAGGCTTATAAAAGTGAACCTAGTCCAATTTGCTTAGCCACAAGTCTCAATTCTCAAAGAAGAGATTAAACAACCTAAGTGAATATTCAAAGATATCTAATAATGCAAATAATGCTAGGTTACACTAGATGCTTATCTAGGATTAATAATAGTCAATAAAAACCATCTTAGATATTAATTGCTATATGACATGGCATAAAAGCATAGCTATGTGAGATATGACAATTTTAGATATAGCTATCAAAATACAACACTCAAACATTCAACACATAATCTCAATCTTGTATGTAGAAATTACTCTAAGAACATATAAGTAATGAATGAGATAAATTGTTAAGTACAAACACTAATTATGTATGATAATAATGAACAACTTACCATAATTTGTGTGTTGAAGAAGACCCATGCACTAGCACATACTAGATAACTCTAGATGATGCTTAAATGATGATTGATGTACATGGAAATGAGTTTAGAGAATTAAAGAAGCAATCTTTATGCTTTTTCTCTTAAATATCTCTCTTTCTCTTTTAGGGTTCTTGATGATCAAAGTGTGTGTTGAAAGAAAGTGACATAATGGTGTATTTATAGAGAGCAACAAAAAGGCTAGGAGAAAATACAATTTTGCCCTCGAAACTGTATGATCGGCGGTTTCGAAACCGCTGAATTAAATCCCGAGAGTACAGGGGATCATCGGCCGATTCAACCGCAGAAATAAACCGAGAGATTAAATCAATCAGGTCTAAACGGCGGTTTTGAACGGCGGGTTGAAATCGCCGATCTTAACCGCAGAATCAGTCCAGAGACCTCTGGAGCCAAACAGCGGTTTCATTCGGTGGTCATGGCCGCCGATCAAACCGTCGATTCACCTAAATTGGTAAAACCAAAGGAGAAGCCAAGGGCATTCTCCGAAAGTGATCCTCGCGCTAACCAAGCACACTATCGTGCATCCGCGGACGTTTCCAAACTATGTTCGTGAAACGAATTACTAGACACACTAACACACAACACAACATAATAATAAGGTGCAAGTGTGATAGGTGAAAAGTGAAGAGAATGCACATAATATCAAAGCATACATATGCAAACAAGACAATTGTATGTGTGTGCAACTAAATCTCTTCAAAGAAAACTAAGCAGTAGAGATATACCTTTGGAGTGCTTATCACCTTGAGGACTTGAAAGAGCCTTGAGCTTGATGATCAATCCTAAGTTACCCTTATATTTCAAACCCCAATTGTGATTTGTCACCGAAATGAGCCAATCAAATTTTGAGGAACTTAAAATCTCCCCCTTTAGCTATTTCATGATAAAACCACCACTCACATTGATCCTCACAATATAATAGAAACTAAAGGTCAACAATGGTTTTCTACATTACAAAGAGATAAAAAAATATAACTTCAAGTCTTCAATCTCCTATAGAACAACTAATCCTTCAAAACAAAGTTTCTACGCTTTTCAATTACAAGTAAAAGTGAGATTTATCATGTGAGAAAAAAAAAAAAACAAGCATTTGCATTTAAGAATTTAAGTACAACATCATGCAATATATGTGTGAAATGTAATGCTCCCCCTCAACGGGTTACTCCCTCTCAATGTGTATTCTCCCCAACATGTAATTTTGCTACAACTTAGCACACTAAGCATACTCCCCTTACCACCATACTACTCCCCCTTTTTGTCATGAGATGGATAAAGGAGTAATCCCGGTCACTAGAAGCAAAGAGAGATAGAAGCATACATGTCATTTGTATAATCATATAAGGCACTTTATGCAACTTAATCAAATGGAGAGAACAAGGAGATTTATTTTTATTGAAAATGTGTGATTAAAATGCTTTGCATGCAAGACATTTTGCATTCAAGTCCAAAAATCAATGGATTTTGGCAAAGCAAATGACAAAGGTTTCCTATAAATATTCAAACTAATTTCACCCTTTATCATGAGTTAAAGCAAGGATATAGAGAACTTATTGATTTAAATTTTAGAGAACTATATCCAACTTTATAAGCAAAACATATCATGAGCAACTTTGCACCTTATTTTGATTTTTCCGGATAAGATATTCGTATGATGGTAGACATGTTCAACAAATAAAGAAAGAGAGACAATTTGGATTTCAAAATCCTTGGAACAGATACAAGATCCTATGTTCATTTTGAGTCTCATAAGCTATTCACACATTATTTTGCATTTAAGAATTGCAATCATTAAATCATGCTTTTTCATTAGAGCATGACATTAAACATCATGTTATGGAGATCATTGTAGGTCATTCAATACATACTTCCTAAGTGAATCTCCTAGTCCAAAAATACATGATTGAACATAAAATTAACATGGATTGCATTCAAAGCATGGTTTACACTTATTAAGATAAAAGCATATATGTACATATGTGCAACCAAGATACTCAAGCAATTAATAAATGAGCAGAAAATTTTTAAAATTTTTGCATTCAATAAATATACAATTGCTCTCTTTGCTTGAGTTCCCCAAATGGGGTCAATTCCAAACCATATCACTCAACGAGACATATCCTAATAGATCTACTAAGTGCACGAAACCTAGTTGCATCTAAGGGTTTAATGAATAAGTCTGCTAGTTGATCATTAGTACCTACATGTTCAAGTACTATGCATTTGTTCTCAATTACTTATCTTATGAAATGATGTCGAATGTCAATATGTTTAGTCCTAGAGTGTTGTACAGGATTTTTGGAAATATTAATTGCACTCATGTTATAACAAAAGAGGGTTAGAGTACCTTGATTGAATCTGTAGTCGACTAGCATTTGCTTCATCCATAGGAGTTGTGTGCATCAAATCCCCACGGCTATGTACTCGGCCTCGGCTGTGGACAAGGAAATTGAGTTTTGCTTCTTGTAAAACTAAGACACCAAGTTGTTGCCTAGAAAGAAGCAACCGCCTGATGTGCTCTTCCTATCATCACAATTTCCTGCCCAATCTGCATCACTAAAGCCAACCAAACTAGCATTAGTGTCAAAAGAGTACCAAATCCCATAGTTGGATGTCTCATTCACATATCGAATGATTCTCTTAACAAAAGAGAGATGGGACTCCTTTGGATCTGCTTAGTACCTAGCACACACACCCACACTAAAAGATATATCGGGCCTACTTGCAGTCAAATAAAGTAAGCTACCAATCATGCCACGATATAGTGTTTGTTCCACACTTTTTCCACTAGCATCCTTGCTTAGCTTCAAAGCAGTACTTATGGGCGTATAACAATGTTTGGCTTTTTTAAGACCAAACTTCTTCACTAATTTTTTGGCATATTTGGCTTGGGTTATGAAAATCCCATCATTTAATTGCCTAATTTGTAAACCTGGGAAGTAACTTAGCTCACCAACAAGACTCATCTCAAACTCTTGAGACATGACATCAACGAATTGTTAGACTTTGGTGTTGTTGGTGAAGCCAAAAACTATATCATCAACATATATTTGAGCTATGAAAAGCTCATCATTGTTTTTTTTGATGAATAGAGTCTTGTCAACACTACCTCTTGTGTAGTCATTGTCAACAAGAAATTGAGTGAGGCGCTCATACTAAGCCTTCAGTGCTTGTTTCAACCCATATAAAGCCTTCTTGAGGCGATAGACATGGTTGGGGTGGTGTGCATCCACAAACCCCTTGGGTTGTTCCACAAACACTTCCTCTTACAAGAAGCCATTGCGGAAGGCACTCTTCACGTCCATTTGGTGCAATTTGAACTTGTGCACACAAGAAATGGACAAGAGAAGCCTAATGGACTCTAAATGGGCAACGGGAGCAAATGTCTCCTTAAAGTCAATACCCTTAATTTGAGAGTATCCTTGTGTAACAAGTCTAGCCTTGTTACGCACTATATTGCCATCCTCATCGGATTTGTTCCTATATATCCATTTGGTGCCTATGACATTAGTGGTCTTAGGCCTAGGAACTAGAGTCCAAACCTCATTCCTTTCGAATTGGTTTAGCTCTTTTTACATGGCAAGAACCCAAAATTCATCATTTAAAGCCTCATCAACCTTTTTGGGTTCTATTTGAGAGGTGTAACACGTGTAGCTAAAGAGATTAGCTATTTGACGTCTAGTCCTAACATCTTCATTCACATTTCCAATAACATCATCTCTATTATAGAGATATCTAACCTATGGAGTGGGTTCTTTAGAGTTTAAGAGAGGAACTCTATCAAGAGGTTGTGTGTCCTCTTCCTCAAGATTAGACGTCCCAACAATATGAGTCTCCAAAACCTTCTCCAAGGGAGAATCATTAACTACAACAACCTTCTCCTTCTCATGGTCACTAGACTTAAGCCTATTATCATCAAAGACAACATTTGATGATTCCATGACACTCCGAGTCTTCAAATTGAAAACTCTATAAGCTCTACTATTTAAGGCATAGCCAATAAAGATACCCTCATCACTCTTAGCGTCAAACTTGCCAAGTTGATCACAGTCATTTAAAATGTAGCACTTGCTTCCAAAAGTGTAAAAGTAGCTAACATTTGGTTTCCTACTTCTCCATAGCTCATAGGAGCTTTGTCTAGTACCGGGCCTTAGGAAAACGCTATTCCCTATATAGCAAGCCGTATTGATGGCTTTGGCCCATAGGTTCCTAGGGACATTGTTGTTAAGCAACATCACACGGGCCATCTCTTGAAGGATCCTATTCTTCCTCTCAACAACTCCATTTTGTTGAGGTGACCTAGAAGCTGAAAACTCATGGAAAATGCCTATACTATCACAATATGTTTCAAAGGAAACATTCTTAAATTCCCTCCCATAGTCACTTCTAATCTGTTTAATGCTTTTAATGCTAGAGTTCATTTCATTTTGAATTTTATTACAAAGCATTTTAAACTTGTCAAAAGTTTCATATTTTTCTCTAAGAAAATATGTCCATATGAACCTAGAGAAATCATCAACACAAACAAAAATGAATCTCTTTCCACTTAAACTCTCAGTTTGCATAGGACCCATTAGATCTATATGGAGAAGCTCTAGGGGCTCCTTGGTGGAGAGATACTTGCCCTTTTTATGCATGCTCTTGGTTTGTTTTCCTTGTTGGCAAGGTCCACAAACACCATTGGCTTTCTTCCCCAGCTTGGGAAGGCCACACACAACATTGAACTTGTCTAGGATTCGTAAATCCCTAAATTCATGTGGCAAAGTCTTTTATGCCACAACTCAATTTGCTCATCCTTAGACATATTACATGAGGCAACTTTAGCCTCAAGATAATAGCAATTGTCGCTAGATCTCATACCTTTCAACAAGGTTTGTCCATCGGGCTTTAGCATTGAGCAATCATCTTTATAAAACAAGACGGAAAATCCTTCATCACTAAGATGAGAAATGCTTATTAAATTGACTTTCAAGCCATCAACATATAAAGCATTGGACAATGAGGGTAATCCGGGAATGAAAATGGTTCCTTTCCCTACAGCTCTCTTTTTGGATCCATCATCAAAGGTGACACATCCTATTTCCCCCATGACAAGAGTCTTAAAGAAACTCTTGTTTCCCGTCATGTGCCTAGAGCACCCACTATCTAAGTACCAAAAGTTAGAAGAGTTTGCCTTCAAGGCAATTTGAGCAACATGGCAAAAGTATTCACCTCTTCTAATCCACCTAGGAGAAACACTTTTCTTCCTAGTGGTCAAAGGTACATGGGTTCTAGATGTCCTAGGATCATGATTATTAATTCCATCATTCCTAGGTACATCATCATGACTCATTTCTTTTTCTTCTCAATCATGCTTCTAGTTTTACACATTTTAATGTATTAAAAGCACCTTGGTCTAATATGACCATCAAAACCACAAAAATGACATGTATGGATAAAGTTAGGGATCATACCATAACCTTGTGCTTGCATTGGAGCTTTCCCATGTCGGTGTGGTTGAATTGGTTCAATATATCTTCGTTGTTGAACCGGTCTAGCTTGCTTCCTATCTTGAGGTTGCATTATTGGTCTTTTTCCTTTGTGAGCCATTTGTTGAGGAAAGCTAGATTGATGAGCTCTTGAGGGTTAAGCTTGAGATTGTCTTCTTGGATCTACCTTTATTTGTGCACTATATGAACATTGTCCTAGATCAATCTTCTTCTTAAGAGTTTGCACTAGTGAGGCTTCTTTGTAGCTCAAGCTCTTGACAAATACGGTCTTGTTGGGAGTGGAGGTCTTCTTGCCATCTTCAAACCCAAGAACTCTCTTGTCACAAAGACTCTTGCCTACACCAATCATGTGGTCTAGATTCTTTGTGCTAGAGGCCATCTTAATCATTGACCCTTTAGCTTCTTCAAGCTCCCTCTTCAAACCTTCTTCATTCCTCATAGAAAATGCTAGCTCATTTCTTAGCTTGTCCTCATTCTTCTTTGATCTTATCACTTGTTCACTTAAGTGATCAACTTATGTTGAGAGCTCTAGGTTTTCTTCTTTCGATCTCCTAATTTCTCTCTTGTTCTTTAACCTTGAACTCTTAAACTTGACTATGTAGTCTTTAAGATCCATCCTATCCATATTTCCATTTGTGGATTGTGATGAAGAGCCATCATCACTTGAGTCACTTTTCTTTTGACTCACTTTCTCTTCTTCACTAACACCTTTGCTCCTGTGGGAGGAGGCAAAGGCTATGAAGTTAGCCATGAGTTCTTCATCATCCAAAGACTCATCTCTCTTATCGGAGTCATCATTTCCACTCTATGTGGCAGCCATCACTCTCCCTTTCTTGTTCTTCAAATTTCCACAATCGGGAGCAATGTGTCCTATGCCACCACACTTATAGCATTGGATCCCTTTCCTTTCACTCTTCTCTTTTCTAGGCTCAAACCTCTTGAAAGGAGTCCTTTTCTTCAAGTCTTGGTCCTTGGATCCAAATCCCTTCATCTCGGTCTTGACAAACCTCTTGAACTTTCAACAAGGCCATGTCTTCATCCAAGTCATCATTCTCTTCCTTTTTCTTAACTTTGGAGGCTTTCAAAGCAATTCCCTTTTGCTTTTTAAGAGGTGTGGAGATAAGACTTTTCCTAGACTCATAAGCTAGAAGTCTCCCAATCACCTCACTCGGCTTTATATCTTTGTAGGTGCTATTTTCCTCTAAAGCCGTCACCTTGGACTCAAACCTCTCCGGAAGCGATCTCATAACCTTTTGCTTGATCCTTCTGTCCGAGTAAGGGTCACCAAGTTGATGACTTTGGTTGACAATGTCCATCAACTTAATCTCAAAGTCGTTGAAGCATTCGTTCTCGTCCATCATAAGCAACTCAAATTGCGTTTGGAGAACTTGAAGCTTCGAGTCCTTAACAACCTTGGTTTCCTCATGTGCAACCTCTAGGATTTCCTATGCCTCCTTAGCTATCCTAGTGTTTTGAATAAATTTATATTGATTTTTGTCTATTGCTCATAGGACAGCATGTATCGCCTTCCTATTCCATTTCGATGCCTCAAACTCTTGCACATTCCATTGCACCTTAGGCTTGAGCACATCCTCTCCTCCACCCGCAGGAGTCATTATGATGTGTAGCCGTCTCCAACCGCCATCCATGCCCTATCATGGATTTGGCAAATATACGAATCCATCTTGCCTTTCCTAGAGGCATAATTGAACCCGGTGAGTAGGGGAGGTCTTATACTAGAAGCACCCTCGTTGCCACCACCATTTCCACCGTTTCCACTCATAGTGTTTATGAATGGATGAAATGAATGCAAATGTATGAATGATCAAAAATCACACAAAATGCAAAACACACTAAAATGAGCTAGGATCACCTAAGTATATCTAGGAACCCGTTCTGATACCAATTGAAACAAATTATGGTGTGTTCAATATTAATCCAGAGGGGGTTGAATAGATTTTAATCAAATTTACCCAATTTTCGTGATTAGTCAAGTTTACAAAAATGCCCCTAACTAGTCAGTTTATATAGCAAGTGTAATATATGCGGAAATATAAATGACACTTGATATTTACGTGGAAACCTTTAACAAGGAAAAACCACGGGCTGTTATGTGCGTCACATATGAACCTCGAATCCACTAATTGTAATGACGTTTACAACCTAGGTTGACCTCAACCTCTCACGGTCTATAACCCGTCACTACTACCTGTAAGCCTATATAAGTGAACCTAGTCCAATTTGCTTATGGCCTAAGCAACCTTAGCCATAAGTCTCAATTCTCAAAGAAGAGATTAAACAACCTAAGTGAATATTCAAAGTTATCCAATAATGCAAATAATGCTAGGTTACACTAGGTGCTTATCTAGGATTAATAATAGTCAATAAAAACCATCCTAGATATTAATTGCTATATGACATGGCATAAAGCATAGCTATGTGAGATATGACAATCTTAGATATAGCTATCAAAATACAACACCCAAACATTCAACACATAATCTCAATCTTGTATGTAGAAATTACTCTAAGAACATACAAGTAATGAATGAGATAAATTGCTAAGTAAGAACACTAATTATGTATGATAATAGTGAACAACTTACCATAATATGTATGTCGAAGAAGACCCATGCACTAGCACATACTAGATGACCCTAGATGATGCTTAGATGATAATTGATGCACATGGAAATGAGTTTAAAGAATTAAAGAAGCAATCTTTATGCTTTTTCTCTTAAATATCTCTCTTTCTCTTTTAGGGTTCTTGATGATCAAAGAGTGTGTTGACATAATGGTGTATTTATAGAGATCAACAAAAAGGCTAGGAGAAAATCCAAGTCTGCCTTCGAAACCGTATGATTGGCGGTTTCATTCGATGGTTTCTAAACCGTCGATTCAACCGTAGAAATAAACTGAGAGATTAAATCAATCAGGTTTAAATGGCGGTTAGAAACTACCGATCTTATCCGTGGAATCAGTCCAGAGACCTCTGAAGCCAAACGGCGGTTTCATTCAACGGTCATGGCCGTCGATCAAACCGCCGATTCACCTAAATTGGTGAAACCAAAGAAGAAGCCAAGGGCATTCTCCGAAGGCGATCCTCACGCTAACCAAGCACAGTATCGTGCATGCGCGGACATTTCCAAACTATGTTCGTGAAACAAATTACTAGACACACTAACACACAACACAACATAACAATAAGGTGCAAGTGTGATAGGTGACAAGTGAAGAGAATGCACACAATATCAAAGCATACATATGCAAACAAGACAATTGTGTGTGTGTGCCACTAAATCTCTTCAAAGAAAAATAAGCACTAGAGATATACCTTTGAAGTGGTTATCACCTTGAGGAATTGAAAGGGCCTTGAGCTTGATGATCAATCCTAAGTTACCCTTACATTTCAAACCCCAATTGTGATTTGTCACCGAAATGAGCCAATCAAACTTTGACGAACTTATAGGTCCAACCAGATGCTGCCACATCACCATCCACGTCTGGGGCGCTTGTGCCACATGTGGGCACAAAGGAATCTCAGCCGTGTGGCACATGTGGCTTCCAAGTCATGGCCTTTGGCCATGCTTGCTCCTCTCGCGCACCTTTCGCGTTTTTTGACCGTATTCGGGCCTCCGAACTCTGATTTCGAATCCGTCTTCGGATTATGAATCGTGACTCCCTCATGCACAAAGATGACTACAAATATTTGATATAAGGTTAATAATTCATCTCGGAAAATGACGACGAAGACAACTCAACAAATGAGAATGTAAAGTAGAGTAGTTACATCGTTTAGACTTGAAACATAATGAATGAGTGACCAAAATGACCGGGACTCAATAAGGAATCATATGAGATCATGTTCAAGTCCAAAATATAATAAACACAAACAAATAAACACAATGTCACACAAGTATGCCATATCTACGTGATAGTGATAAAACATACAATTTTACAATGTTTGTTAATATAAGACCAATGCATGTACATACTTAAATGTGTGTGAATGTGTTATACCAAATGTTTGCACAACGATTCTGGGACACACATGAATGAATTGTGTGTGTGTGCGCTTACGCCTTGCAACAGGAAGAAGAAACTTGATACCTTTGCATCAAAGTATGCGATTTTCCTCTTGAAGACCATATTTGCATACGACGTCGCTTTTAACCTTTGAAGCTTCTTTTCACCAAGAACCACCTAAGTAACATCTATTACAAATATAGAGAGTTTTGCAATGGAATCAATCTAATACAAATCAAGAACCTTACAATCTCCCCTTTTGGCTATTCCATAGAAAAACATCATCCTTACCATACATTATTCACTTCAATAAACTCAATGTTGATAGCATTCTCTCATCCTCATATTACAAAGAGATCCCTAGACTAAAAGAACTTCAAGTCTTCATGAGTCTTCTAGAATCCCTTCTTTGATCTTCAAGGAACCTATGAGCAAAATAGTATACCAACATGAGATCTTCTTTCAAAGAAGAATGGTGAGATATTATAACATAAACAAATAACAAAACTTCCCTGATCTCATACAAAAATGCATTATCTCAAGTGAATGAATATTTTCATATTAAAGATCTTCCTAAGTCTCTCAACCTTGTAAAACCAAGAATTCTTGTCTCCCTCTAAATACAAGAATTCTCCCCCTTAAGACAATGTCTCCAATTGAAGATAAAGAGGCTCACACATTTGGAATATTTCTCCACACAAGGTGAGGTATACAATTTTTCTCCCCTATATCAAACATGGATTCCCCCATATCAAACATGGTGAGGTATACAATTTCACTCAAGAAGAGATTTGATTACAACCACAACTGCTATCACTCTAAGCAAGGAGGAATTTTCTGCACCTACAATCAATGAAATTGGTTACAACCACAATTACTATCACTCTTAGCAAGGAGGAATTTTTTGCAACCATAATCAATTGAATTGATTACAACCACAATTACTATCGACCCCAAACAAAGAGGAACTCACTGCAACTACACTCAATTAAATTAATTATAAATACAATTACTATCGACCCCACACAAAAAGGAACTCATTGCAATTACTCTCTTATCAACCTCAAGATTTAAGAAATTGATTGCAGTCTCAACTACTATACAACCCCGCACAAAGAGAAGGTGATTGAAAACACAATCATACAATTATTACAAAAAGTCTGATGCATTAATTGTGATAAAAAATATAAAGGCATATCATAATACAAAGAATCATCATGCAAATCAAGACATATGAAATAGCATATAAAAGATTCATTATATCAACAAAAGAATATGCCAACAAATATCAACTTGAAACATGTGAACATATCATAAAAGAGAACAAATTCTAGCATACTATGCTCCCCCTTGACAAGTGCTCCATCTAAGATCAAGATAGAATATTGTTCACAAAGAAATCCACACAATCACACATTCAAGCAATTTTAATGAGATTTATCAAAGAAGCTCAACAAACTATGAGAGATACACCAAGATTTTCAATCTCTCCTATAATTCTTCTAAAATTGCTAGAGTATCAAAATATCATATAAGCAAAAGTGTGTGTGTGTGTGTGAAGATTTTGCTTCAAATATATGAAAAGAAGTAATTTGATAATCAAACATGCAAACAATTTCAACATATATTCACCTTAAGCCTTTCCATAAAAAGGTAAAACTAATTATCATCCGAAATTTTGCTTTTAAAGAGAATAGATTTCAACATGTGAGCGATGTGTGTGCATGTGGCTCGTTATTTCATTTCTATTTGACAACTCGAGCTAATTTGATTATTCAACTATACTCCATAAAGCCTTTTGTTTTGTTTTAGGCTTGAATCAAAGTTTTTTTATTTATTTTTAAATTGATTCTTTTCAACACTTCTTTTATTTTTCTAACATAAACGTATACACTTCATGGTGGCTTTCACTCATCATAATGGCGTAGCTCTTTCCTACATTGGGCGGTTGCACAACCAAGGTGTGTAGCCCTTTCCATGAAGGTACTCGTTGAGTTCTATGTTGCCGAAGTAAATGGATACCAACCATAGATCATCTTTAAACGTACTAGTCCTTAGGACTTCAAGTTGTATCCAAAACTTACATCAATCAAACTCAACATACTTAACAAGACATATAAGAGAAGCAAAGTGCATTTTTGAAACCAAGTTTTAAGGCTTAAAAGCACATGATCGAAAAGCAAGTAAAGAGACTTACTTAAGATCTCTACTTCTCAAGAGAGTAGCTTTCAAAGAATGTGAGACACATATTTTTCAAAACTTGCCACTCAACAATCATACTAACAATAACACATATCATGATTAAGATTAATGTGAACAATTATCACCAAGAGATCCTAAATGAGCAAATGTCAAGGAGGACCATATCAACACTATACAATTTCACAAATATGACATGCTCCATGAAGTGATGCAACTATAAAGTTGAAAGATGAAAAGCTAGAAAGCAAGCATTAGGATATAGAAATACCTAAGCAAGCTTTTTCATCAAATGCAAAGCCTTTGCTCTTTTTGTGAGCTCTCTTGGCTTGTTTGTCCTTATGACAAGAAGTTGTTAGTGTGTCGACCTAAGAGAATAAAGACTCAACATTTCAACTCAACCACAAAAATGACTTTCTCTAAAAGTGTTAACAAAAATCATTACCATATAGATTTCATGATATACAACTTCTCAAAAGTTAATCAACAAATTTTGACTATCATAGCAATATTTGTGATATAGCTGAGTTCATGTTAAAGTTATAGAGAAACAAAGCTAACTAGCTAAGTTACTCAAAACTAGACACTAATCTTAAAGCTAACTCACATGTGCAACTTATACTAATGGTAAGAGCACTCACCCTTTGACTAATTTGGTCTTGGGTTCACAAACACATATAAATCATGATCATTTTTCATGCCAATATTATATCTAGAAGATAATCATCAACTATCTTCTCTATACAAATATTCTCATGTTATACATAACATTATTACCATAAACAAGGATATTATCAAGACTATGCATATGATCATATGAAACACTCATTTTCACCTAAATCTTCTTGACAATTTGCCTCACATGATTATCATTAACACATACACAATCCAAATTTTTATCATGCAAGAAACATTCATAGAAGATTTTCTCATCTCACTAACATGCATCTCATTCCCTAGTTTGCATCATCTAATATACTCATGGCATCTAGATTTAGTATGCACTACAACATTTCAAAAATGGCAAACCAAAATACATATGGAGATGATACTATTTAGGTGAGAGTGTACCGACGGTGAAAGCTCCTTACTCTTCTTGATTTTGCACTTGACCTTGGAAGATTGGCCTTTGAAATCCGTTTTTCCTTAGTGACTTGCCTTTAGTTGTAGGAGACTCAACTTGCTCAACTACAAAGCCTAAGTCACTTGAATCTTCATGAAGTTTACCAAGCTCTTTGGTCCTCATGATTGCCAACTCATCTTTCTTGCCTTTTATCGTTTCCTTCAAGAAAAAACAAATTATTAGCAAAATCACTCAATAAACAATCTAACACAAGAACATCTTCAACCATCTTCTTTTCTAGACATCTGATCACTTCATCCTTCACTTTAACTCCATCATCTTTTTCCTTCTCAAGAGTTTGAACTCTTGTCATCAAGTTGAAGTTGGTGATCTTTGATTTGCAATCCACTTCATTGAGTTGCAAGGTCAAGTGATCATGTCTAAAACGATCATCCTTTGGGAAAACTTCTTCTTTTTTGCTTTTGTCACTAACATTCTTTTCAAGCTTATTAACAAAATTGTTAGTAGACATTTGAAATATAAAACAAGAAAAACCTTTTTCACAAATAGCTTGGAATCTATTCCATGCCTCTTTTTCCATATTTAAATCTTTATTAAAAGAAAGGTGTTTTAAAATTTACACCACTATGAATGGCAAAAATAACTAAAAGTTTCAACTTCTCAAAAAGAAACCTCATTCATACTTTATGAATATATTGGTTTGGAGAAACTACTCCATCAAATATAAAATTTAGAGAAGAGAAACCTTTCTTTACAATCCAACCAAGATTGCTCATCACTAGACTTAGTGAAGTCTTTCATGAGCATTTTCAACAAAAACAAACATTTTTCCAATAAACGAAGGAGGATAACCATAACATACAATTATAGACAAAAGGTTGTTATCCTAGTAAATAACCTTGTAGATCCCGAATCACACTAATACTTTAAGTGACCTGCTCTGATACCAATTGAAAATACCTATAAGGTTATACTAAACAACCTAGAGGAGGGTGAATAGGTCGACAAACTAGTTTTAAAAACTCTTTTGTGACTAATGTCAAAACCTTGGTGAGCATACAAATTAACCTTTAACATGATTGCTATGAGAAAACAATTAACACATGTATGCTCAATTCACCACCCTTAGTCTACAAAACATATACCAAAAAACAATGTATCTCATATACAAGTATATTCAATGAAGAAAAAAATTCCACAAGTTGTACTTTAAATATTACAATATAATTACACTAAGTAGAAATATAAAACTTGATATAGAATATTACAAGATACAATGTTCAAACACTTACAACATACAAGAGACAAGTGTTGATTCAACTAATAATATGTGAATCTCTTTCTTCACCAATAACTTGTTTACAAGGATGTGAGGAAATGAAGATCTTAAACAAGTTATATTAATCATACATACAAATATATAGAGAAAGAGATAGAGATAGAGATATTTGACACATTGATTTTTACGTGGTAAATCTCTGAAGAGGAAACATCCACGGGTTGAATCCACAACCACCGGTAAGCAATCCACTATGAAGAAAAGGACTTACACACTCAAGACTATAAAGTCATGATATCCACTCTAAGCTATCAACTCCTAGTCTACCCTCGGGCCTAGTGAATCACATTGCCTACTTCCTATCCGAAATGTGTCTTACACCTCTAGGAAGCAACTTTCTATCCAAGAAGCTCACGTCTCTAAGAAGATTCCCTTGCTCAGCTATCTAGAACATAAAGATCCTAGTCAAGCTTCTGTAGCTCAACCATCCGGAGTATCACACTCTTAGCTAAGACTTTTGCTTAGTTATTCGGATCCTCTTGATCCTAACTAAGACTTCTTGCTTGGCTATCCAGAGCACTTTCCCAGCCAAGTCTTCTTGCTCAAATTAAGGCTTCACTCACCTTAATAAGAGACTTCCACCTTTTGCAAGGCAAATGATCTAAGTGATGTAAATGATGCAAAACATTCAACATAAGACATATGCTCAATATGAACTATGGAAACTAGAACTAGACAATGAGCACACAATGTATGATATTCTAGTTTAACAATCCAAGTAATGTAAGCATACAAGATGATGCATGAACATATGAAATGTATGGATCAAGTACAAATCATGTAGACATATACTTAATCATGTGAGCACACAAGTCAAATATTGTCTAGTCATAAAACAATAAATGAAAACTAGAGCATGTGAAACACCTAACAAATGTGATTCCTAGTTTCATTCACAAAGCTAACACTTGAATAAATCATATACATGAAGCACATAGTCAAGATATTAGAAACATGTACCAGAAATGCTAGAATCACAAAATATGATCAATGAATATTCTAGCAAGTATTTAGAGGAGGAAATAATGAATAATCAATTAAATCCTAGTTAGCTCTAAACACAAAATCAAATGTGCTAATCTTATATTTGTTCAAATGAAGGATCCAATCACATGCTAAGGTTATTAATCATAAAATGAGTCAAATCAAATCACAAATAATCTTAGATATCAAACTAATCACAATACAACTCTCAAACATGTGAAAACTAGAATTATAGAAAACTAGTTCACATTTGTCTCTAATTAGACTTGATTAAGTTTGATTATGAAGCTATCTTTCTTAATAGGACACATAAATATAGAAAAAGAAAACCCTAGGTAATTGAAGATCGTAAAAGATGAAACCATAAAGTTTAGTTCAATACCTAGGAATCCCGAGCTGGTTCAGTTTTGAGGGTAGAAATGTCACAAAACTCGATCAAACAGCCTCAAACCTTCCTTGAGAAGGTAAGGGACTTGAATACGAAGATTCTCCAACTTGAATCACTCAATCCGGAGTCCGAATGAGAAAGTTATGGTGTTTGGAAGTTGGAAAAATTGGAGAGAAAATTCTGCACTCTATCTTTTTCAAATTTTCTTCTTAGAATGAAATGGGAGGGAATTGAGAGTATTTAAAAGAATTCAAGAGAGGGAAAAATGGTCCAACCAGCTGTTACCACATCACCATCCACGTGTGGAGTGAGTGTGCCACACGTGGGTAGAGAGGCATCTCAGCCGTGTAGCACACGTGGCTTCCAAGTCATGGCTTTTGGCAATGCTTGCTCCTCTCGCGCACCTCTCGCGTTCTTCGACTGTATTCGGGCCTCCGAACTCTTATTTTGAATCTATCTTTGGATTATGAATCGTGACTCCCTCGCGCACAAAGAAGACTACAAAACTTTGACAAAAGGTTGAGAATTCATCTCAAAAAATGACGACAACGACAACTCAACGAATGAGAATGCAAAGTAACGTAGCTACATCGTTTGGACTCGAAACCTAATGAATGAGTAACTGAATTGACCGGGACTCAATAAGGAATCATATGAGATCATGTGCAACTCCAAAATACAATAAACATAAACAAATAAACACAATGTCACACATGTATGCCATATCTACGCGATAGTAATAAAACATACAACTCTATAATGTTTGTCAATATAAGACCAATGCATGTACATACTTAAATTTGTGTGAATGTGTTATACCAAATGTTTGCACAATGATGCAGGGACACACATGAATGAATTGTGTATGTGTGCACTTACGCCTTGTAAGAGGAAGAAGAAACTTGATACCTTTGCATCCAAGTATAGGATTTTCCTCTTAAAGACGATATTTGCATAAGATGTCGCTTTTAACCTTTAAATCTTCTTTTCACCAAGAACCACCTAAGCAACACCTATTACAAATATAGAGAATTTTGCAATGGAATCAAGCCAATACAAATCAAGAACCTTATAAGATTAGAATTAAATGTGAAAGTTACCAAGTTTTAACTATTAAAACTAAAACCACATTATTTGGTCTAATTATTATTAAGGCCTTAATCAAATTAATCTAAATAATGAGTTGGGCTTTATTAATCAAACTAATTAAACTCTTTAACGAAAGATTAGTAATTAATGAGAATTACTAAGTTTTTACTCCTAAAATATAATCTCATTATTAATAGCCAATTATGTGATTATTCTATTTTAATCATATTAAAAAAAATAACAACGCATATTAAAAGGCTATTATTCATGTTTGATATATTATTATGCAAGTGTAGGCACTTCTAATCTATATGGCATATGTATGCATTACAATGCTTTAATCATCTCATAAATAAAACATACATGAGTTGACCGAGTACGATGAGCTATCTAACTTAAAAAATAAATATTCTAATTACAAAAAATTAATCCAAGGCATTCCATGGTCTTCTTGTAATCCCTATATTCTTCAAGTCCATCTTTTGCATCTTTTGGCTTTTAACCAAGTCCAACTTGATTAAATTTTATTTATTTATTTATTTTTAAGGTGATCCATCTCATGAATCAAAACCTAAGGCCCAAGTGTTACCCTAACACTTATCGGAGGCCCGAGGTGTAAAAAAAAAAAAATTTAGCCCATACACACTTGCGACTATGCAACCCTCGCGTCGCAAACACGTAGCCCTTGTGCTTTGGTGCATAGCCTTCATTCGCACGAAGGGGTTGTCTATAGCGTTGTATGTACAACGCACACGGTAGCCTTTGTTGCGCCAAGCACACGCAATAGCGTTGCTCACGCGAAGCACGTGCAGCTATTGCCGCATGTGCCTTGCGCACATGCGCAGATGCTGCTCGTGCCTTGCGCGCACAGCTACCATTTGTGAATCCAACACCCATCTGGCTTCATCATCTTCTTGAATTGTCTTCTTCGTACAATGTTTCATTAATATATTACAATTAAAAAAAAATGATTTACATTGAAAAAATTGATAGCAGAAAATTTAATTATTACAACCCAAAAAATTATAACCCTAAACTTATCGTACCATATAATTAACTATCAACCATGTTTATAAAAAATAAAAAAATAAAAAAATAAAAATTTAAACATCATACAACCCTAGATTGTGCCTATACATATCATACATATCAAAAAGAAACAGAAAACAATCTTAACACATTCGTGTATATCAAAAACTTAGCTCTAATACCAATTGTAAGTCACCCAGTGGAAAAAAAATAGGTTCATAAAAAATTATCTTGGACCTTTTCGGTATACACGAATATGATGAGGGATTTGTTTTCATACCTTTGAAGATCTCTCTTTTGTTTCTTTTCGATCTTTCACCACTAAGCCTTCCAAGCTATAACCCGTGATCTAGCAACTGTGTGGGCAGGTCACGGATTCCAGGAGTTCTTGAATGAAGGCTACTTCTCCTTGCCGCACCTCTCTCTCTCTCTCTCTCTATTAAGGTTATGTTAGTTTGTTTCCTGACAAGTATATCTTATATACGAGGATCCTAGGGTTTAGTTTACCAAGTAAAAATAGGATTATAAATCCTTTTTAATTCGGTCACCACTGAGACTTGAACCTTTGACCTTTAGGATTTAAAATAATCTTTATTGTTTTTAATCCTTTTGTTTTAGTCAAGGTTCGAACTTATAACCTCCAATTAACAATTATTAATTATTAATTATTAATTTGTCAATTAAATAATCATATTATTTCATTGTATTTAATTAATCAATTAAATAATTTATTAATTAAATAATCATATTATTTAATTAATTTTTAGAATATATCCAAGTTACTTTCGTAACATAATTAATTGGACGATCTTATTCACCGTGAGCCTTGTTATTAATAATCGTAAAGGGCTAGCAAGGGGACCTAATGAACCCACAGTTTTGAGCACTACTAATACTTAGAAAAAATTAATTAAACTCTTTCATTAATATTTCACGATTATTAACCTCGGAGTTATTTTACTAAAAACCCGAGGTTGCACTCTCATAATTGTAGGTGTTTTACACAACCAAAATATCAGTGTCCATTGATATATCTATTTCATATGGTATGATCCTCCACAAGTAATTCATAATTAGAGCTAGGTCATAAAGTTTTTTATACCTCTCTAATTATATCTTTTCCTTTAAGTACCATTGATTCTCTAATGAACAATTATATCCTTCTTTTCTTTACGGAAGAAGGAGAGCACTCTTAATCATTCAAGTCCTAAATCAATCCTTAAGGGAACTACTTCTCTAGTTCTCTACTTCTTGCAAGGAGTGGATTCCTCTATTGTATGCATACCTTCCTAGCCACAGGCCAACCCATGATTCCATGATACTGAGTTATTGATCGGGAATGCTACTCCGATCTCACCCATGGTATGTTAAGAAACACGATCTAACTTGAAGGAGTTAGTAAGACACTCAGGATTTAGATCATCCATATATAGCTATCATTTGTCGATATATATGAATCTCTACATGAAACGGATCTTGGTGATAGGTTTATATAAATCGTGGCCCAATCCTATATGATCGCATCATATAAGGTGCTTTCATTCTCATATCACCATATGAGTGGTCTAGGATAAGACCACTGTACATTACGCAATGGACTGCAGCTGTAGATTAACCACAACCCATCTTCATTTGCTTTCTACGTACTCTTTAGATTGCACATCTCAAATCGAATTCCTTAGTAAATGACATTCATTTACTCAATTTGAGATTTACATCTAGCAATCTTGGATATTAAACACATATGATATAAACATATGAGTCATAATTATTGAATGAAAATACTACTTCTTGTAGTAATGGATTTATAATGTTTACAAATTACAAGTTTTATGGCATAAATCCCAACAATACTCTATAATGGTAAAGCCATGGATGCTACTAGAGGTGCCTCAACATCAACAAGGGATGTCAAAGGAAAGACTCAACAAGGTCAAAGAAAACATTCATCATCCTCAAGTGCAAAAGGTGAAACATTAAGGATTGCACATCAAAGAGGTAAAAATGTAAGAAGGCCAAATGCTTTGAATACTCAAGCTAATGGTAAATGTCTCAAATTCATACCTATTTGCCATTATTGTAATATGGTAGGACATATACAACCTAGATGCTTTGAATACATTCACAAGTGTAAATTTAAGAATGATTTACATGATTTGTCTTTGATGGATGGTCTTCATCCATGTATGGATTTAGAACTAGACCTAGGAAGACCTTGGAAAAACATGTTGAGAAGAATATTGTTGATGACTTGCTTGTGAAATCTTATGTTATGCCTCGCTCTACTATGCATAGAAAATTTGATAATGCTTTGTTTGACTTGTTTGAGAATGTGACTAATAGAGTCAATGTGCAATAAGTTAAAGCATGTTGATAGTAGTAATGAGAAATTTGTTAAAAAGGTGTGGATTATAAAAGACTCAACACAATGTCTTGTTGCACAATATGTACTTAGAGCCAGTGGTAAGAACAAAGGCAATGTATCTTCTCAAACTCCTACTAATATTTCTTCTCATCCTAAAGGTACTTTCTTTACATTTATTCCTATTTGTCACTTTTGTAATATCGTTAGTCATATTAAGCTGAAATATTATTAGTATATTGAATATTATAAAATAGGAAATGCATCTAGAGATAAGGGGATTAACCTTAAATTGAAGCATGCTAGTGTTAGAAATTGATAAGCATGATGTTGTTTCAAAGCATGTTAAAAAGATTGGGTGAAGAAGAATGTTAATCATGTGAAACTTGACAAAGCATACATTACTAGTAATGTTGAGGAGATGAGTATCAATGATTTTGTGTTAGTGAACCCAAGACCAAATGGACTAAGGGTGAGTGTGCTTATCATTAGTGTAAGATGCACATGTGAGTAAGCTTTAAGATTAGTGTCAAGTTTGAGTAACTTAGCTTGCTAAGCTTTTTTTCTGTATAACTTGACATGAACTTAGATATCTCACATACAATTGCTATGATTATCGAAATTCGTTGGTTGTCTTTAGAGAAATCCATTTTTGGAATCTATTTGGTATTATTTGTTAAGACTTTTAGAGAAAGTCATTTTTATGTGATTGTTTGAGTTGAAAGTGTTTGGTATTTATTCTCTAGGGATGGCACACCAACGACTTGTTATCATGAGAACAAACAAGCCAAAAGAGCACATAAAAATAGCGGAGACTTTTCATTGGTGAAAAAGCTTGCTAAGGTATTTCTCTACTTTAAAAGCTTTCTTTCTATTTCATCTTTTCAACTCTATGTGTGCATGACATCACAAAGCATATAGATATTAGGCATCATTTCATTAGGGAACTATTTGAACAATCTATTGTTACTCTTAATCATATGCCTACTAAAAATCAACTTGCGGACTTGTTCACTAAGCCTTTGGACAAAGAGAGATTTAAATCTCTTAGAAGATCTATTAACATGATTTGTGTTGATTGATGTCTATGTGTGATTGTGAGTGACTTGATAAGCAAAACTTATTTTGAATATCAATCTCTTTGAGAGCTACTCACTTGGGAAGTAATAATCTTAAACAAATAATTTTTATTGTTTCTAGATCATGCACTTGAGCTTTAAAATCTTTTTTTTAAAGTGCACTAATGCTTCTCTTATATGTTTTAGTTTGAGTAGTTGGGTTTGAAAATATGTAGATTATGGATGCATCTAAAAGTTTATTGCTTAGAACATGATAGATGACCTATGGTTATTATCCATTTTGCTTCGGCAACTACATAGAACTCAACGAGTACGTTTATGGAAAGGGCTACACATTTTTGTTATGCAGCCGGCCAGCCGCCCAATGTAGGAAAGGGCTACACCATTATAATGCGTGAAAGCTGTCATGAATTTTTATGTTAGAAAAATCAAAGAAGTGTTGAAAAGAATCAATAAAAAAAAATCTTTCATTCAAAGCCTAAAAGAAATTTAAAAAAAAAAAGACTTAAAAAAGTATAGTTGAATATTGAGAATGCTTGGATTGAAAAACAAAAATGAGTTAACGAACCACATGCACACACTCACTTATATGTTGAAATCTATTCTCTTTAAAGCAAAAATTCTGGATGATAATCGATTTGACTTAGATTGGAAACGCTTTAGATGGATAGGTGTTGATGTGGTTTGCATGTTGATATCTAAATTGCTCATTTTTTATATGCTAGAAGAATTCTCACACACACAGACACATATTTTGCTTGTAATGCTTCATTCATTAGCAATGTTAGAATATTTCTGAGAGATTAATAAAAATCTGTGATTCTCTCTTGGACTTTGAAAAGTAATGATATATTCTCTCTTATTGCTTGAAATGTGTGATTGTGTGATTCCCTTATCAACAAGTTTACTTGTTGATCATAATGTGGAGCATATGTTAAAGGGGAGCTTAGTTTATTTAACTTCGTTCTCTATACGACTTGTTTGCATAATATCTCATATTTCTATCTCATGTGTCCCTTGTCTATTCCTTGACAAAAAGGGGGAGAAATGTATACCTCACCATGTGTGTGAGAAATGTACCTCATATGGAAGAATGCACCTCTTTGTGGATTGTCGAGATTCTTTTCTAAAGGGGGAAGGTTAAGGAACTAATGGAGTGTTTTAAAGTGAACTTTTATATGAGATAGGGGGAGTCTTGTTTGTTTTTGTGAATGTATTCTCACCAATCTTTTTTGTAGAAGATCTCTTGTTTGGTTTGCTATTTTTCTTACTTTGATGACCAAGGAAGGGAATCTTGAAGACTTATGAAGACATGAAGACATTTTAGTCTTGGGATCTCTTTGCAATGTGAGGTTGTGAGAATTCAATCAACTATGAATGAATTTTGTATGGTGAGGATAAGTTTTTGCCATGGATTAGCCAAATGAGGAGATTGTTAGGTTTTAGATTTGTGTTGGCTTGATTCTATATCAAAACTCTCTTTCTTTGTAATGTATAGTTGCTTAGGTATTTGTGGTTGTTATGAGCTTCGAAAAAGAAAAACAACTTCTAATGCAAAGTTCGTCATTAGGAGGAAATATACTTATTTGGAAGCTAAGGTATCGATATTCTTCTTCCTCTTGCAAGGCGTAAGTGCATACACATACACACATATTGCATTTGTATCCCTACATCTTTGAGCTAAATTGGTATAACACATTCACACACTTGTTGAAGTATGCACATGCATTAGATTTAATTTGACAACTTTTATAAAATTGTATGTTCTAGGACTATTTCTAGGAAATGGCACACTTGTGTGTTCTTGTGTTTTTTTGTTTGTGTTTAATGGATATCGAACTCGAATATGATATCATAACATTCCTTATTGAGTTTTAGTCATTTCAATTACTCATTCATTTGTTTTCGAGTTCCAAGTTGGAAGTTATGAAACTTTGTGTGCATTGATTGTACTTGGTTTTCGTCATTGTGTATCGAGTCAAATTCCTAATTTCTAGTCAAGGTTTTGTAGTTGTCCATGTTCGTGAAAGAGTTATGGTTCATAATCCGTAAATGGATTCTAATTCATAGTTCGAAGGCTGGAGAACAGTCGAAGAATGCGTGAGGAGCTCGAGGGAAGAAGGGAATGGCCAAAGGTCATTTGCCCACCTTCCCTGAAAAGGCACTTGGCCAACTAAGGGAAGACCTCCCACTGCCCCTAAGTTGGCCACACGCCTCTTCGAGGTGGTGAGGTGGAGATGCCATTCTTCTTGGCCGAGCTTGCCTTCTCTCCTCATCATCTCCCCTACCTTTAAAACTCTTTTCCCTCTCATTTTTCAATTTGAAGAACACAAGTGCAGAAAATTTTCAAAGAACTTTTTTTTTTGTTTTGGTCATATCTCTCTCAATGCAACTCTGATTTGAGTGATTCACAAGCTTTTGGTCTTGAGGAAAGGAACAAACCCCAAACATTTTCAGAGTCAAATGATGTCTAGATTTTTCACAGTGATATGATTTCTATTTGTGTGTTCATCATTTGTAAGTGAATCATCTTCATTCCATTTCTTTTATGATCAACTTCATGAATCTTCTTATTTGATTAAGAAAAAATGTTTAGAATGTTTTTTGTTCAACTTTTAGGCTTGTTTGAGTGATTTTCGAGTTTATCTCTTGTGATTTTTGTTTGAACATCTTTTAGCTAAATCTTGATGAACATGAACTTGAATCTAGAAATAATTTGTGTTATTGAGTTTGATTATTGATTTCTAGGTTTAGTCACATGTTCTAAGAACTAGGAGATATTTTGATTGTGATTTCTATTATTCTAATCTAGTTATTGTTTGATTATCATGCTTAGGTTTCTGGATATCTTTGTGATTGATCTTTGAAAGTATAATCTAGTTCTCTAATTGCATATTCATAGAGTGTGTTTGATCTACTTGCTCTATTTGATTGTGATTGCATCATATTAATTGTTTGTACTTCACTTAAATCATTGCCTTGCAAAAGGTGGAAGTCTCTTGTTGAAGTGAGTGAAGCTTCAACTTGAGCAAGAAGACTTGGCTAGGAAAGTGTTTTGTATAGTCAAGCAAGGAGACTTAGTTAGGATTGGGGTGATCCGGATAACTAAGCAAGAAGTCTTGTCTAGGATCGAGAGGATTCAGATAGACAAGCAAGAAATCTTCCTAGAGACATGAGCGTCTTGGATTGGAAGTTACTTCTTAGAGGTCTGATAGTCACATCTTGGATAGGAAATAGGCAAAGTGGTTCACTAGGCCCGAGGATTGAATATGAGTTGATAGATTGAAGAGTTTATCATGTGTTAATTGCTTTTTGAGTGTGTATCTCTTATTTGTCATAGTGAATTGAGATTTGTATGTGGTTGTGGTATCAACCCGTGGACGTTTCCTCATTTGAGGTTTTACCATGTAAAAATCTCTTATGTTGATTTTATTATTTTAGTTTTTTTACTTACTTTGACTTGTATTGTTTTAACACTTGGCTTAATTGAATCCATATTCTCTTGTTGAAGCAATTAACTTGTTATAGGTTCTAAGTGTGCATAAATTGTTTGTGAAGAAAAATAAGTGTTATAATTTGTGCCTATACCTATTCATTCCACCCCCCCCCCCCCCCCCCCCCCCTTCCCATCCCTCCTCTCTTTCTAGGTATATTTTACGTTATAAGTGGTTAAGGGAATTTCAAGGTACATCAACGGCAAATTGAAAGATAATGAGCAAGTCACCCACTAAAGGAACCTACTCACCGGAGAATCCTTATATATGTGAATTGCCACAAACTCGCCACCTACACAGTAATCATAAAGAATCATCAATAAAATTGGACTTCAACATATTTTCCATGAAATTTGACCCTGGATTAGGAAAGACAATCACCAAACCCTATATAAACACATGTAGTCAATAAAAGTGGTTCACTAGGCCCGAGGGTAAAATATGAGGCAAGATTATTATTGACAAATCCAACAATAAATGTGAAGATTAGGAAGTTTAATTCTCTAAGGAATGAAAATCTTAGCACAATTAGTGCACGAAGACTCGATTCACCAATAATCTCGCCAAGATAAGCTCCTCATAGGATCTCGCCTAATAATAATCTTTGCTTGCACGTCAAGGGCTAGAGAAGCATCATAAACCCTATATAAACACATGTATCAAGGAAAGAAGGGGAGAAACACCATAAGCAATACATCGCTTGTAAACTATAATCATTTTTTCATAGTGAAGATTTCTCTTTCTTTGTCGTCAAGGCAACTGTGGTTTTTCTCTATTTAGAGTTTTACACGTAAAAAATCATGGTGTCTATATTATTTTATCAATTTTTTATTATTTATTCAACTAACTCGTTCGCATGGAGAAAACACGATCAAAATCACACTTCGCTAGTCGATCAAAGCAGAGCTATCAATGGGTACGACCACGGAATAATGGTTTAATCCCGATAGTTTGGTGTTATTGATTCATATGTCATAGTGGACATATATTTATAGATATGAACATCATTGCTTTTTATAATTAAATAAGAGTAAATACCACCTAGTGGGTCTTACGAGGGCTTGAATAGTAAATCTTGGTACCGAATTTTCAATAAGGAGTTATTGAATCATGATTTATGAAAAATCAAATTATCCATTTAGACTTAAGAACGATCCTAATGAATAAAATAATTAAAAATGCAACGGTCAAAAGTCATTTTAATTATTGGTATTTTTCATAAGGATACATATTTCACACAATTGCTTAGGGTAAAAATATTTAATATATTCTATTTTAATTCAAGATTGCAATTTCAATTTTTTAGTGGAATAAGCTGAAATTAATCTGTTTGGGCTCAATCAATTAAGAGTTAATTGGTACTTGGGCCAAATATATTGGAGCTTGTATTAAAATAACCCGTGGATCCACAAACTTCATGTTAAATTAGATCATCTAAAAGAAACCTATTGGGCTAAAATGTTGGGTCCCAAGACAAGACTCACGGATCCAAAATTGGATCATTGGTAGAAGAATAGTTCGGCCAACCCTAAATATTAAGGTGGTCGAACCCTAGTTGCACAAAAAGTGGCACATGCCATTTTGTGTATATGGGGCGGTAATTAGGGATGACAAAATAACCTGTGGGGACTTGCACTTATGGGGTGAGGATGAGTTTCAATTTGATGGGAATAGGGTGGGGTGGGGGTGGGGATGGGGATGGGGATGGATAGTATAACCGGGGATGGGGATAGATAGTATAACCCGCAATGGGTATGAGACGGGGATTGGTTTTATAATCCCCGCCCCGCTTAAAATATAATCTTTATTTTTTTTATTTAGTTCAATGTTTATATTTTAAAATGATTGAATTTATTTTTTTAGTTTTATGATTTATGTTAATGCGATGATTTTCAATAGTTTTTAAGAATTATTTTATTTATTATATTATATTAATTAGGCTATATATTTATTATTTCATAAATAATATTTTTTGACAAGATTTTAATAAATAATTTTGATAAATGGGTTAAATGGGGTGGGGATGGGGAAAGCGTACCTCACCCTGCCCCTCTCCATCTATCGTGGGGTTTTATGAGGGGATGAGTTTTTAAAAAATAAATGGGGTGGGATGTGAGGAGAGCCACCCTGCCCCATTGCCATCCCTAGCGGTAATCCTTTTCCTAAAAGGGATTGCCACTTTATTTTTTTTATTTGGTTTCCTATTAGGAATAGTAGACAAATCAAAAGAGGATTTTGATAGAAAAAAATAAATAAAATAAGAGAAAAATGAGAAGATTACTAAGAGCATCTCCAATGCTACTACTATGCATATAAAGAAAATGGAGCTAGGATAGATATTTTAAAAGTTAGAAAAACTCTCTCCAATGCTATTATCTAAGTTAATAAGGAGATGATGTGGCAAAAAAAAATTAGAGAATATGGAATTGAGTTTCCAATTCTAGAAACTCTCCTACAAATGCTGACTAGGATTTCTAACTCTTACTACCAATAAGATTAAAGCTCATTGAATTGTAAAATAAAATAGGAAAGATAGTGGAATAACTGTTTTATTATGATTTGTCATAAAATGAATACATATTTGACTTTAGATAATAGCATTTGAGATGTGAACATGCATTTCTCTAAAAAAAACATTTCAAAAGTGGGTCCATAATGAACAGATATACTGATGTGACACTATTTAGAAACTTAAAAATACATATTTGCATTGAAGATGCTCTAATAAGATTAGGCTTACTGAATCTCAATAGGATTGTGAGTCTTGTGATAGGTGACTTAAGAGAAAGAATAAAAAGGCACACAAAGCTTGTCATTCTACTTGGTGTTGTCTATGCTAATCTGTGCTGGACTTTTTAGGATATATCACTACATGGCTTAATAAAAATGTGTGGCTAGGAATTTTTTTTTCCTTTTTCACATAACCACCAAATTTGAACCATGTCGTTTTGATAAATATATATATATATAAATGTTCAAATCAGCACACACTGATATAACTTTATCAGTGTATTGGATGTGTACCATTAGATTTATATATTTTGACTCAAAGTGTATATAATTGTCAAAATTTTTCCATAATCAGTAGTCCATATGTATTGGTACCGATGTAAATGAGATCGTAAGTGTGTATAAATATATATATATATATATTAATTTATTTTATCTTGTAAGGATTCTTGAGGCTTCGGTTGTCACCTACCTTTTGTCTTCAATTTTGACAAACTACTTTAAATGAGATTGTAGACAAAATTGAAAATACTATCACGCTGGCTCTTTGTTTTTTTTTTTTTTTTTCTTAAGAGTTTGTTTTCTTTTTCAATTTAAATACCTTGACAATCGTAGATCCTTGTTGCACTAGAATCAGTCCAATTAAAAGACTACTGATAAGTTGAAAACACCAAAGCACGATAGACACAAAAAAAGAAAAAGAAAGCAAGGAATCGGGTAGTAAGCGTCGTTGCCGATGCAAGGGCGCACAAATTGATCCTCTAAGTATTCAACTGTTTCGGCTCTAGTCTACGAAGCCAAAAATTCCACCGCTAGCTAGCTCACGTTTTCGATCAGCACCTGCAGTTGCATAAATAAATTTGTAAAACTTAATAAGAAAAACAAAATAAAATATAGTAAGATTTACAATTGAACGAACCCGAATTTAGAAAAGACGAAGAAGAAGAGAACGATTTTCAAAACGGCACCGTTTCAGCTATGCTTTGAGGGATAAATTGAAAAGACAAATCTTGGCCACACGTTTCTTTATAAAACCACGTGGAGACAGATCCTAACAAGTACAGCACTGTTCAATATAGATAAGGTTCAGCAAAGGATTAGAATCTATAAAGGGCTGGAAGATTTCTCCGACAGCTACTTATTTATATTTTAACAATTAAATTATTTTGATATTTTACTACTAGGTTTTTTATTTTTATTTTAATATTAATATTTTGCTTTCAGTCAAAGAAATACTATTATTTTAATAAAAACATCATTTAATTTTATATTTTTATTATTTTAACTATTTACCCAAAGCTATCAAATATTAGACGATAAACCTAACAACCGGGGATTTTGGGTATGTCACCTATGTTGTAATAGAGAAAACCGGAGGTGGTAATTAATAAAACTAAAGGAGGAAATCGAGAATTAGTCAAATTACATGGGCAATTTTGATAATATCTTTTTTGGAAAGATAAATACTAGTAAAATTTGATTTATCATCCAATATTATTTTAAAAAAGGAAATGCACAAACATCTTTTGAGGTTTGATAAAATTGCAAAGATATGACAGTTTTTGCTATATACATACAAACTTTTCTCAATATTTGAAAATTGTTGTACAAACATCCATTACCGTCAGATGGATCCGTTAGTCGATGGTCAAAATAAACATACCCTTTATTTTTATTTTAAATAAGCTAAAAAATTTTAAAAAATAAGATAAAAATATATATAAAAAAATTTTAGATAACTTGAATGTATCTTAAATTTGAAACTTGGAAAATAAAATTCATCTTTACAAAAAAAAAAAAAAAAAAAGAGTTTTTTAAACAATTTAATAATAAATAAATTTTAAATTTTAAATTTATTTAAAATTAAGGAGGAATTACACAAACTAAATTTTTTATTTTTGAAGATGAATTTTTTCTAGCTTTCAACTTTAAGATACATTCATATTTTCTAAAAGATTTTTTAATGCATTTTTATCTTATTTTTGAAATTTTTTTATTTTGTTTAAAATAAAAATATAGGGTATTTTAGACTTTTTACATGTTTGACATTGACTAACAGATCCATCTAACGGTAAGGGATGTTTGTGCAACAATTTTTAAATGTTAAGGGAAGTTTGTGCGTATGTGATCAAAGATGCCATATTTGTGCAATTTTATCGAACCTAAGAGGATGTTTGTGCAGTTTCCCTTTTAAAAATAATAATTGTAAGGACCTCTTTTTGTGATTGGCTTATTTCATGACATACCACATCGGGGATGATTTGTAATTGGTAGTTTAGGTGTTGTCGGCAAGCTTCCAAGCATTTTCGTGACTTCAAGAGTAAGTGCAAGAGTGAAAAGTAATTCACTTGACTTTGTTTCTTGAAGAGATTAGGTGCACACGCATAATTACATGCATTCCCATATTACTTGCATTTATGTTTCCATGATTGTGTGCATTTATGTCTCATCTCACACGTGCACTTTGTTGTTAGTTCTAAGTGTGGTTGTGTGTGGTGTAATTCGTCTCCGTTTATGTGATTGGAAACGTCCACGCTTGCATGATGGTGTGCATGTCTTAGCGCGATGGTTGACCACTTGAGAAGGTCTTATTCTTCTATTGAATAAGTGTTAGATTTGGTTTGGTTGTTTGGAGTAAGTGTCTAATTTCAAAATATTAGTTTTTCAATGTTTCAAATGTTTTCAAAATTGACCTTTACATGGTCTTGTGACCATAACATTTTATACAAAGTTTCAAAATGAGTTTTGAAAATTTTTATACAAACTAGACACTCATACTTTTCCAACAGTATATTATTCATAATACTTCATGATCGTTTGAATTAGTTTTGAATCTCCAAAATGACCTCCAAAACAGGGCAACTCTATTGCTGTTTGTTTCTAACCTTTGGTCACTCATTTGACTATAACTCTTTCTACAATTATCCAAATCATGTTTCATTAATTGGATAGAAAGTAGAGCTCCATACTTTTCCAATGGTATATTCTACGAAAGGTTTCAACGACGTTTGTTCATGTTTTGGTGCACTCGAATTTTGAGCTGAATTGCTGTTGCTTGATTCGGTGGCCTGGCCGATGATTTTGACCGTCGAATAAGTTCTGCAGTCATGACAGCCGTTTTACCTATCGAATGTTTCCAAAATGTTTCTGATCTTAAAAGGCGGTTTTAATCGACAACCATACCGCCGAATGCCCAGAAACGTGTTTCTAACATTCTCAAAATGACGTAGCTTCATTTGGCACCTATAAATACCACCTTATCTCTTCTTCTTCAACATAACTCTCCCAAATGAAACCCTAGAGAGATAATTTGTTTTCTAGAGAGAGAAAAAAAGATTTCTTGAGAGATAAAGCTTCATGAAAGATTAATTGACTCTCCAAACCCAAAACCCATCTCCATGTTGCATCATTCAACATCATTTGAGCGTGGGTCTTCATGGTTTTATGACTAGGTAAGTTAGAATTTCATTGGATACTATTTCATGTTCTTCTTACTCTAGATTAGGTATTTATTGCTTGATTACCCAACCATGTTATCAACTCATAAATCTATGCAAAAAAGAGAGTGTAGGTATTTAATCAAACAATAAATACCTAGACTCTCTTTATTGCATATATTTATGAGTCTCGATAACGTGATTGAGTTTGTTTTTGATAGCTTAATTGATTAGGTCATTTTTGCCTAAAAAGCTAAGTCATAAACATTCTTGTATGATTTATTGATGAATAGGTTGATAGATTGTCTTTTAATCATTTAGTTAAGCTTTTGAATGTTTATGTGTTGTTGTGTTGACAATTAGGTTGTTAGAAAAATCACTACACACCCAGTTGAGAGAGAAGCTCTTTAAGCTTCATTGATTGACTCTCTAATCCTCACCTATATGCATTTAAGTCATTAATCATTTATGGGTCTTTATAAAACATCTCCATTGTTTTTTAAGAACAAAAATCCATTTCATTAATTATTCTTTGGTTGTTTAACATCATTAAATGCATATATTTGAAGTTGTGGATATTGTTTGAGGATTAGTCGATAACTAGGATTGTTGTGTATCCATTACCACATCTAGTTAAGCATCTAGTGTGAAACTAATAATGCACGGTGTGTATAAAACTATCTAGAGTGGGGTGAATAGATTTTAAACGATTATTACCAATTTTTGCAATTAGTCAATGTTACGAAAATACCACAAACTAGTTAAAGCAAAAAATTTAGTGTAAAGTGCGGAAATTAAATAACACTTGATTTTTTACGTGGAAATCTTTAACAAGGAAAAACCACGGGTTGTTATGTGTGCCACACACGAACCTTGAATCCACTAATTGCAATGACGTTTACAACCTAGGTTGACCTCAACCTCTCACGGTTTATTGTAGGGAAAAACGGTTTATACACGCAGCGGAATGCGAAAATAGGTTTGGTATATAACAAAAAAAAATTTCCTTTTAAAAGATGAGCCTTAACCCTTAATTAAATTAATGTATAAACAAAAGTACCATACCTTTTATCGCGTGATCCAATTGACTTTGCGTCGATGGTAATCTACAAGATCTTCAAATCCAATCTCAAATGTGGATCACCTAGGAGCGTGGTCACCCTTTCTTTGAATTGAGTACCTGAGGATGAATAACAAAAAACTTTTTCTTTTTCGTTAGTCACAAAAAATCACAAGAGATCATAAAGAACGTTCATGTCACTTTTGAATTATCAATCTTTTGATCGAAACTCGTGTGAACCTAAATCAAAGTTATGCACAAAGCCTTTTGATGTAAGAGCTTATAGTACACTATCGAAATAAAACGTCTCTACTATTTTTCTTTCTCTTGGCCGAATTTTCTCACACAAGACTAAGAGATGGATTCTATTTTTCAAGCAAAAGAGAATAATCTCTCTAAGGCTATTAGGGTTACCGAATTCTCTTTGCACAATATATATATATATATATGGGGTGAAATCATAAAAAGCCAAAAAATTTATGGGTTTATTGTTTTTAGCCATAAGTTTATTTTTTATTGTTTTAATCCCTTTTGACCATTTTTAAACAAAAATGCCCTTAAATTTGAAATTTGAAAAGAAAAAAAAAAAACATGTAGGGAAGAGAGAGATTGCCAGCGCCGTCGCTGCTGCTCGCCATCGTGTCGCACCTCTATCGCTATCGCTGTAGAGAGAGATAGGAAGAGAGAAGAGATGGCATCGCTGCCATGATCGTGTCAAATATGTAGTATATTTAGGCCCTCAAATCCGTATCCTGTATTCTGTTTTCGTGTGTTTTGGCATCTCTAATGGTTGTTATGTGCTTAATTGTAGGAAATGGTGCCATGATGGGTTTGGAAGCATGTTACGGCGATTCTAGTGGAAAAAGGAAAGGCAAATGATCACGAGAAGCTCTACAGTGCGGGTCGTAACCACACTCTAACCACACTTCTATCACAGCCAAGACCTGATGCTTGAAGAAGAGTTTAGGTGCGGGTATATTGCAGGTCATCCAACCGCACTCCACCAACACTGCAACCAAATCCAAAGAAGCTGATTTTACACCTAACATTAAAGTGCGGGTCATCCAACCACACTCCACCCAGACTATAAGCAAATCTAGAGAAGCTGATTTCACACTTGACATTAAAGTGCGGGTCAAGTGCAGGTAATTCAACCGCACTCCACCCGCACTCCGAGATGAAACCGAGAAATGGAAATCACACCTTACATTAAAGTGCTGGTCATTCAACCGCACTCCACCTGTACTGTACCCGAATTTGGAGAGCTGAATCTGCACCTGATCATTATATTGCGGGTAAAGTGTAGGTAATCCATCGACACTCCATGCGCGCAAGATCTCATTTTGAAGCTTAAATGACCTATTTTTGTATGTAATATAAATAGAATGTTATAGAATTCGTTTTATGAGGCTTTTACTTAGTTTCTTTTATATAACCTAGATCTAGAATCTCTCTCTCACTCTCACTTACATTCTCTACTCAACTTCAAAAAAAGTAGGAGATTGAAGCAACTTCAAGGAAGGCGATGTTCTCCAAGGGTTCTTCCTCTTTCCTTTCTCTTATTTTCCTAGTTGTAATGAGTAGCCAAATCCCCTCTAAGAGGTTGATGGAGTAGTTTTGGGCTTGTACATAAACTTGGTTATATATATATATTCATGTCTATCTTTCATTGTTCTATTCTTGTTATTAATGGTTATCATTGATTTCTTATTTAGATACATCCTCTTAGCAAGATTTCTTTGGAATATGTATGAGTATTGCATCTAGATATACGTATTATTTAGTTGATCCATGCTCGAATGAATAGACGGAACGTCATAAACTCCTATTCTTAAACCACGGCCTTAATCTAACCTCGAACGGGTTTCCGGCACTATACATCCTAGGTCGGTACTTGTGAGAGAATTAAAAATCAACACTATACATTCTAGGTTGGCTATTTTGTAATCGGTTGAGTCTTTGGTAGATAGATGAGCTTCATTTCCAGAATCGGTATGAACAACCAACACTATACATCCTAGGTTGATGGATTACAACGGATTAGTCCCTAATAGATGGTCCTCACTATACATCCTAGGTTGATCACTTGATAGGTATAAATAACTGGCTTTATACATCCTAGGTCGGTTACCTTTGAATAGACGTGCTTAATTACTAGTTTGTTGCATTACCCAGTATTCACTTTCGAATCCGTTAACTCCTTAGTTTCCATTATAGCTATATCTCCCATACCATTTATCACCATTTAGGTTGTTTGTTTGTTTGTTTTAGATATATTATTGTGTTAAGTCACATTTTACAACATCTTCATTTTCATATCATTAATTACATGAATGCTATTCTAGTAATAGCTAGTTTTTACTAGCCCCGTTTCCCTGTGGACGACACCCCACTTACCACTACACTTGTGTTTTAAAAACCAATTAGGACTTGTGAGGTTTTACAAATTGTTTTGATGGACGGTTTTCTAAAGGCGAAAAACCTTTTCATCAAATGGCGCCGCTGCCGGGAAAACGACGAGTTTAGTTTGATTAGTTTTGCTTGAATAGTATTTATAGTTATTTACATTTATGCTTTTATTTTGTTTGTTTCTTTTTACGTCATGGGTAGTCTTTGTCTTTCGATATTTCAGGTGTCATGGACGACCCTTGGAACATTTTGGGATCCAATTATAAGCTAGAGAGTGACCCATTTAGTCATGAATGGGGAAATAATCAGGATTTCTAGGAATGTCGCAATGTGGTTGAAGAGTTTTCCGCTGATGAGAAACTGGAAGCTCTGCTTAGAGACTACTTGGAAGGGAATGAAGAGACACCATTGGTTGAACAACAAACAGGGGAAATTGTACAAGCGTCACAGACTTCAGAGGAGAGTTATTCAAGTAGCCTTGAGTGCATTAATTCAGGTCAACCAAATATGGGAGCACTTGATGAATGGATAGGGGAACTCATGCAATCAGCCAATCAGGATACACAAGAGGTCAAGCTACTGCACCAAGCACATGTAGAGAATTGGGAAACGTACATGTGGAAGAAAGATAGGCAAGCAAACGAGATGGGTGCATCTATTCATAGGATTGAATTTAAAATAGGTCAGTTGGCTGAATTATTGCAAGAAAGAGAAAAAGGGAAGTTCTCGAGCCAACCGGAGCAAGCTAGTGCTAAGACAGTTCTCAGAAGCTGAAGGGTGGTTTTGAAGGATAATATTAGGAAGACCGCCACAGAAAAGGGTGAAGTAGTGCATGCGGAAGAAGAGAGTGTGAAGGAATTAGAAAAGGAAGAAGAGATTCAGTTACCAGATCAAGAACTAACACCTCAACTCCATAAGTCATCGAACCCCTATGTACCACCTATACCATTTCCAAGGAGGTTGAAGAACTCTAAAATGGAGAAATCGAATCAGGACATCTATGATCTCCTTTCTAAGGTAACCATTAATTTACCACTTTTAGATGCTATTCAGAAAATGCCAGCTTATGGGAAATTCTTTAAAGAGTTGAGTAAGGATAAAGAGAGATTTAGGCCGAAACAACAAGAGCGTCTGAATGAGAATGTCAGTGCAGTAATTCAGCGGACATTGCCCCAGAAAATGAAAGACCTAGGGAGTTTTATAATTGACATAACAATTGGTGGTTCACATTGCAAAAGAGGAATGTTGGATTTGAGAGCAAGCATTAACTTAATGCCATTCTCAGTCTACAAGAAGCTTGGTTTGAATGACCTTAGAAAAACCACCATGTCTCTCGTTTTAGCGGATGCTTTTGCAAGAAATCGTAAGGAAATTGTCAAAGATGTGTTAATTCAGATAGAGAAGCTAATTATACATACTGACTTTGTGGTGATTGACATGGATGAAGAAAGAGACAAGAGAGATGTGAAGCTACTTTTGGGTCGACCTTTCATGGCAACAGCTAGGGTTATGATTGATATGCATGCTGGAAAACTTACAATGAAGGTATTAGATGAAGTAGTGGAATTCAAAATTTTTGACTCATTATCATATCCAGTTGGTTTCCATGATTGTAACATCTTGGATTTCCTAGAGAAAGACTTAGATGTCACTATTGAAGAGGAATTCGAAGGGGTGGAAAATGAAGATGACTTTGCACCAATAGAAGAGCTTCCTCTAAGGGTTGAATTGAAAGCACTTCCATCGAACATGAAGTACGTATTCCTAGACGAAGAAAAGAGGAACCCAGTTATCATTGCCGCTAATTTGGAAGAAAGTCAAGAAGAGGAGTTTCTTGCTGTGTTGAAAGAGAATAGAGGAGCCATTGGTTTGTTCATAGATGATATAAAAGGGATAAGTCCCAGCATGTGTATGGTTAAGATTTTTCTAGAAGATAATGCCAAACCAACAAGAGAGGCATAAAGGAGACTAAATCTGATTATGCAAGAGGTGGTGAAAAAAGAGATACTGAAGCTTCTGGATGCAGGGTTTGTCTACCCGATATCGGATAGTAGGTGGGTTAGTCCCATTCATGTAGTTCCAAAAAAATTCGAGGTTACTACAGTGAAGAATGATAAGAGTGAATTGGTGGCACAAAGACTTCAGACAGGGTGACGTGTTTGCGTAGATTACCGCAAGTTGAATGCTATCACTAAGAAGGATCATTTTCCTTTGCCTTTCATTGATCAAGTCCTAGAGTGGTTGGCAGGGCATCAGTTCTACTGTTTTCTGGACGTGTATAATCAGATAGTTATTACGCAAGAAAACTAGGAGAAAACCACATTTACATGTCCATATGGAACTTATGCCTTCCGTAGGATGCGTTTTGGCCTTTGCAACGCCCCGTGTACTTTTGAAAGGTGTATGGTTTCGTTGTTCTCAGATATGGTAGGAGAGATTATTGAAGTCTTTATGGACGATTTCTCGGTATTTGGGGACTCGTTCAGGTTGTGTCTTGGCAACTTATCTTTAGTGCTACAAAGATGCATGAGAAACAACTTAGTGTTGAATTGAGAAAAATGTCATTTCATGGTGCAACAAGGGATTGTCCTGGGCCATATAATATCTAGAAAAGGGATCGAGGTGGACAGGGCAAAAGTTGAAGTTATTAAGAGTTTTCCACCTCCGCGAAATGTGAAGGACATCCGGTCTTTCCTTGGACATGCAGGCTTTTACAGGAGATTCATTAGGGATTTTTCAAAGATCTCCAGATCATTTTGCTTGCTGCTACAAAAGGACAAAGATTTTGTGTTTAGTGCTGAATGTTTGGCAGTATTTGAAACCTTGAAGGAGGCTTTGACCTTATCCCCGGTAATTAAACCACCGGTGTGGGATTTACCATTTGAAATAATGTGCGATGCATCCGATTATTCCGTAGGTGCAGTTTTGGGCCAGAGGGTAGACAAAGACCCGCACGTTATATACTACTCATCCCGGATTTTGAATGATGCACAGTTGAACTATTCAACAACGGAGAAGGAATTACTTGCAATCATTTTTGCTCTTAAGAAGTTCAGACAGTACTTGGTAGGTGCCAAGGTAGTGGTATATTCAGACCTTGGTATGCAAATCTGGCAAATTATCTGACATATGGGGTGTTTTCTCCTGATTTGGATTGGCAGGGTAAGAAGAGGTTTGTCAGGAGATTAATGGAAAATTTATGAGATGAGCCTTACCTTTTCAAACACGGGGCCGACCAGGTAATTAAGAGGTGTGTGTCAGAAGTAGAGCAGTATGATGTGTTGCGATTTTGTCATGACTTACAATATAGAGGCCATTTCTGCTCGCGTAAGACAGCACTTAAGGTGCTTCAGTCAGGTTTCTTCTGGGTATCACTTTTTATGGATGCGTATCTGTTTTGTGTAGCTTGTGATAGGTGTCAGCGCACTGGGAACATTGGTAAGCAGAATGAGATGCCACAAATAGGGATTTTGGTCGTCGAAATATTTGACACTTAGGGTCTTGATTTTAAGGGACCATGCCCACCATCCGGTGGAAACAGCTACATTTTGGTGGGGGGTTGACTATGTTTCCAAATGGGTCGAGGCAATTACCACAAAGACTAATGATAGTAATGTGGTGGTCAAATTCGTAAAGGAAAACATTCTGACCTAATTTGGGATTCCAAGGGTGATCATTAGTGATGGCGGGAACCACATCTGTAACAAAATCTTGGGAAACCTATTGAAGAAGTATGGAGTCCGTCACAAGGTTGCCACACCATACCACCCACAGACGTCAAGACAGGTTGAAGTGAGTAACAGGCACATTAAGCAGATTTTGGAGAAGACGGTCTCCTCCACTAGGAAGGGTTGGGCAATGAAACTATCAGACGCTTTATGGGCATACTGGACGGCATTCAAACTCCCATTAAGATAAGCCCGTATAAGTTTGTTTTTGGTAAAGCTTGCCACCTTCTGGTAGAACTAGAACATAGAGCTTGGTGGGCGATCAAGAAGTTGAATTGGGAGTATGACAAGGCATGTGAAGAAAGGTGCAATCAATTGAATGAGCTAGATGAATTTCGGTTGGAAGCCTATGAGAGTTTAAGGTTATACAAGGAAAAAACAAAGCTTATTCATGACAAGCGATTGGTGAGGAAAGAGCTCCAACCTGGCATGCTTGTGTTACTGTATGAGTCCTGTTTGAAGCTGTTCCCAGGGAAGTTGAAATCAAGATGGTCAGGGCCACACCTTGTTGTCAACGTCTCACTTAATGGTGCAGTGGACATTCAGAATCTTAGAAACAATGGAATATTTAAGGTAAATGGGCACAGACTCAAACCATATTTGGGACTGGAAACATGCTGCAAGGGTGTCGGTGCCATGGAACTTACTAAGCCAAAGAACTCCTATCGCGTCTCACCTAGACGTTAAATAGAGCATTTGTGGGAGGCTGCCCACCAAGGTCTTGTTATTTAACTTTTAGCTTTCTTAGTTTTATTTTCATTTTTATTTGTAGTTTTTTATGGACGATGTGACCTATGTTTTGAAATTGCATTTGACCTTTAATTTGGTAGAAGTGTTATGTGTTTTGTGCTAGGTTCATGATCTTTTGAGAATCACATGACAACATGCTTGGACAATGGACCTATCTTCCTTTTAAGGGAGTTTCTACTTTTCGATTTTGTACTTAATTGTTTTTCATATTTGTGGAATGTGATTTGTGCATGTTTTGTTGATATGGTTGCACATGGTGATTAAAGTTTTGGGCTTATATTTTAGATTCGGTTTGGTGGTCGTTGTGCCCTTCGTCCATTGATATTTTGCGCTTTATGCATATGCTATTATTTAGAGTCTTGGACGGCGTTTCCCCCCCCGCTAGGCCATGCCTTGTGGTTACCAACAATGAGTACATTGTTGAGTTTTTGTTTAGGGGTACGGTACGCCTCGTAGAGTCATCCTTGTGGTCTTTTTGGTGTCCAATTTTTCAATTTTGTCGCTTGTCCAAATTTCAGACTTTGAGTAAGTTTGGGTGTGATGCCTCTAGCATGTGCTTTTGGCGAGTTTTTGGTATGTGTTATGAACTTGTGATGTAGCTTGGTGCTACTTTAGGGATTCGCTTGCACCTCCATGGGTTTATCCCATCTATTGGTGTTAAGTTGAGAGGACTTGGTGTTTCCATACCTAGTTCTAATAGTGGAGATTCCTGTGAGATCACAAACACAAGTGTCAAAGAGCGTATTTTGAGTGTTGTTATTATTGACTATTCTTAAACACTTATCTCATCATATATGTCACATGCCATAGGACTTGCAGATTATAGTGTGAATTGCATGATGGATGCGTTCATTCCCTTGGTAGATGAATTGTGGATGTGATATTAGGCAATGTGTGTGAATTTAACTACCTATGATAGCCCAAACACACTCCTATCCTTATTATGTGCTCCAAAGCCAAACTTGAGGCCAAACACATACTTTTTCACTTGGTACCAATACAACCATATACCATAGCCTAAACACATGCCTACTATTGTGACTAATCATGTTTAGGATGTGTAAATGTGGTAATGAAAGTAGTTAAACTCAAATGGTCAAATAAAGTGTACAAATGAAAAATGTTGAATATGTGAGTGAATGGCTAAAAATATAAAGGTACCTAAATTTGTACTTATGAGCCGTGAATTTTAAAAGAAAAGAAATGTGGGCAACTTAAAAAGAAAAGAAAATGAGAAAAGCAAAAGATGCTCAAATTAATTGATGCTAAGTACTCACAATGTGGAGTACAACATTGGAAGCAAAATATGGGTAAAACAAATGCTTAGACACTAGCTTGTGAATGATCAATAAAGAAAAAGAACATTTTATAGTGTGTGTGGTCGTATTCTAACATGGTTGGTGATTTTGAACTCCAAATTTCCATATCTTTGTTTCACCTAATTAAACCCCATAAGCACACTATAACCAATGGAAAAGCCCTGTTTGATCCATAATGAGTCTAGTTCGGGAATGTTGGTTGATACACGATCTTTCACGTCCATGGCATTATGAATCTTTCCTAGGATAGTTCTTTGCTAAAAATGTTGTGCATAATCCATCTTTGCATAAATTGTTGTGTGGAACTTAGGATTCTGTGAGGAAAGAAAGAGAGAATTCATGTGAGCTTTAGTATTAAAGCAAATTATGCTCAAGGAATGGGAGAGAGTAGTCCCTAATGCATGAGTGCCTTAGGTGTGGGATTCGTGTTCGTGCGAGCCTCCCTTTAGTACCTCCAAGTGCTCTAGATCTCGTGCATATGTTTTTTCTTCTCTCTATCACACCTGTATGTATCATATCACTTTTTGAGCTTGCGGCATTTTTGAATTATTGCTTAGGTGTCTAAGACTTATTTCAGTTGGCATCTTAGTGTTTTAGATTGTTTTTGCTCGAGGATGGGCAAAGGTTTGGTTTAGGGGTGTTTGATCGTGCCAAATATGTAGTATATTTAGGCCTTCAAATCCATATCCTATGTTCTATTTTCGTGTGTTTTGGCGTCTCTAATGGTTGTTATGTGCTTAATTGTAGGAAATGGTGCAATGATGGGTTTGGAAGCGTGTTACAGTGATTTTGACAGAAAAGTGGAAAAAGGAAAGGCAAATGATCATGATAAGCTCTACAGTGCGGGTCGCAACCGCACTTTTACCGCAGCCGGGACCTGATGCTTGAAGAAGAGTTAAAGTGCGGGTATAATGAGGGTCATCCAACCGCACTGCAACCAAATCCAGAGAAGCTGATTTTGCACCCGATATTAAAGTACGGGTCATCCAACCGCACTCCACCCGCACTATAAGCAAATCCAGAGAAGCTGATTTCATACCTGACATTAAAGTATGGGTCAAATGCGGGTAATTGAACTGCATTCTACCCGCACTCCGAGCTGAAACTGAGAAGTGGAAATCACACCTGACGTTAAAGTGCGGGTCAAGTGTGGGTAATTCAACCGCACTCCACCCGCACTGTACCCGAATCCAGAGAGCTGAATCTGCACCTGATCATTATAGTGCGGGTAAAGTGCGGGTAATCCACCCGCACTCCACGCGCCCCAGATCTCATTTTGAAGCTTAAGTGACCTATTTTTGTATGTAATATAAATAGAATGCTATAGAATTCGTTTTAAGAGGCTTTTACTTAGTTTCTTTTACACGACCTAGATCTAGAATCTCTCTCTCACTCTCACTTAAATTCATTACTCAACTTCAAGGAAAGTAGGAGATTGAAGCAGCTTCAAGGAAGGAAATGTTCTCCAAGGGTTCTTTCTCTTTCCTTTCTCTTATTTTCCTAGTTGTAATGAGTAGCCAAATCCCCTCTAAGAGGTTGATGGAGTAATTTTGGGCTTGTACATAAACTTGGTTATATATATATTCATGTCTATCTTTCATTGTTCTATTCTTGTTATTAATGGTTATCATTGATTTCTTGTTTAGATACATCCTCTTAGCAAGATTTCTTTGGAATATGTATGAGTATTGCATCTAGATATACATCCTATTTAGTTGATCCATGCTCAAATGAATAGATGGAACGCCATGAACTCTGATTCTTTAACCGCGATCTTAATCTAACCTCAAACGGGTTTTCGGCACTATACATCCTAGGTCGGTACTTGTGAGAGGATTAGAAGTCAACACTATACATCCTAGGTTGGCTATTTTGTAATCGGTTGAGTCTTTGATAGATAGATGAGCTTCATTTCCAGAATCCATATGAACAACCAACACTATACATCATAGGTTGGTGGATTAGAATGGATTAGTCCCTAATAGGTGGTCTTCATTCATGTTTCCGATTAGGGTGATACAATATACATATTTTTTCTTGATAAGAATTGTGACATTGTATTCTCAATATTAGTCATGTGGTTTATGCTAAGTTGAAGAGTGGCCACTTTTGGTGCTTCCAACTGATAAATGAATTTGATTCTTGGTTGAAAAGAGAAGAGTTTACCTAAATTTTTATATTGCAAGCAAATCTTCTTGGCTAAGATGTCTTTCCTTCTGTAGCTATTATGAGAATTCATAAATTGTTGGTGATAGTTTGAATCATGAAAATATATGTCTAGCTATCAATAATTATAATCTGGATCTTTCGGTTGCACTTGTTTTTGTAGAGCATGCAGAAGTCTCTTTAAACAAGTTGCTGATTCTCTGGTTGTGCTCATCTGTTTTGATCATTGTGGATGTTGAATGATAAACAATAGCTATTGAAATATCAAGAATATCTTTTAATTATTTGTATTGGTAGGACCAGTTTGTTTAATGATTTTTGTGTGCTGTCGTAGTAGATATTAGTATTGATCATATGTGTTGTATATTAAGTTCACAAATATCTCTTGTGATTTGCCAAGTAAATTTTGCATTTAACTTTATTGGCGTAATTCTTGTTTATAGATAGTTTCATGCCTTAAAGGAGCTATTAACTACTAAAAAATAGGAGCAAAGTTACCGGAGGTGTGTTGCTTGTTGGTCCCTCGGGAACTAGGAAAACTTTACTTGCCCATCAATGCCGTTAGGCCATTTGGTGTTGTAGCAAATGTCATCTGTGAGTTATTTATAGAATCTCTCCATTTGGTTCTAGTTAATTGTTCTGCTCTAGATGTCTCTAATTGAAGTGGTGGTGCTCTTTTTTCTCTTAAAATTGTAAATGATTTATACTTTTCTCTAGATAACAGTTGTGGCTTGTGAAATATAAAATAGTGTTTTGTTCCTTACTGTGTTTTTACCGATATAGTTATAGCTAAGTTATATATAGATGGCAAGAGCCATCCATTTTGTTGTATTTTATTTCATTCCTGTGATACGTAATCCATATAATGTTTGGTGTTGTTAGTTAAGTTATATGCCTTTCAAGACATCAAAAGTTAAATTTATATCCTGTAACCTAAATCTTTTCTTTGGATTTCAATGCCTCCTAGCTTTATATTTTCTTTTTCTTTATTATAGTTTTCACTTTCTATCGAAGGATAAAGGGGACTTATTTGTACTGGCATGTAATTTGTTTGTATTGGCATTTAACTTGTTTGTATTGGCATGTAACTTCACTGTCATAGACACTAATGCTTTTTTTTTTTTAATGTGATTTTGTATATGAACATTATAAATTATGAGGATTTCCAGATAAACTCGAGGAATTCGTGGAAAAAAAAAGCCACCGCCAACATATATTGCAATTTGAATGGCCTCCCGGATATTATAAAGGTTCTCCAAAGAGTTGGAGAATTATAACAGTTTTTAGTTTTATCAACATTATAATATTATACTCTCAAATCAGTTGAGATGTTTTATCGACTTGAAACTATATATTTGTTCATTTTATGAAACTTAATGTAGCTGTAAAAGAGGTCTGTAGGGAATAATGGCATTATATGATACATATCTCATGGGTAGAAGCTTTATATAAATTCTTGAGTCCTTCTACGTATAACCTACCTTGCGGCACCGCTTTGGAAAAACACATGGCACCCACGTAATAAACACATGGGTCCCATGTGTTTGCTCACTTTTTTTCATTGCGGTGCCACGATGCCAGTTGTATATATATTCACTCTATCTACAGACTCCATTTGTTTTGGATTCTTTAAGAGACAAAAGTGTTGAGAAACTGGTTTTGTCTGAGAGACATCATAATTCAAGGGTTTTGAATTTTTCCAATATCAAGATGATGATGATGATGACTTGATTTTCTTATGAACATGTAACTTGAAACAAACTTGACATGTAACTTCAATTTGATAGTGATATATAAGTTCGAATACAATTGACATGTAACTTGAAACACAACAAGCATTTAACTTGAAAGGTATGTAACTAGGAATAGTTGGTACTCAACTCGTAGGTAACTTGAAATTAAACTAGCATGTAACTTGAAAATTAATTGACATGAATCAACTAACATGTAACTTGAAAATCAACTGGCATGTAACTTCACAACCAACTGACATGTAACTTCAATTTGATCTGGCATGTAACTTAAGAACCGACACTGACATATAACTTCAATTTGATCTGGCATGTAACTTAAAATTCAACTGGCATATAACTTCACAACCAGTTGGCTTGTAACTTAAAATTGAACTGGTATGTAACATAAAATTCAACTAGCATGTAACTTACAATTCAAAAAAAAAAAAAAAAAAACATTACTATAACATAACAATATCCACACATATAATGAATCAAAAATCTTCTGTACTAACTTAGCCTCCTAACTTATATCTCCCCATCCACCAAACACCTCACCGATTCTTACTCATCAATAATAGCCTCAATAATAGCCCCGGTACCAATTTCCATCTTTGTGAATTTACAGATGTGCAGAGTATCTCTATATGTTGTGAAGCACAACAAATAGGAAATATTTGGTGAGTGAAGGAAAGTATTAAGAATTTTGGTTCAATATCACTTCAATGCTGGTATTCAGTCACAAATTTTTTCATCACTTTGATGGGTGTATCAGCCAAATTCTAGCAAACATGTTCTTGACTTTAGTTGTCCCTGCAATAAAAGGTCATTGATTTAACTTGCAAGAAGATACAATAGAATTCAACCACATATGAACAATGAGATAAAGATACCGGGATGGTTGGCAAGGTTGGCAAAATGGGTATATATTAGCTTGTTTTTATCCAAATTCTCACCCTAAAACCTTGGATGCACATATTGAACCAACATCATTTCAGCATGTAAACAACAATTTAACAGTAAAATATATATAGCAACTGAGAATTGCTAAACTAACTATTTGTCACAAACCAGCAAGCTCTTTGCAACTGCCTTTCCACCAAAGAATCCGTGACCGAGAGGACCATGTGCCACTATTACAATACCAAGTTCTCATTGAAAGATTGAAAGAATGGTGAGAATAAAAATAACAAATCAAGTGAGACTATTAAATCATAATCTAAATTAAGAAATGTAAGTCAAAACAAACATATTTAGCTTCTATTTGGGAATTTGCAAGAATAACATTCTAAAATTTCTTTAACTTCTACACCAACACTGAGTAATTGATTATTAGAACCATTCCTTCTCTTGATCCAGCGCCCATAAATATTATGCATCTAACAATGTCCAAAGTACCTAACAAAAAATACTAATCATCCCGACTGACAAATATTGAAGTATTTAAACACATGTTCATTCAACAAATAATGGAGATATAAATTCAACAAGTAAACAACTTGCAATAAACAAGCCTCCGTTGCAAGCGAATCCATCATACTGAAATGAAAGTAATCACTCTTCCCAACTATCTTAGGGTATGTTTGGTTAGGCTTTTGAAAATCCTCTACTCGTAAAAGTTCTACTTGTAGTAGATCTACTTGAAATAAAGCTTTTGACAAAAAAAATATAGTTGTTTGGTTGGTAATTAAAAAAGCACTTTTGTAGCAGTAGATCGTTTGGTTTAAACTCTCAAAAAGTCTACTGAGATATTAAATTACTATAAAGGACATATTATTTATTCACTCTAAAAAAAAATTGAACTTAAAAGATTTTCTACATGTTAACTACATTTTCTACTACACAATAATAATATAATTCAAAATTTTCACCATATAAACTTAAAAGATTAAAAAAATAACCAGAAAATATTAAACTTTTAACAAAGTTGAAGCATTGTCAAAGATTAAACAAAAGAAAAAATGATCAACATCTCATACAAAGGTAAAAAGTTAAATGGAAAAAAAATTAAAATTAAATAAGTTATCATTGAAGCATCAGAAGAGTCGCAATACTATCACGTTCTTTGTCCATTTCATGATTAGGACATCGCTCCTCGTAAACATCTTAAGTAGCATTTTCTTCTTCATCATCACTCGGTAGTTTATCATCATCGTCATTATATGACTTAAACTCTTGATCTATATCAGCATTAACTCTTATGAAATTATGAAGAACCATTAAAGCAATCACAATTTTCACTTGTTTAGTAAATGGGAATCTAGGCATGTGATGTAATATTTTCCATCTATTTTTCCAAACACCAAATGTCCTTTCAATAGTGCATCTTAAAGAAGAATGTACATGATTAAATATTTCTCCACTAGGCTGTCTTCCATGTCGAAAATCTGGGAGATGATATCGCTCACCTTTATATTGCCCTAAATAGCCTTTCATTTGAGGATAGTCTGCATCTACCAAATAATACTTGCCTACACATATAAATGAACATTTCATTACATATAAATGAACATTTTATTAATTCAATATATAATACATTTATACAACAATGTATGTAAAACATATTTTATGACATACCTCTAGGTGGATGAGGGTAATGTAAAATTTCTCTACGCAATGCCTCTAAAAAAATACATTCATCATGAGCAGCACCTTCCCATCCAGCCCATGCAAAAGTGAAGTACATATTGAAATCACATGCAGCCATTATATTTTGAGTAGGAGATCCTTTTCTACCGATGTATGGTATTTGCTTTGATACAAGCATCACAACCGATACATGTGTTCCATCAATTGCACCTATGCAATCTTTAAAATAAGGCCAATATCTATTATCATCTTTTATTTTTCTAGGAATTCCCTTGAAATATGGGTCAAATGGTTTCAAATAATCAACAGCCATTCAACATACAACATCCAAAACTATTCCAAACCATCTAAATATAGTTTCTCATGAATGTTGAAATCTTTCTTGAGCCATTCTATTTCCACAAGCATGTCCTAACACCAATAAAAAAAAATAGCCACCGACTCATGTATTGAAATGTCCTTGCCTTTTTCTAAGCCATAAGATTGATGTAATGTATCACATAGTTTTATGAATACCGATGTTTCCATCCTAAATTGCTCATGACATACGATATGATGGCCATGTAAAACCTCCATTACCCATTTATATCCTGATAAAGATGATGTTCTACACTTTTCCTTTAAATTGTACTTAATAAAGTGGTGAACATATAAACCAACTCCTATTTTTATCATTTGTAAACGTTTTTTTGTCATCATCACCTTGATTATCAAATGTTTAATAATCATCATCCATATCTGAAAAATATGAACATATTATAAAAAGTATAAACCTCATCAAAAAAAAATTATAATAAATAACATAATTTTAATGAAAAAAATAATAATAACATCAATCAACTTTCATTTGAAAATATATATATGTATATATAAACTTCAATTGCATTACATAAATCAAATAGTAATTGTCAAATAGATAAACATAATCTCAAAGCAATTCATTATATAAATAAAAAAAACAAGATCAAATCTAAAAATTTATTCTAAGCTTGCTCTAGAAACATAATTTGTAGGTCATGATCCTTAAGTGCAACAAACGTCTCTCTGTTCTCCTTCTTAAGAAAAAGTCTAACTGCCTTCATAAAAAGCTCACTTCCTCTCTCAATTTCTGGAATGCCACGTAACATTTCAATCACCTTTGTAATGCTAGATTCATCATTCTTACCATCCACTGAATCACATAATCAATCTAATTATTTGGATAATGTGACAGCAAATCCTTCTTTAGCTTCAAATATTTTTTTTCTTTTCCTGAAACTTCCTTGTGAAGTAGATTCTGGTGTAGTCCCAAGTGTGTCATCCCTATCAGTATTATCTAAATTTCCATTAATATTTGTTTCTATTCCATTCATCCTATCAATTTCATTTATATATTCACCATCAGTAGGTATAAACCCCATAGATGGTGCCCAAGATCCTTCCCTAGTAGCAGCAACATCTCTGAACAAAATATCTAACTGGTCAGCACTCCTCAAGCCTTTTGTTCGAAATTTAGATGCATCCGGGTTTTCCTACATTAATATCAACATGCATATATATTATATTAAAATTTATTCTTAAAAAATAAATATGGTTCAATTAATATTAAAAGATTAGAGTAGGAAATTGCACCTTTAATTTTTTGTCCCACCATTCTTCACTAGCATCAATTGTTTGCTTAACATAATCCCAACCAAGGCCATTTTCTTTTCCAACTATATTATTCCAGAGCTACCACTCTCTCTTAAGATTATCCCATTTATTTTTCATCTGTTTTTGACTATAGTTCTTATTAATTGTTTGTGCCAACTTGGTGGAAATATTTTTCCAACCCTTTTTGTTGAAGTGACCATTTGGTCGATTATCAGCTAAAACTTCATAAACACAAATCTTAACAAATGTGTCAACATATAAATCAGTCCACTCTCCCTTATTTCTTTTTCGGCTTTCATCCACACTAGGTTCCATTCTATAAAATAAAATAAAAAAAATAAACAAAATAAAAAAAACTATTTCATAAGTATTAAAATAAATAAGCAACCGAAAAAAAAATTCCATGGAATATTAAATAAATTAACTGTACACAAATAAATTCCATGTCTGATTGCAGCTATTGTGCTCGAATTGTTTGTTTTTGTTTGATGCTCTTCTGGTGCTTTTTTTGTGTGTGGTTTTTGGGATGCTTTTATGTTTTTTTTTGTATCTTTTGGTTGCTAGCTAAGGTGTTGGGGTGTGGTGCGGCATGTATGTTGGTTGTGTATTGGTAGTAGGTGGGGGTCTTCCGCTTTGTGTGTTTTTTATTGTAAGCTCTTAGGACTTTGTTCCTTTTAATAAATTGTTGTTTAAAAAAAAATGTACACAAATCTCTTAGCAACTAGATAATATAAACACAAATCTCAAAAACTTTTTTTTCTTTGAATGTCAAACGTTTTTTTTTTTTTTTAATAAGGCCATATAACAGTATGTTCATAATATAAAAACCATTATAACTATTCACAGCTAGAACAAAATTTGCAACAATTAGCAAGGCAAAACACACAAAGCACAATCAGGGAGAGCCAAAAGAAACAAAACAATGCACAGGAAGCCAAGCTCGAGAAAAAACACAGACGTAAAAATGAACAAGCAAAAACACAAACACAAAGATAAACAAATAAACAAAAAAAATATTAATGAACAAAAATTATACATACCGTTCTTTTGTATGTATAGAGCAAAGAACCGTTCTTTTGTAGGTGTAGAGCAAAATTATAGACTATCTGTAGAGACTAGAGAGCAAAGAATAAAGAATATAAATAGGTTCCAGGGTTTTATTTTAATAAGGGTATTCCATATCAATAATAAAAAAAATTAGGGATATATAGGTCAAATACTTCATTTTTTAAAAGGTCTATTTTGAAAAGTTCATAAGGAGGAGCTTTTGCCTAGTAGAGGTTTAAACTCTACTAGCCTCTACTGAATTTAAAATAGACAATTTCAAAAGCCCAACCAAACAACTCTAAAAAACTCAAGTAGAGGTTCGTAGACCTTTTGAGCCAGTAGAAAACCCAACTAAACAAGCACTTAGTCTTAAGTGCTTCAACCTCTGTATTAACCACAAAACAACAACATTGAAAATTCTCTTACACTTACAAAAGATCAGACCAATAAAAATAATTTGATAAATAGATTAAAAGAACTGACAAGAATATAATTTGGTAAAATGAATCTCAATATCAATACACATGAGAAGAAAAAGATACGAAAATTAACACATGTCTAACCAGCATGTAACTTTAAAATGAACTGGCATGTAACATAACAGTAACCGATGGCATGTAACTTCATAATAAACAAAATGACATGTAACTTATAAATAAACTAGCATGTAAAGTCTACAATAATGTGCATGTAACTTTAACACAAACTGACATGTAACAGGGGTAAAAAAAAATGGTAGAATCTGGGTTTCACTCTAAACCAAAACCCCTCTCTAAAACTTCATATCAAACATAAGGATTCTTGTTAGAAATCAAGTGGGAAAGGGATGTATACCTTCAACAACATTTTTCGGCTCAGGATCTACTTCAAGATAGCGTATTCTGGGACAGATTGTTGATGGTTTCGGATCTACTTCAAGACAGCGAGAGAGAGACACAAAGAATGGAGAAGATCTTGGTGGAAGATAAGAGAGAGCCGTAATTTTGTTGGGTTTTGGTTGAAGAGAGAGAGGAAATTCCAAAATGGAAAGGATCGAAATGGAGAGACACGATCGGGTTTGAAAGGAGAGGAAATGGGTTAGTTGAACGGTAGAGACACAATCTGGGTTTAACTTCAAGTGAGAGACAAAGAGAAAATATAAGATATGTTGGAATTTGGAAACACAAATTGGAGGTATCTAGAAAAAGGGAAAATTTTGGCGGGAAATTTAGGGTGGGTACAGTAAAAATGGAGGGCATGATAGTCTGTTCAAGCCAAATGGTGACAAGTATAATAAATTATAAATTTCTAGCTAAAAACAATAAATCAATAAAGTTTTTGATCATTTTTTGCAATTTCATATATATATATATATATATATATATGTATCAAAAGACCGAATTCTCTTTTCCATAAATTATATATATCAAAGACTGAATTCTCTTTTTATATATATTTATTATTTTGCACCGAATTCAACTTGCCTTATATAATATATATTACTGCACTACTTTTTACTTGCATATATTGTTATATATATCTTGCACGTGAATTCAACTTGCATATATAATATATATATCTTACTCGTGAATTCAACTTGCATATTATAATTAGGGTGACCAAATTCCTCTACCAAATAGGATTTTTTTTCTTTTTGATCTAAATCCTAACTCTTGGTAGATTTCCTTAGAATTCCAAACCCTAATCTAACTCTTTAGTATATTTGTGACTATATCAAAGACTTCCTAATTTGACTAGATAAATAAATTCCTTTTATTTATCTACTTATCAAATAAAGACTTTGATTCTTATTATACTATCAACAATAGTATGCTACTAAGAAATATATTTCCTAGTCAGAATTTTTTTTTGATCATCAATTAAATAATTAATTAATTAATTAATTAACTTCTATTTAATTAAATAATAAAATGAAATAATATATTAAGCTAATTTATTAGCCTTACCGCCCAAGTACTCTATCATGGGTCATATATTATTTTTCCATTTTATTAAATCCACTGGACCTTAATAAAAAGCCCACATGTAAACTAGACTCATTCTTACTAAAAGAAACAAGCTCACATGTCTTTCATTAATACATTAATATAATTTAACAGTCCATTAAATAATGTGCAAATTATATTCTTAATATATTAAATACAATTCTAGATGGACCTATAAATTGATCTGATGGAATATATCAAGTGATCCATGTAAGTTCGTGTGGATTGAGGATCTTGGCGGGCTATCTAAATTTATGTTTCAATAGGCATAACCCAATCACAATCAACAAATGATTCACTTAGGTACGATCTATTAATTTTAGTTTATTCTACTAAAGAGCTAAAATTGTACTCTTAAATAAAGATAGAACAAGTAAATGTTTCTCATTCAAACCCTAGACAATCATATTAAAGATAGTGTATCCTTGTGAATAATATCAGTAATCGCCAAAAGCATATAGACCGTCTATAGCTCTCATAGTTACCATATTTACTCATATGACCACATTTTGAACTTGGATATTTTGACTTGTCCAGAAGCCATGTTTCAACAGTCACTATCGAAAACTTAACGTTAAGATTTAATATCCTATACCTCAAAACATCCATATGATAATATTATACTTTCATTTTAAAAAATGGAGCCACGATGTCCATATCTATAAATGAAGTTCTCTATCGATTAACAAATAAATACCACCAAACTATCAAGGATAGACTATGCTATATAATCGTACTCATTGATAGCTCAAATGACAACCATAAGTCCATTTATTTCAGAATTAAGATAGACTCTTCGATTGTCCTCATAATGAAAACTTTTATCTACTAATGGTTCTAGATAAAGTATTTCATTATGATCCTATTCAATGCACCTAGTGCACTAGATTCTCTTACTCAAAAAAACTTTGATGATTTTAGACTCATCATATCTCATTTGATCCCACTCAAATGCTAGCAAAATAATCTACAACTTTAACAAGGTAAAGGTGCACAACCTTTATCTTAAGTTGTGAACAATATTCAAGACTAACTAAAGAATTGTGTTTACCTCATACATATCCAGATGTATGAACAGTTCATTATATCTCATAGTCTTTTGACCTTATGATTATTTACTTTGACAATTATAATAATTAAACCATAAATGTTATAAGATTTGTTAAATCAGAAATCACTTTAGTAATATGAAAAGATTGTCAATTACATTATTACACTCTTGGTATTGAGCATAATCCTAACTATCTATAACCCGCCACTACTACCCGCAGGCCTATAAAAGTGGATCTAGTCCAATTTGCTTACACCACTCACCGGTAGTCATAAGACTTACTTCTTAGTGAAGAGAATACACAACCTAATGTGAATAATATGATATTCTAAGAGCAAGTAATGCTAGGTTATACTAAATGCTTATCTAGGATGAAAGATGACAATAATCACAATCATAGATATCAATCTTTGCTATATGATATGTCATAAAACATAGCTATTAAAGATTAAACAATCATAATAATAGCTATCAAAATACAACTCTCAAACAATCAACACAATTATCTCAATCTTGTCAAAAAAAATATGTTCTATAAGCATACAAGTGATAAATGAGATTGCTTGTTAAGAAAGACATAAAATATGTAAGATATTAGTGACCAACTTACCAAGCTAAGTGTGTTGAATAAAAACCAAGAATAGATGACACCTAAATGATTATGGATGATGCTAGATGATGTTTGATGAACTTGGATATGTGTCTGTTTTTTCTTTTTGGAAAAATGCCAAGTAAAAAATATGATTTAGACTCTCTTAAAACTGACCTAAAACAAAAGAGGCATATATGTAGTGTGTCAAAATGAAGTGACATTGTTTTGATTATTTTTTTCAAAATTATGCCTTGACCGCTCTACACCCGCTATACGTAATACAGTTCACCTAGGAAATGAATAACAAGTTCTTCATGATAGCTCTATACAAAAGGGCGAAAAACAGGCGAACAAGGGGCGGTTGCTCTCGAGTTTTTGAGAGCTGCCCTACACCCAATCTACATTGGGCGGTTGTAAGGCGAACCAATGGCGACTTTTAAAATGGCCAGTGGCACCGTTCTACTAAGGACGGTCAAGAGCAAATTTGCTCAATGCCCCTTATGGGCGCTGTACGTAGAGTGGTTGTACAGCGCACCCGACAAACATGATGCATCCTAAGTCTAATGTTGACATGGCATTTAACACACAAGATGCAATCAAATTAAACATGCAAGAAGAGAGATTAATGAACATTAATGCACACATAATAAAGACACACAACATACCAGAATGAGAATTATGCATGTGTTGTGAGTGTGTGCAACTACATCTCTTTAAAGCGAGTAAACACTTAGAAATTTACCTTTGGTGCTTCTTCACTTGAGGTCTTAAGAGGGTCTTGAGAGGGTCTTGGTTATGCAAAGTATCAACCATAAAATGCCTAAGCTACCTTTACATCAAACCCCATTTGTTGTTTTTCACCGAAATAAGCCAATGAAACTTGAGGAACTTACAATCTCCCCCTTTGGCAATTTCATGACAAAACCGCCACTCACATTGATCCTCACAACATAATTGAAACTAAAAGTCAACAGTGATATTCTGCATTACAAATAGATATATAAAAAGTAAACTTCAAGTGTTCAATCTCTTGTAGAACTATCAATCCTTCAAAACAAAAAGATTACACTTTCCAAAGCAAGTGTATTGTGAGGTAATCATGTGAAGTTGAAATAAGTATTTGCATTAAAGAATTTATTCATTAAAAAAACATGCAACATCATGCAATAAATGTGTAATGCAATGCTCCCCCTCAACATGTTACTCCCCCTTAATATTCAATCTCCCCTAACATGCGAAATTTTACTACTAAAATTAGCATTCTCCCTTACAACTACTACTCTCCCTTTTTGTCATGAGATGGGCAAAGGAGTATTCCCCAATCGGGCCACTTTTAGCAAAGATAGATAGTAGCATATAATCACATTTGCATAATCATATAAGCCACTTTATGCAAGACAATTAATTGGAGAGAAACAAGGAGATTTATTTTAAGAAAATGTGTGATTAAGATGCTTTGCAAGCAAGACATGTTGCATTTAAATCCAAAGTTCAATGGTATTTGGCAAATCAAATGACAAAGGTTTCCTAAAGAATTAAAACCAATTTCACCATTTGTCATGAATCAATCAAGGATATAGAGTTAACAATCATTCAAATTTAATGAGCAATTATATCCTACTTTAAAAGTAAAACATGGCATGAGCGACATTTTGCACCCTATTCGATTTTTCCGGGTAAGATACCCGTATTATAGTAGTCATGCTTGACAAATAAAGAAAGAGAGACATTGGATTTTAAAGTCCTTTGAACGGATACAAGATCCTTTATTCATTTAAGTCTCATAAGCTTTTCACACAAGTTTTGCTTTTTAAGAATATGCAATCATCAATTCATGCTTTTTCATTTGAGCATGTCACTTGAATTTCATGTTTTTCATATTTAGCATGTCATTTAATCAATCATCATGTCATGGAGATAATCATAGGTCATTCAAGGAGTACTTCCTAAGTATATCTCCTAGTCCAAAAATACTTGTTTGAATATAAATATGACATGGATTGCAAACAAAGCAATGGTTCACACTAATTGAAGAAAAAATCATATAAGCATATGTGCAACCAAGCTACTTAAGCAATTAATAAATAAGCATAATGTTTATCAAATTTTTGCATGTTACAATTATGCAATTGCCTTCTTTGCTTGAGTTCCCCTTATGGGGTCAATCACTAAAACACATCACTCCACAAGACATATCCCAATAGATCTACTAAATGTTTTAAACCTAGTTGCATCTAAAAGATTAGTAAATAAGTCCGCTAGTTGATCATTTGTACCTACATGTTCAAGTACAATGCATTTGTTCTCAACTAGTTCTCTTATGAAATAATGGCGGATGTCAATATGCTTAGTCCTAGAATGTTGTACCGGATTCTTAGAAATATTAATAGCACTCATGTTATCACAAAAGAGAGTTAGAGTACCTTGATTGAATCCGTAGTTGACTAGCATTTGCTTCATCCATAGGAGTTGTGTGCATTCACTCCCCGCGGCTATGTACTCAACCTTGGCCATGGACAAGGAAATCGAGTTTTGCTTCTTGCAAAACAAAGACACCAAGTTATTGCCTAGAAAGAAGCAACCGCCTGATGTGCTCTTTCTATCATTGCAATTTCCTGCCCAATCTGTATCACTAAAGCCAACTAAACTAGCATTAGTGTCAAAGGAGTACCAAATCCCATAGTTGGATGTCTTATTCACAGAGCGAATGATTCTCTTAATGGAAGAGAGATAGGACTCCTTAGGATCCGTTTAGTACCTAGCACATACACCCACACTAAAAGATATATCGGGGCCTACTTGCGGTCAAATAAAGCAAGCTTCCAATCATGCCCCGATATAGAGTTTGTTCCACACTTTTTCCACTAACATCCTTGCTTAGCTTCAAAGTGGTACTCATGTGTGTATCACAATGTTTGGCATTTTCAAGACCAAACTTCTTCACTGGGTTCTTAGCATATTTAACTTGGGTAATAAAAATCCCATCATTCAATTGCCTAATTTGCAAACCTAGGAAGTAACTTAGCCCACCAACAAGACTCATCTCAAATTCATGAGACATTAACGAATTTTTGAACTTTAGTGCTGTTGGTGGAACCAAACACTATATCATCAACATATATTTAAGCTATAAAGAGCTCATCATTGTCTTTCTTGATGAATAAAGTCTTGTCAACACTACCCCTTGTGTAGTTATTGTCAATAAGAAATTGAGTGAGGTGTTCATACCAAGCCCTCGATGCTTTTTTCAACCCATATAAAGCCTTCTTAAGGCGATAGACATGGTTGGGGTGGTGTGAATCCACAAATCCCTTAGGTTGTTCTACAAACACTTCCTCTTATAAGAAGCCATTGAGGAAGACACTCTTCACGTCCATTTGGTGCAATTTGTACTTGTGCACATAAGATATGGACAAGAGAAGCCTAATGGACTCTCAACGGGAAATGGGAGCAAACGTTTCTTCAAAGTCAATACCTTCAATTTGAGAGTACCCTTGTGCAACAAGTCTAACCTTGTTACGCACTATGTTGCCATTCTCATCGAATTTGTTCCTATATATCTATTTGGTGCCTATGGCATTAGCGGTTTTAGCACTAGGAATTGGAGTACAAACCTCATTCCTTTCGAATTGGTTTAGCTCTTTTTGTATGCCAAGAGCCTAAAATTCATAATTTAAGGCCTCATCTACCTTTTTGAGTTCTATTTGAGAGGTGTAGCATGTGTAGCTAATGGAATTATCTATTTGACGTCTAGTCATAACACCCTCATTCACATCTCCAATAACATCATTTTTTTTATTGAGATGTCTAACTTATGAAGCAGGTTCTTTAGAGTTCAAGAAAGGAACTCTATCAATAGGTTATGTGTTCGCTTCATCAAGGTTAGATGTCCCAACAGTAGAAGTCTCCACAACCTTCTCCAAAGGAGAATAATCAACTACAACAACCTCCTCCTCATGGTTACTAAAATTGAGCTTATTATCATCAAAGACAACATTCAATGATTGCATGACGCTCCAAGTCTTCAAATTGAAAACTCTATAGGCTTTACTATTTAAGGCATAGCCAATAAAGATACCATCACCACTCTTAGCATCAAACTTGCCAAGTTGATCACGGTCATTTAAAATGTAGCACTTACTTCTAAAAGTGTGGAAGTAGCTAACATTTGACTTTCTACCTCTCCATAACTCATATGAGGTTTGCTTAGTACCGGGCCTTAAGAACACTCTATTTCCTATATAGCAAGCCGTGTTGAAGGCTTCGGCCCAAAGGTTCCTAGGGAGATTGTTGCTAAGTAACATGACATGGGCCATCTCTTGAAGGACCCTATTCTTTCTCTCAACATCTCCATTTTGTTGAGGTATCCTAGGAGCCGAAAACTCACGAGAGATGCCTAAGTTATGACAATAGCTACCAAAGATGACATTTTCAAACTCCTTCCCATGGTCACTTCTGATTCGTTTAATGCTTTTAATGTTAGAGTCTTTTTCATTTTCAAGTTTAGTGCAAAGCATTTTAAACTTATCAAAAGTTTAAGATTCTCTTAGAAAATATGTCCATGTGAACCTAGAGAAATCATCTACGCAAACAAAAATTTATCGCTTTCCATCTAAACTCTCGGTTTGCATAGGACTTATAAGAGCCATATGGAGAGGCTCTAGGGCTTCTTGGTGGAGAGATACTTGCCCTTCTTCTGCAAGGTCCACAAACACCATTGACTTTGTTCCTAAGCTTGGGAAGGCCACGCACAACATTGAACTTATCTAGGATTTGTAAATCCCGATAGTTCATGTGGCCAAGTCTTTCATGCCACAACTCAATTTGCTCATCTTTAGACATATTACAAAAAACAACTCTAGCCTCAAGACAATAGCAATTGTCGTTAGATCTCATACCTTTCAACAAGGTTTGTCCATCGGGCTTTAGGATTGAGCAATCATCTTTACTAAACAAGACGAAAAATCTTTCATCACTAAGATGAGAAATGCTTATTAAATTGGCTTTCAAGCCATCAACATATAAAACATTGGACAAGGAGGGTAATCCGGGAATGGAAATGGTTTATTTCCTTATAACTCTCTTTTTAAATCCATCTCCAAAGGTGACACATCCTTATTCCTCCATGACAAGAGTCTCAAAGAAACTCTTGTTTCCCGTCGTGTGTCTAGAGCACCCAATATCTAAATACCAAAAATTAGAAGAATTTTTCTTCAAGGCAATTTGTGCAACATGGCAAAAATATTCATCTATTCTAATCCACCTAGGTGAAACACTTTTCTTCCTAGTGGTCAATGGTACTTGAGCTCTAGAAGTCCTAGGATCATGCATATTAGAATTATCCTTCCTATGAACATGCAACTTGGCTCTAGCCTTTTTCTTTTCAATCATGCATTTAACTCTATACATATTAATATAATAAAAGCAATTTGGTATAACATGACCATCAATACCATAAAAATGACATATAGGAATGTCGTTAGGAATCAGACCATGTCTTTGCATATGTATATGAGTCTTCCCTTGTCTTTGTGGTTGTCTTGGTTGTTGGATAGGATCTCTCATTCTTTGTTGTTAACCACGACTATATTGTTTCCTAGGTTGAGCTTGCATGATTGGCCTCTTTCCTTTGTGAGACATTTGTTGAGGAAAGTTAGCTTGAGGAGCTCATGAGGGTTGAGCTTGAGATTGTCTTCTTGGAGTCACCTTCACTTGTGCATTATGTGAACATTGTCTTAGATCAATCTTCTTCCTAGGAGTTTGCACCGGTGAGGCTTATTTGTAGCTCAAGCTCTTGACAAACATGGTCTTATTGGGAGTGGAGGTCTCTTTGCCATCTTCAAACCTAAGACCTCTCTTATCATAAGGACTCTTACCAACATCAAGCATGTGGCAAAGCTTCTTGGTGTTAGATTCCATCCTAGTCATTAATCATTTAGCTTCTTCAAGCTCCCTCTTCAAACCTTTTTCATTCCTCATAGACAAAACTAGTTCATCTCTTAGCTTGTCTTCATTCTTCTTGGATCACATCACTTGTTCACTTAAGTGATCAACTTGTGTTGAGAGCTATAGGTTTTCTTTCATCAATCTCCTAATTTCTCTCTTGTTCTTTAACCTTAAACTCTCAAACTTGACTATGTAGTCTAGGAGATCTATCCTATCCACATTTCCATTTGTGGATTGAGATGAAAGCCATAATCACTCGAGGCAATTTCCTCATGACTCTCATCCTCTTTTTCACTAACACATTTACTCTTGTGGGAGGAGGCAAAGGTTATGAAGTTACCCATGAGTTCATCATCATCCGAAGACTCATCTCTCTCATCGAAGTCATCACTTCCACTCCAAGTGGCGGCCATTACTCTCCCTTTCTTGTTCTTCAAATTTCCACAATCGGTAGCGATGTGTCATATATCACCACACTCAAAGCATTGGATCCCTTTCCTTTCACTTCTCTCTTGCCTAGGCTTAAACCTCTTGAAGGGAGTTTTTTCTTTAAGTCTTAGCCTTTGGATCCGAAACCTTTCTTCTTCTCGGTCTTGAAAAATTTCTTGAACTTTCTCATTAACTAGGCCATGTCTTCGTCCGAGTCATCCTTCTCCTCCTTCTCAATTGGGAAGGCTTTCAAAGCAATTCCCTTTTACTTTTTAGCAGGTATGGAGGTAGGACCCTTCGTAGACTCATAAGCAAGAAGTCTCTCAATCACCTCACTCGGCTTCATATTCTTATAGGTGTTATTCTCATCTAAAGCTGTTACCTTGGACTCAAACCTTTCGGATAGAGATTTTAAAATCTTTTGCTTGATTCTCCTATCTGAATATGGGTCACAAAGTTGATGACTTTGGTTTACAATGTCAATCAACTTGATCTCAAAATCATTAAAGCACTCATTCTCCTCCATCCTAAGCATCTCGAATTGAGTTTGGAGGACTTAAAGCTTAAAGTATTGAACCACTTCGGTTCCCTCATGTGCAACCTCTAGGATGTCCCACGCCTCTTTCACGATCCTAATGTTTTGAATCAATTTATATTGATTCTCATCCATTGCACATAGGATGACATGCATTGCCTTCCTATTCCATTTTGATGCCTCAAACTCTTATAGGTTCCATTGTGCCTTAGACTTGAGTACATCATCTCCTCCACCTATAGGAGTTATCATTGGTGATGTGTAGCCGTCTTCAACCGCCATCTAAGCCCGGTCATGGATTTGGCATATGTACTACTCCATTTTGCATTTCCAAAAGGCATAATTTAATGCGGTAAGAAATGGAGGTCTCGTGTTAGAAGCACCATCATTGCCACTTTCCACCACCGTTTCCACTCATAGCGTTTAAGAATCAATGAAATGAATGCAAATGTATGAATGATCAAAAATCACATAAAATGCAAAACACACCAAAATAAGCAAAGGATCACTTAAGTATATCTAGGAACCCGCTCTGATACCAATTGAAATTAATAATGCACGATGTGTATAAAAGTATCTAGAGGGGAGTGAATAGATTTTAAACAATTATTACTAATTTTCGTGATTAGTCAATGTTACGAAAATACCCCAAACTAGTTAAAGCAATAAATCAAGTGTAAAGTGCAAAGTTTAAATAACACTTGATTTTTACGTGGAAACCTTCAACAAGGAAAAACCACGGGCTGTTATGTGTGACACACACGAACCTCGAATCCACTAATTGCAATGACGTTTACAACCTAGGTTGACCTCAATCTCTCACTGTATATAACTCGCCACTACTACCCGCATGCCAATAAAAGTGGGCCTAGTCCAATTTGCTTGCACCATTCAACGGTAGTCACAAGACTTACTTCTCAGTGAAGAGAATAAACAACCTAATGTGAATAATATGATATTCAAAGAGCAAGTAATGCTAGGTTACACTAAATGCTTATCTAGGATGAAAAATGACAATAATCACAATCCTAGATATCAAACTTTGCTATATGACATGTCATAAAGCATAGCTATCAAAGATTAAACAATCTTAATAATAGCTATCAAAATACAACTCTCAAACAATCATTACAATTATCTCAATCTTGTCAACAAAATATGTTCTATAAGCATACAAGTCATAAATGAGATTGCTTGTTAAAAAAAATACAAAATATGTAAGATATTAGTGACCAACTTACCAAGCTAAGTGTGTTGAATAAAAACCAAGCATAGATGACACCTAGATGATCATGGATGATGCTAGATTATGTTTGATGCACTTGGATATGTGTTTGAGCAATCAAATGAGAGTTCTTTAGTGATTTTTTCTCTTTGGAAAAACGTTAAGTCAAAAATATGATTTGGACTCTCTTAAAACTAACATAAAACAAAAGAGGCATATATATCTAGTGTGTCAAAATGAAGTGATACTGTTTTGATTATTTTCTTAAAATTATGCCTAGACCGCCCTACACCAGCTCTACGTAGGGCGGTTCACCTAGGAAATAAAGAACAAGTTCTTCATGACTGCTCTACATAAAGGGGCAGAAATCAGGTGAACAAGGGGCGGTTGCTCTCGAGTTTTTAAGAGCCGCCCCACACCCGCTCTACATAGAGCGGTTGTACGACAAACCAAGGGCAACTTTTAAATCGACCAGTGGCACTGCTCTACGTAGGGCGGTTGTAGAGTGGTCAAGAGCAAATTTGCTCAATGCCCCTTATGGGCGTTGTACATAGGGCGATTGTACAGCGCCCCCTACAAACATGATGCATCATAATCCTAATGTTGACATGGCATTTAACACAAGATGCAATCAAATTAAACATGCAAGAAGAGAGATTAATGAACATTAATGCACACATAATAAAGACACACAGCATACAAGACTAAGAATTGTGCATGTGTTATGAGTGAGTGCAACTACATCTCTCTAAAGCAAGTAAGCACTTAGAAATTTACCTTTGGTGCTTCTTCTCTTGAGATCTTGAGAGGGCATTTGTTGTGCAAAGCATCAACCATCAAATGCCTAAGCTACCCTTACATCAAACCCCACTTGTGGTTAGTCATTGAAATAAGCCAATCAAACTTGAGGAACTTACATAGTGTTTAGTCTAGTACTTTGCATTTGTGTATCATAATTGTCATATTCACTTAGACCTTTTAATTTTCTTCAATGAGTTAAAGTCTTGTGGCTTCTGGGTGAAGTTGTGCAAGCATTGTACTAGCTCCTCTATAAAGGGTGAAACTAATAATGCACGGTGTGTATTAAACTATCTAGAGGGGGGTGAATAGATATTAAACTATGATTACCAATTTTCGTGATTAGTCAATGTTACGAAAATACCCCAACCTAGTTAAAGTAATAAATGAAATGTAAAGTGCGGAATTTAAATAACACTTGATTTTTAAGTGGAAACCTTCAACAAGGAAAAACCACTGGCTGTTATGTGTGCCACACATGAACCTCGAATCCATTAACAGCAATGACGTTTACAACCTAGGTTGACCTCAACCTCTCACGGTTTATAACCCGTCACTACTATCCGCATGTCTATAAATGTGAACCTAGTCCAATTGCTTGTGGCCTAAGAAACCTTAGCCACAAGACTTAGTTCTTAATGAAGAGATAAAATAGCCTATGTGAATATATGATATCCAAAGTGCAAATAAAGCTAGGGAACCCTATATGCTTATCTAGGATGATAAGATGACAATTAAATCAATCCTAGATATCTATAGCTAAATGACATATCATAAAGCTTAGCTAAACATAGATTAAGCAATCCTATGAAGCTATCACAATACAACACTCAATCAAAAAACAACACACGATCTCTATCTTGAATAATAAAATATAGTTTTAATAACATGCAAGTAATTAAAGAGATGCCTTGTTAAACTAAACACTAAAATTAGATGAAATTAGTGAATAGCTTACCAAAGCATGTGTGTTGAGTAAAACCCATGCAAACAAGCATCCTAGATATACTAGAAGATGTTAGATAAAATTTGATGCATATGAAAATGGTTTTGAGTGTTTAAAAATGAGTTCTTGATTGATTTTCTCTCAAGTGTCTCTATTTGATGTTTAGGTTTCTTTTGAGTAAAAGAACTAAATTCAGAGAATGAGAAAGTAGTATATTTATAGACATAAAGGACAGGGCAAGTGAAAATACAAGTTTTCCCTTGAAATCACCAATCGATAGTTTCATCGATGGTTTCGAAACCGTTGAATTGAACCTAAGAGAACAGGGCTTCATTGGCGGTTTCATTCGGCAGTTTCAAAACTACCGATCACAGTCGCATAATAAAAACAGAGAGAAAAATCAATCAGGTATGAAAAAGCGGTTTCATTCGGCGGTTTTAAAATCGCCAATCAAATTGTCGAAATGAGACGGAGATATTTAATTCAATCAGGTCTAATTTGGTGGTTTCGAATGGCGGCCGTGGCTACCGATCTTAACTGCATAAACTCTTCATAACATTCTAGAATCAAACGGCGGTTTTAATTCGGCGGTCATGGCCGCCGATCAAACTATCGTTTCACCATTTTTGGTGAAACCAAAGGAGAAGCCAATGGTATTCTCCAAATGCAATCTTCGTGCTGAACCAAGCACACATTCGTGCATGCGCAGACGTTTCCAAGCCATCTCAGATAACGAATTACTAGACACACTAACACACAACAAGACACAACAACAATATGCAAGTGTGAAAAGTGACATGTGAAGAGTATGCACACATATGCCAATATGAGAAGTATGCGTGTGCAACTAAATCTATTAAAAGAAAACTAAGCACTAGAGATATACCTTTAAAGTGCTTGTCACCTTGAGGTCTTAAGAGGGCATTTGAGCTTGATCATCAATCACCTAAGCTACCCTTACAATTCAAACCCCAATTGTGGTTTGTCACCGAAATAAGCCAATCAATCTTTGAGGAACTTATAATCACCCCTTTTGTCTATTTCGTGACAAAACCACCACTCACATTGAACCTTACAACAAAATTGAAACTAAAGGTCAACAATGATTTTATATATTACAAAGAGATATTAAAAAGATAAATCTTTAAGTCTTCAATCTCTTGTAGAACAATCAATCCTTCAAAACAAAGTTTCTATACTTCCCAATACAAGCGAAATGCGAGATGATCAAGTGAGAATTAAAACAAGCATTAGCATTTAAAGAATTTAAGCACAACATCATGCAATGTATATGAAATGCAATGCTCCCCCTTAACGGGTTACTCTCCCTCAGTTAATAAACTCCCTAACATGTGCAATTGCTACTACAATTTTGTAAGCTCCCCTTACCACATACTACTCCTCCTTTTTGTCATGATATAGGTAAAGGAGTATCCCAGCTGGGTAAATTTAGCAAAGAGAGATAGTAGCATACTAGACATTTGCATATCATATAAGCCACTTTATGCAACTTAATTAATTGGAGAGAAACAAGGAGATTTATTTTATGAAAAATGTGTGATTAAGATGTTTTGCATGCAAGACATGTTGCATTCAAATCCAAAGATCAAAGGTATTTGGCAAAGCAAATGACAAAGGTTCCCAATAGAATTCAAACCAATTTCACATTGTCACGAGTAAAGAAAGGATATAGAGTTTATCAATCATTCAATTTTAATGAGCAACTATATCCAACCTTATAAGCAAAATATGGCATAAGCGACTTTTTGCACCCTATTTGATTTTTCCAGGTATGAAACCCGTATGATAGTAGCCATATTCAATAAATAAAGAAGAAGAGGCATTTGGATTTTAACATCTTTTGAATGGATACAAGATCCTTTATTTATTTTGAGTCTCATAAGCTTTTTACACATAATTTTGCACTTAAGAATTACAATAATTAGTTCATGCTTTTCATTTAGAGCAAGTCATAAGAATTTCATGCTTTTTCATTTTGAGCAAGTTATATAAAGAATCATCATGTCATGGAGATCATTGTAGGTCATTCAACAAGTACTTCCAATGAATATCTCTTAATCCAACAATGCATGTTTGAACATAAATATGGCATGGATTGCAATCAAAGCAAGGTTAACACTTATTGAAGAAAATATCATATAAGCATATGTGTAACCAAGATACTCAAGCAATTAATAAATAAGCATAAGATATTTCAAAATTTTGTAATTGACAAGTATGCAAATTTGCTCTCTTTGCTTGAGTTCCCCATATGGGGTCAAAATCCAAACCACATCAAGTGACAAGACATATCCCAATAGATCTACTAAGTGCATGAAACTTAGTTGCATCTAAGGGTATTGTAAATAAGTCTACTACTTGATCATTAGTACCTATATGTTCAAGTACATGCATTTGTTATCAACTAGTTCTCTTATGAAATGATGACGGATGTCAATATGCTTAGTCCTAGAGTACTGTATCGAATTCTTGGAAATATTAATGGCATCCATGTTATCACAAAAGAGGGTTAAAGTATCTTGATTGAATTCGTAGTTGACTAGCATTTGCTTCATCCATAAGAGTTGTGTGCATCCACTCCCCGCGGCTATGTACTCGGCTTCGGCCTGGACAAGGAAATTGAATTTTGCTTCTTGCAAAACCAAGAGACTAAGTTGTTCCCAAGGAAGAAGCAACCGCCCGATATGGTCTTCATGTCATCGCAATTTCTTGCCCAATCCGCATCACTAAAGCCAACTAAACTAGCATTAGTGTCAAAAGAGTACCAAATCCCATAGTTGGATGTCCCATTCACATAGCGAATTATTCTCTTAATGGAAGAGAGATGGGACTCCTTAGGATTCGATTGGTACCTAGCACACACACCCACACTAAACGATATATCGGGCCTACTTGCGGTCAAATAAAGCAAGCTACCAATAATGCCCCAATATAGAGTTTGTTCCACACTTTTTCCACTAGCATCCTTGCTTAGCTTCAAAGTGGTACTCATGGGTGTATCACAATGTTTGGCATTTTCAAGACCAAACTTCTTCACTAGGTTTTTAGCATATTTAGCTTGGGTTATAAAAATCTCATCATTTAATTGCCTAATTTGTAAACCTAGGAAGTAACTTAGCTCACCAACAAGACTCATCTCAAATTCATGAGACATAACATCAACAAATTGTTGGACCTTGGTGTTGTTGGTGGAGCCAAATACAATGTCATCAACATAGATTTGAGCTATAAATAACTCATCTTTGTTTCTCTTGATGAACAAGGTCTTGTCAACACTACCCCTTGTGTAGTCATTGTCAATAAGAAATTGGGTGAGATGCTCGTACCAAGCCCTCAGTGCTTGTTTCAACCCATATAAAGCCTTCTTGAGGTGATAGACATGGTTGGGGTGGTGTGTATCCACAAACCCCTTGGGTTACATAACAAACACTTCCTCTTGCAATAAGGCAATTAGGAAAACACTCTTCACATTTATTTGGTGCAATTTGAACTTGTGAATGTAAGAAATGGACAAAAGAAGCCAAATGGACTCTAAACAGGTAACGGGAGCAAATGTCTACTCAAAGTCAATACGCTCAACTTGAAAGTACCCTTGTGCAACAAGTCTAGCCTTGTTACGCACTATATTGCCATCCTCGTCAGATTTGTCCCTATATATCCATTTAGTGCCTATGATATTAGTATTCTTAGGCTTAGGAACTAGAGTCCAACCTCATTCATTTTTAATTGGTTTAGCTTTTCTTGCATGGTAAGAGCCCAAAATTCATCATTTAAGGCCTCATCAACCTTTTTGGGTTCTATTTGAGAGGTGTAGCATGTGTAGCTAATAAGATTAGATATTTGACGCCTAGTCCTAACACCCTCATTCACATCTTCAATAACATCATCTTTGTTATAGAGATGTCTAACCCATGGAGCGGGTTTTTTATCAATATGTTGTGTGTCCTCTTCATCAAGGTTAGACGTTCCAACAGTAGGAGTCTCCATAACCTTCTCCAAAGGAGAATCATCAACTAAAACAACCTTATCCTCATGATCACTAGACTTAAGCCTATTATCATCAAAGACAACATTCGATGATTCCATGACGTTCCGAGTCTTCAAATTTAAAAATCTATAAGCTCTACTATTTAAGGCATAGCCAATAAAGATACCCTTATCACTCTTAACATCAAACTTGCCAAGTTGATCACGGTCATTTAAAATGTAGCACTTGCTTCCAAAAGTGTGGAAGTAGCTAACAATTGACTTTCTACCTCTCCATAACTCATAGGAGGTTTGCCTAGTACCAGGCTTTAGAAAGACTCTATTTCCTATATAGCAAGCTGTATTGATGGCTTCGGCCCATAGGAACCTAAGGACATTATTGCTAAGCAACATCACATGGGCCATCTCTTGAAGGGCCATATTCTTCCTCTCAACAACTCCATTTTGTTGAAGTGTCCTAGAAGCCGAAAACTCATGGGAGATGCCTAAACTATTGCAATAGCTTTCAAAATAGGCATTCTCAAACTCCCTCCCATGGTCACTTCTAATTTGTTTAATGTTTTTAATGTTAGAGTCTTTTTCATTTTCAAGTTTATTACAAAACATTTTAAATTTATTAAAAGTTTCAGATTTTTCCCTAAGAAAATATATCCAAGTGAACCTAGATAAATCATCTACACGAACAAAAATTTATCTTTTCCCACCTAAACTCTCGATTTGCATTGTACCCATGGAGAAGCTCTAGAGGCTCATGGTGGAGAGATACTTGTCCTTCTTGTGCATGTTTTTGGTTTGTTTTCCTTATTGGCAAGGTCCACAAATACCATTGACTTTTTTCCCAAACTTAGGAAGTCCACGTACAACATTGAACTTATTTAGGATTCGTAAATGCCGATAGTTCATGTGGCCAAGTCTTTCATGCCACAACTTTATTTGCTCATCATTAGACATATTACAAGAGACAACTCTAGCCTCAAGACAATAACAATTGTCTCTAGATTTAAGTAAGGTTTGTCCATTGGGCTTTAAGATAGAGCAATCATCTTTGCTAAACAAGACGGAAAATCCTTCATCACTGAGATGAGAAATGCTTATTAAAATTGCTTTCAAGCCATCAACATATAAAGCATTGGACAAGAAGGGTAATCCGGGAATGGAAATGGTTCATTTCCCTACAACTCTCTTTTTGGATCCATCACCAAAGATGACGCATCGTCCTTCCTCCATGACAAGAGTCTCAATGAAACTCTTGTTTCCCTTCATGTGCCTAGAGCACCCATTATCTAAGTACCAAAAATTAGATGAATTTACCTTTAAGGCAATTTGAGCAACATAGTAAAAGTATTCATCTTTTCTAATCCACCTAAGACAAACACTTTCCTTCATAGTGATCAATGGTACATGGGCTCTAGATGTCCTAGGATCATGGAAATTAGTTCTCTCATTCCTAGGAACATACTTCTTTGCTCTACTTTTTTTCTTTTAAATCATGCTTTTAACTCTACACATTTTTAGGTAACGAAAGCAATTTGGTCTAATATGACCAACAATACCACAAAAAGGACATGTAGGGATGAAGTTAGGAATTATACCATGTCCTTGAGCATGCATATGAGCATTCCCTTGTCTTTATGGTAGCATTGGTTCATTTCTTCATCATTGTTGAACCGGTCAAGCTCGCTTCCTTAGATGAGTTTGCATGATTGGTCTCTTCCCTTGATGAGCCAATTGATGAGAAATGTTGGCTTGGAGAGCTCTTGCAGGTTGAGCATGAGGTTGCCATCTTGACGCCACCTTCATTTATACACTATTTGAGCATTGTCTTAGATCAATCTTCTTCCTAGGAGTTTGCACCGGTGAGGCTTCATTATAGCTCAAGCTTTTGACAAAAACAGTCTTGTTGGGAGTGGAGAACTCCTTGCCATCTTCAAACCCAAAACCTCTCTTGTCACAAGGACTTTTTCCAACACCAAACATGTGGTCAAGCTTCTTTGTGCTAGAAGCCATCCTAGTCAATGACTGTTTAGCTTCTTCAAGCTTCCTTCTCAAACCATCTTCATTCCTCTTAGATAAGGCTAACTCCTCTTTTAGCTTATCTTCATTCTTCATAGATCTCATTATTCTTCACTTAATTGATCAACTTGTGTTGAGAGCTTTAGGTTTTCCTCCTTCAATCTCCTAATTTCTCTCTTGTTTTTTAACCTTGAACTCTCAAATTTGACCATATAGTCTCGAAGATCCATCTTATCCATATTTCCATTTGTAGAGTGAGATGAAGTGCCATCATCACTTGAGTCAATTTCCTTTTGACTCTCATTCTCTTCTTCACTAGCAGTTTTGCTCTTATGGGAAGCGGCAAAGGCTGTGAAGTTAGCCATGAGTCTTTCATCATCTAAAGACTCATCTATCTCATCGGAGTCATCACTCCCACTCCAAACGATGGCCATCACTCTCTCAATCACCTCACTCGGCTTCATATCCTTGTAGGTGTTATTTTTCTCTAAAGCCGTTACCTTGGACTAAAATTTTTCGGGGAGAGATCTCATTATTTTTTACTTGATTCTCCTATCTGAATACGGGTCACCAAGGTGATGCCTTTGGTTGACTATGTCCATCAACTTGATCTCAAAGTCATTGAAGCACTCATTCTCCTCCATCTTAAGCAACTCGAATTGAGTTTAGAGGACTTGAAGCTTATAGTCCTACACCACTTCGCTTCCTTCATGAACAACCTCTAGGATGTCTCATGTCTCTATAGCGATCTTAATGTTTTGAATCAATTTGTATTGGCTCTCGTCCATTGCATATAGGATGGCATGCATCGCCTTCCTATTCTATTTTGATGTCTCAAACTCTTGCGCATTCCATTAAGCCTTCGGTTTGAGCACATCCTCTCTTCCACCCCTAGGAGTCATTATAGGTAGAGTGTATCCGTCTTCAACCGTCATCCATGCCTTATCATGGATTTGGCAAATATATGAATCTATCTTGCCTTTCTAAGAGGCATAATTCAACCTGGTGAGTATGGGAGATCTCGTGTTAGAAGCACCCTCATTGCCACCACTCTTTCCACTGTTTCCACTCATAGTGTTTATGAATGAATGAGATGAATGCAAATGTATGAATGATCAAAAATGACACAAAATCCAAAACACACCAAAATGAGCAAAGGATCACCTAAGTATATCTAGGAACCCGCTCTAATACTAATTGAAAGTAATAATGCACGGTGTGTATTAAACTATCTAAAGAGGGGTGAATAGATATTAAACTATTATTACCAATTTTCGCGATTAGTCAATGTTACGAAAAAACCCCAACCTAGTGAAAGCAATAAATCAAGTGTAAAGTACAAAATTTAAATAACAGTTGATTTTTACTTGGAAATCTTCAACAAGGATAAACCACGGGCTGTTATGTGCGCCACACACGAACCTCGAATCCACTAATAGCAATGACGTTTACAACCTAGGTTGACCTCATCCTCTCACAGTTATAACCCGTCACTATTACCCGCATGCCTATAAGTGAACCTAGTCCAATTGCTTGCGGCCTAAGCAACCTTAGCCACAAGACTTAGTTCTCAATGAAGAGATAAAATAGCCTATGTGAATATATATGATATCCAAAGTGCAAATAAAGCTAGGGAACCCTATATGTTTATCTAGGATGATAAGATGACAAGTACATCAATTCTAGATTTCAATAGCTAAATGACATGTCATAAAACTTAGCTAAACATAGATTAAGCAATCATATGAAGCTATCACAATCCAACACTCAATCAAAAAACAACATAGAATCTCTATCTTGAATAATAGAATATAGTTCTAATAACATGCAAGTAATTAAAAAGATGCCTTGTCAAATTAAACACTAAGATTAGATGAAATTAGTGAATAGCTTACCAAAGCATGTGTGTTGAGTAAGACCCATGCAAACGAGCATCCTAGATAGAAGATGCTAAATGAAATTTGATGCATATGAGAATGGTTTTGAGTGTTTAAAAATGAGTTCGTGATTGATTTTCTCTCAAGTGTCTCTATTTGAAGTTTAGGGTTCTTTTGAGTAAAAGAATTAAATTCAGAGAATGAGAAAGTGGTATATTTATAGACATCAAGAATAGGGCAAGTGAAAAGACAAATTTGCCCTTGAAATCACCAGTCGGAGATTTTGAAACCTCCTACCTAACCTCCAAATTGAACCCAAGAGAATAGGAGATCATCTGCAGTTTCATTTGGTGGTTTTAAAACCACCGATCACAACCGTGTAATAAAAACCGAGAGAAAAATCAATCAGGCATGTAAAGGCGGTTTCATTCGGCGGTTTCAAAACCGTCGATCAAACAGTCGAAATGAGACCAAGATATTTATTTCAATTAGGTCTAATTTAGCAGTTTTGAACGGCGGTCATGGCCGCCAATCTTAACCGAAGAAATTCTACAGAATATTCTAGAATCAAACGGCGGTTTAATTCGACAGTCATGGCCTTCGATCAAACTGAAATTTCATCACTTTTGGTGAAACCAAAGGAGAAGCCAAGTGCATTCTCCGAAGGTGATCTTCATACTGAATCAAGCACACATTCGTGCATGCACGAACATTTCCGAACAATCTCGGATAATGAATTACTTGGCACACTAACACACAACAAGATACAACAACAAAGTGCAAGTGTGAAAAGTGACATGTGAAGAGTATGCACACATATGCCAATATGAGAAGTGTGTGTGTGCAACTAAATCTCTTCAAAGAAAACTAAGCACTAGAGATATACCTTTAGAGTGCTTATCACCTTGAGGTCTTGAGATGGTCTTTGAGCTTGATCATCGATCACCTAAGCTACCCTTACAATTCAAACCCCAATTGTGGTTTGTTACCGAAATAAGCCAATCAATCTTTGTGGAACTTACAAAAGGCCTGCGGGTAGATTAGAAGGTGTTCATGCCAAAACTAGTAGATTGTGGAGATCACTTGAGGGTGTAACTTTCTCTTCATATAGAGGTTGCCTAGGGTTGGTCTAGAATCACTATAAAAGGCTTGCAGGTAGTAGTGGTGGGTTAGTGACTAAGAATGGTTGAGATCAACCTAGGTTGTAAACATCATTACATATAGTGGATTTGAGGACTGTGTGTGGCTAGCATAATAGCTCGTGGTTTTTCCTTGTTGAAGGTTTCCACGTAAAAATCAAGTGTTCTTTAATTTTCGTACTTTACACTTGATTTATTTTTGTTATGTGTTTGGGTTTTTGTTATTAATATTGACTAATCAAAAAATTGGTAATAATTGATTAACAAACCATTCCCCCCCCCCCCCACCCCACCCCACCTCACCAAGCTGTATTAGACACTCGCGTATATATTTTCAATAATAATAATAATAATACATGAATATAATTTTTTTTTTAACTTTAATGGAAAGGTGTTGGGTTTGTCTTTGGTGTAGAACAAAGTTTTTAGTGTCTTAATATTTTTATTTTATTTTTAAATATTATAGATAACATGACTAACACTTATAACCTTATTGGTTTGGGTTCAAGAGCTTTAATATAAAAAACCTCATCTTTTTAGTATTGTAATAATTGGGGATGGCAGAATAACCCACGGGTACGGGGCTTCGTGAGGACCCACACTTATGGGGTGGGGATGGGTTTCAATTTTGTGGGGATGAGGTAAGGATAGGGATAGATAGTAAAACCCGCAATATGTATGGGGCGGGGATGGGTTTTATAATCCCCGCCCCGCCCCGCCCCGCCCCGCACCACTTAAAATATAATTTTTATTTTATTATTACATAGTTTTTATCTTTTAGTGTTATGTTTAAAAATTATTGACTTTATTTGTTTGGTTTTGAGAATTATGTTTTATTTTAAATGTTTATGAGATGATTTTCAATAATTTTTTGGAATTATTTTTTATATTATATCTTATTCATTCGGTTATATATTTATTATTTTAATAAATAATTTTGATAAATGTGTTAAATGGGGCAAATGGGGTAAATGAGTGGGGATGGGTAAAGCATTTGTAAGGATCTTTTTTTTTTTTGTGATTGGCTTATTTCATGACATACCACATTGGGGATGAATGTGTAATGGGTAGCTTAGGTCTTTTTGATGATTATCAAGGCAAGCTTCCAAGCATCCCGATGACTTCAAGATCAAGAGCTCCAAAAGGTATATCACTTGACCTTGATTCTTGAAGAGATTAGGTACACACACACACTTGCATGCATCTTTATCTATCGTGCATTTGTTGCCATGCATGTGTGTTTCATTGTTTCGTGCATCTATGTAATTTAGCACACACACACTTTCATTGTATTTGTGTTTCTCTTAATTGTGTGCTTATATGCTTTATCTGTTAGGATTATGCTCAATAGCAAGAGTGTAATGTTGTAATTAACAATCTTTTTCATATTAATAAAGTGATTTCTGGTTTAACAAATCGTATAGCATTTATAGTTTGTATTATAATTGTCAAAGTAAATAATCATAAGGTCTAAAGACTATGGGAAAAGAAGAATTGTTCGTACATCTGGATATGTATGTGGTAGACACAATTCTTTAGTTAGTCTTGAATATTGTTCACAACTTAAGTTAAAGGTTGGGCACCTTTATCTTGTTAAAGTTGTAGAATTCTTTTGCTAGCATTTGAGTGGGATCAAATGAGATATGATGAGTCTAAAATCATCGGAGTGTCTTCGAGCAAAAGGATCTAGTGCACTGGGTGCATTGAACTGGATCACAATGAAAAGCTTTATCTAGAACCGTCAATAGATAATAGTCTTTTCATTATCAGGACAATCGGAGAGTCTATCTTAATCCTGAGATAAATGATGGACTTATGGTTGCAAGTGATATCATTTGAGTTATCAATGAGTACGATTATATCGCATAGTCTATCCTCGATAGTTTGGTGATATTCATTTGTTAATCGATAGAGGACTTCATTTATAGATATGGACATCGTGGCTCCATTTAATTAAATGAGAGTATAATATCATCATATGGATGTTTTGAGGTAATTGGATATTAAATCTCAACGTTGAGTTTTCAATAGTATCTATTGAAAACATGGCTTCTGGACAAGTCAAAATATCCAAGTTCAAAACGTGGTCATATGAGTAAATATGGTAACTTGGAGAGTTATAGGCGGTCTATGAACTCTTGGCGATTACTGATATTAATCACGAGGATACACTATCTCCAATATGATTGTCTAGGGTATGAATGAGGAGCATCTTCCTTTTCTATCTTTATTTAAGAGTTCAGTTTTAGCTCTTTAGTGGAATGAGTTAAAATTAATGGATCGGACCTAAGTGAATCATTTGTTGATTGTGATTAGGTTATGTCTATTGAAGCTTAAATTTAGATGGCCCGCCAAGATCCCCAATCCACACGGACTTGCATGGATCACTTGATATATTCTACCGGACCAATTTAAGGGTCCATCTAGAATTGCATTTAATATATTAAGAATATAATTTGCACATTATTTAAGTAATGAGCTACTCAATTATATTAATATATTAATGAAAGACATGTGGGCTTGTTTCTTTTAGTAAGAATGGGTCTGGTTCACATGTGGGCTTTTTTATTTAAAGTCCAATGGATTAAATGAAATAGGAAAATAATATTAGGCCCATCTTATATATAAGTGGGGCGGCTAGGTTAAGGTTTTGACCTAAAAATATTATTTTGTTTCATTTGTTTTAATTAAATAAGAATTAATTGATTTATTGATTAATTGTTTAATTAAAGAAACAAATCTTTCCTAAAAGTAAAAGACTTGTTTGATAAGTAAATAAATAAATTAGTATTATTTATTTAATCAAATAAGGAGTCTTTTTTTATTTAGTCAAATAAAAGAATAAAAATAAAAGAGTTGGATTAGGGTTTGAAGTCTATAAAGTTAAAAAGAATTAGGGTTGAATTTCAGTCACCCTATATAAGTGACATGATGAAATTCGGCCAACCCTAATTAGATACTACATAGAATTCGGCAACCCTAAAGGAAAAAGAAGAAAAATTCGGCCAACCTATATATATGTTCTTATAGGGTTCGGCCACATCAATTAATTGGTGCTTGAGTTTTTATTTTCTTTCTTCTTCTTCTTAATTCTAAGAGAGTTTTTATTCTAGAGAGACAAAAAGGAGTGAAAAATTATTCTTTGATAGTATACAATTGCTTAAACATCAATAAGCTTGTGTATACGATATCGATCTAGGTTCACGCGAGTTTCGATCATAAGATTGTGAACTCAAAAGTGACCGGAATAATTTTGACATTCTTTTGATTGTTTTGTGACTAACAAAGAAAAGAAAGTATTTGTTTGGTCCATTCACAGGTTTGCAATTCAAAGGAAAGGGAGACCACGCTCCTAGGTGATCCACGTTCGTGCTCGGATTGAAGGTCTTGCGGATTACCATCGACGTAAGTCAATCGGATCACGCGACAAGAGGTAATTTACTTTTGTTGATATATATGCATGTTTATTGATTAAAAGGGTTTAAGGTTCATAAAGGAAAAATTTTAAAAGTCACTAAATCGTCTTTAGTATCGCTTCCGCTGCGTGTAACACTTTTATTTGTTTATTTTTCCCTACATTATCATCACACTTATGCATTTTCTTATATTGCATATCTTTTATGTGTCACATGCTTGGTGATTATTCATGAAGTCTCTTCATGCATATTAAAATGATTGCATCTTATTTATTGAAATGCCATAACATGTTTAGGCATTAGGATGCAAAGCCATGAATTCTATTCATGCATGTTTTAATTGAGTGCATCTTGTTCAATGACAATGCCATGACATGTTAGGCATTATGATGTATTCAATTCCCACACTTGCACTTCATGTTTCTTAGTTTTAAGTGTGGTGTAATTCCTTTCCGTTTGTATGATCGGAAACGTCCGCTCTTGCAAGATTTTGTGCATGTCTTAGCGCGATAGTTGACCACTTGAGAATGTCTCATTCTTCTCTTGGATCAGTGGTAGTTTCGGTTTGGATGATTGGAGTAAGGTGTCTAGTTTCAAAAGACTGGATTTCAATGTTTTAAGTATTTTCTAAACTGACCTTTGCATGGTCTTGTGACCATAATGTTTTATACAAAGCTTTAAAATGAGTTTTGAAAATTTCTGTACTAGACACCCTTACCTTTCCAACGGTATATTATTCGTAATATGTCATGACCGTTTGGATTATTTTTGAAATCTCCAAAGTGACCACCAAAACAGGGCAACTTTGTTGTTGTCCGATTTTGACCTTTGGTCACTCAATTGACTATAACTGTTTCTACAGACATCAAAATGTCATTTTAAAAAAACAAGTAGAAAGTAGACATCCATACCTTTCCAACGGTATATCATACAAAAGGTTTCGATGTCATTTGAACATGGTTTGGGGATCTTGAATCTCGAGCAGAAGTTGAGCGCTGATCTAGCGCTGGTCGTCATGCGCAGATCACCAGTGCAACTTGGACAATAGGTTTACACTGGTCGTGTGCTAGTCGACCAGTGCTAGACCAATGCAATTGATGGGTTTTGGGCTGTTCTTTTCCAAAATGACGTGGTTTAGTCTAGCCCTAGTATATATGCATTCTCTTCTTCTTTTGGTCGACTAAGGACTCCAAAAATAATTTTTTAGAGAGAGGAAGAGTTCCCCTAGAAAGAGAAGCTCCAAGAAGTGTTCTTTAATTCTCCAAACCCAAAACCCATGTGCATCTAACATGTTTCATGCATCAATCTTCCATGGGTTTTCATCATTCTTTACTTGGTAAGTAAGAACAATCATTTCATCTTTGTTTATTGTTTTTAAAGTCCAAGAGTTCATTTTTATTGCATATGATTTGTAGAAATCTTTTTTGAATGCATTTATTGGTGAATGATGACATGATTGGGTTTGTATTGTGATAGCTAGCATTTAGGACTATTTTGCCCTCTAGCTAAGTCTATACGATTTTCATTTAGACATTGATGTGCATGATTCATTGATGGCATTTGTTAATTGCATTTGGTATCTTTGTCATGCTCATTGACTACTTGTGTTGATTGGCCTTTTGATTGACAAATTCTTGATTGCATTAATTAATTGCATGTTTTAAGGCTTTGCCATGATTAATTAACAACTTGTGTTGAAATGACTTTGTTTGTTGACAATTAGGTTGTTAGAAATCTCTACAACTAATTGACACCTCATGTATGTACATGTAGGCTTTATTGATAACTAGGATGTTGATTTGCATTATAACATCTAGTTAAGCATTTAGTGTAGCCTAGCATTATTTGCATTTGAATATCATCACATATTCATATAGGTTGTTTATTCTCTTCATAGAGTCAAAGTCTTGTGGCTCCTAGGTGAAGTTGCACAAGCATTGTACTAGCTCCTCTGTAAAAGGCATGCGGGTAGATTAAGAGGTGCTCACTTGAGAGTGTAACCTTCTCTTCATATAGAGGTTGTCTAGGGTTGGTCTAGGTTCACTATAAAAGTCCTACGGGTAGTAGTGGTGGGTTAGTAACCAAGAATGGTTGAGGTCAACCTAGGTTGTAAACATCGTTACATATAGTGGATTTTAGGATTGAGTGTGGCTAGCTCAATAGCTCATGGTTTTTCTTTGTTGAAGGTTTCCACGTAAAAATCAAGTGTTCTTTAATTTCCACATTTTACACCTGATTTATTTTATTGTGTGTTTTCATTTTTATATGTTAATATTGACTAATCGAAAAATTAGTAATAATCGATTAACAACCCATTCACCCCCCCCCCCCCTCCTAGGTTGTTTTAGAAGCACATAATTATATTTTCAATTGGTATCAAAGTAGGTTCCTAGACATACTTAAGAGATCCTAGCCATATTTGTGTGTCTTGAATTTGTGTGCATTTTGTTCATTGCATTCACATTTGCATTCATTTTACTCAAACACTATGTGTGGATTTAAGAGGCTAGAGAGTGCTTTGATCTCTGAACCGCCATTGCTCACCAAGGATAATTATTCCTCTTGGAAAGAAAGGATGGAATTTTTTTTGTGTGACATCGATGAGCATATGTGGATGTGTGTGGAAAAGGGATTCTCACCTCCCATAGAGAGACTAGAAAATGGGACTTGTGTGCTTAAGCCCAAGTCAAAATGATCTATTGACGAACTCGAGACTATAGAATGGAACTCAAAGGGCATCCATGCCTTACCTTGTGCAGTGGATGAGATTCAAACCAAAATCATCCAAACCACTCGACATGTTCGAGAAGCATGGGAGATTCTAAGAGTTGTCCATGAAGGTACCATGAAGGAAAAAGATAAGCTTTTGGGTACCTTGAAGATGACCTCCAAAGGAAAAGAAGAGAAAAATATGACCTCTATGGTGAAAGTGGAAAAGAATATTACACCTCCTAAAAAGAAAAAGAATATTGCTTTAAAGACTTTGAAGCATGACAAGAATGGAAGAGTTGTTATGATCACTACTAGGAGAGATAACGAAGTTGAAGTAGTTAAAGTATGTTCCATAAGCTTGGTTGAGTGTGAGAACAACTACTTGAAATTTTCGGTTTCCTACCACGAAGAAACTCAAGACGTCACGAAATGTTTATTGAAGGGTGACTTTGATTGTGGAAATTGAAATGGAGCAAGCTTGAGAGAAATAAGTTTTGACAATATGACCCACTCAAGCACTAGTGGGAGGAGATTCAATCAAGAGAGCACATGCTCCAAAATCTCTTGTGATAATGTGGTGAATTATCAAGAGGTTATTGACTCTCTTCAAAAGTGTTTAAAGATGAGGGAAAATGATATCCTTGAGTTGAAAAAGGATAACCTTCAACTAAAGGTCGAAGTGACTCACTTGGATGAAGAAGTGAGATGTATAAAAGAAAGTGAAGGCAAGTTGAAGAATGAGCTTGAAGAGGCAAGAAGTTCTCTTGCTAAGATGACTTCGGGTTCGAACATGGATTACTCCTTGAAGACGGACTTGAGTGAAGTGTCTAAGTACAAAAAGGAGATTGATGATTGCCATCAAAGGATGAAGGCAATAAAGGATGAACTTGCTTGCAAGGAAAATTCCTTAAAAAATTATAGGGATAATGAGAAGAGGCACCTTCAAGAATTGAAAAAGGGTAAGATCTTGCAACCTCAAGCTCAAGGCAAGTGCAAAGCTTCACCTCATCAACTTCCTAGGAGGAAATTTGATCTTGGAAAGTCATCCAAGAATGGCCAAGTAAAGATGCCAACAAAAGGTGTAGCTCAACCTCAGCATCCAAGAGTTTCACACCTAAGCTTTGCTCAACCGAAGCATGCTCAACCACAAAGGTACCAACATTCGATGAATGCTCCAAGGAGAAGCCAACCGGTGTACCATCAAAGACAACCTCATTAACATGGCAATGCCTCGATGAGAGCTCAAACCAATGGTATGAATTCCTTCTTTGTACCTTCTTGTCATTATTGTGGTATGATCGGTCACTTCAGACCAAAGTGTTTTAACTACATTAGAAAATGTAGAATTGAGAGCATGTGAGAAAAGCGGTTGAACCGTTGGGCTAATTTGCATGAACTTAGGGATCCTAGAAATATGTCTATGACCACTAAAAAGGAAAAAGTGGAACCTATGTGGGTTATAAAAATTGAACCCAATTGCAATTGTACTAATATTGCACCCTTGGATACTATTGAGTCCAATGGACTTGGTATGTCTAGTGGGACTTGTCCCATGCCCTGATACGGTACGGTAATTGACCCATGTGAGGAGCTCAAGCAAAGAGAGCAAACTTGCATGATTTACCATGTGCAAAAAGTTGATTAATTTTATGCTCTTTTGATAATTGCTTGAGATTTTTGGTTGCACATATATGCTTGTATGTTCTTTTTTCATAATAAGTGTGCACCATTGCTTTATTTGCAATCCATGTCATATTTATGCTCAATCATGCATTTTTGGAATATGATAATTATTTGGGAAAGTACATGTGAATGACCTATAATTTGTCTCCATGACATGAGAATTTTATGACATGCTTAAAATGATATGCATGAAATGTTTTTGATTGCTTATATGCAAAATATGTGTGAAAAGCAAATGAGAAGACTAAAATCAATAAGGATCTAGTATCCATTCAATCAATAAGGATTTTATATCCAAATTAGTCTTCTCTCTCTTCTTAAAGGTGTAAACAAGGCTACTTTCATACAGATGTTTCATCCGAAAAAATCGAATAGGATCCTTGAATCCATGTCTTGGTTTTCCTTTAAGGATTGATATAGTTGCTCTTAACTCAAAAATATCTTTTGAAAAACTATATCTTGCTTGTTTATGACAAAAGGGTACAAATTGGTTTGAATTCTCTTGGAAACCCTTTTGATGTTTGCTTTGCCAAATACCATTGATTTTGGACTTGAATGCAACATGTCTTGCATGCAAAGCATCTTTGTCACACATTGTCTTTATAATAAAACTCCTTGAATCTCTCTCAATTACTTGAGTTGCAAAAAATTGGTGTATATGATTATGCAAATGTCTTTTGTGCTAATAGCTCTCCTTTCTAAAGCAACTCGATAGGGGGAGCTCATTTTCCTATCTCATGACAAAAAGGGGGAAAAGTCTTGAGAGATATAAGGGGAGCATTGTGTATGCTTTAGGGGAGAAGCCATGAAAGAGAGTAACCTTTTACGGGGAGCATTGCACATGCATTTCTTTTTATTGCTTTTTAAGTGCAATGCTTGTTATTGTTTGTTCACCTCACTTGCACTTGTTCTTGGAAAGTGCTTTCTTGCTATTGTGTGTAGGTATGATGATCTATGAAGATATTAAAGACCTTGAAGACTTAGTTTATTAGGTATCTCTTTTTGTAACGTAGAATGGACAATAGCTTTCTTTTTGTGAGGATTATTTTGTGAGTGATATTTTGTCATGAAATAGCCAAAGGGGGAGATTGTAAGGACCTCTTTTTTGTGATTGGCTTATTTCATGACATACCACATTGGGGATGATTGTCTTCATAGAGTCAAAGTCTTATGGCTTATAGGTTAAGTTGCACAAGTATTGTACTATCTCCTCTGTTAAAGGCATGCGGGTAGATTAGGGGGTGCTCACTTGAGAGTGTAGCCTTCTCTTCATATAGAGGTTGTCTAGGGTTGGTCTAGGTTCACTATAAAAGGCCTGCGGGTAGTAGTGGTGGGTTAGTAACCAAGAATGGTTGAGGTCGACCTAGGTTGTAAACATCATTACATATAGTGGATTCAAGGATCGAGTGTGGCTAGCTCAATAGCTCATGGTTTTTCCTTGTTGAAGGTTTCCACGTAAAATCAAGTGTTCTTTAATTTCTGCATTTTACACTTGATTTATTTTATTGTAAGTTTGGGTTTTTATATGCTAATATTGACTAATCGAAAAATTGGTAATAATCGATTAACAACTCATTCACCCCCCTCTCCTAGGTTGTTTTAGACGCACGTAATTATATTTTTAGCATTCATTACCCCGCTCCGCTCTATATATTGTAGGGTTTTCTATGGGGATGGGGTTTTAAAAAATAAATAGGGCGGGGTGCGGGGAGGGCCACCCCGCCCCAAACCAGGGTCCTCCCCGCACTCCCCTCATTGCCATCCCTAGTAATAATTTTTCAACAACTCAAAATTGTATCTAAGTTTCATCAAGTATGTGTTTATCATTTTCTCTTGAATATAAGAGTAAATATCTCCTTATTGTGTAAGTGAATATTGGAGTTGTACATGTACTAATTCATTTTGACTAGTTGTGAAAAAAGATATCTTTTGATCGTAGGAATAGATATTCGAACCACTTATGTAGTGCCGACAAACTCCTAATTCATTTGGCATCAAATTTCAGAAGATAAATGAAAGTAAATTCGATATAAACAAAACGAAAATCGGATCATTACCGTCCATCATACGAAATCTGAATCTCTACAGCAAAAGCGGATTGAACACATAGGATTGCATCATCGGTATGAGGACAACCACAGAATCGGAAAGTCCTTCTAGCCACAATGCATATACCTACACTCTGATGTTGGATGGGAGAAAATTCTCTGAAGATTCTCTCCACATCTCTCTCCTTTGTGTTTCCCTGTCTGTATATTGTGTTCTCTCCAAACACATGTTAACATTAGCACAGATAACATGCACACACTCTATGTTTGTTGTATTTCATAAATACATCTCTTTGTTATGTTATGCACACATGCACACACAACTATCTGTGTTTCACGTTTATACACTCATGGACTTATGGAAGCTGTATATCCGATAGCAGACTTCCCAACTAACACTACAATTACACGTTATGTGTATATTTATATATATTGCATGGGCAGTTATATATAAAACAACCGCTAATGCTTGGGCATGTTTTATAGACTTGGACTTGTCCATGTATATCTTGTGTTGTTGGCCCACTTGGGTGTCTAAATGGGCTTCCTAGCCCAAACCCAATTGTGCCAACATCTCCCACTCGCACAAGTGGGGCCAACACAGTTAAGTTACCACAAACCCATCATGGGTACAACATTATCAATCAACATCTGTCATCTTCCAAAGTGGCGTTAAATGTGATACATACAGAGGAGCCTTTTAGTCTTAAAACATAAGTATTATCATCATTATCATCAACAAAGTATTCATACGGGTAAATGCATCATGTGACCTATGAACAATCAATATATATAAATGGGAGCTAACAATTTCAAAACTCAATTGTAAATTCTCTATTTACAAGAGATAATATTGTTCATCATTGTATCCTAGATTTAATTTTATAATTTTTATTAGTCCAAAGCATTCTCAATCCCTTATAAAAGCTATGCTTGACTTTATCACATTTCATGTATTCACAATTGTATCTCCAAATACTATTGGTCGGCCAGTGAATACATAAGTCAGATAAAAATTCATTAAATCTCCCATTCCATCTTTATCTCTCGGTCTCCAGAACATGTCACCTTAGACATGCCCCATAGGCTGAATTATCATAGCCATAGAAATAACACTCTAAAGGTGCTAACATTATCTTGTCACTTCAAGATAGAGTGAATGGTCATGAGGACACCGTTTGAAGTTTATATAATACTTCAGTGGAACATACACAATGAGGAAGCAGGGATTCATTCTCTCATTTTTCACATTGGTCACTTATAGCACACGAGGTATGAATCACTGTACAGATCATAGTCTAGTCACAACTCTCGTGACTAACTTGAGTTCTTAAAAGCTCGCCTCTCTACAGCGCCACATTAAGACCTCACATCTAGCTTGATCAGGTATCAATGATAGTAGGGTCTATCATGATCGGTTCTAAAATATTTGTATATTTATTGTGAGCCTCATCTTGACCCAGTCGAGGGCGAAAAATTCATATACATTAGCTCCGCGAGAATATATCCAACATATTCTCTAATATATATGTGTCTCATCTCAGCCTACTATCTCTACAATTGAGGTGATCGCACGTGTAAGAATGTCAGTCTCAACCTAATGACATATTTCTATTACATTATGTATGTAATTATTCTAGCATAAATAGTAAATTCCTTACTATTAAAGTTATGTCACAATCCTCTCAATTTAGGATTATATTGGTATACATTCACCAATCTTGTGGAGTAATTTCTATTGGGCCTTGCACATATCACAATGTACACTAAATAGTTAGCCGTACTTTCAAGGTATGTCATAATGTTGTAATCTAGTATTATATTGGTGTCCACTCACCAATCTTACGACGTAACTAATGATAGACTTTGTACATATCACAATGCACATGAGACTCTATATGGTACTAACATGAGGAACTTGTCATCAATTTCTTGATCTTATGGAGTTTCAAGGTACTTATTGAGGCTAATAGTTTGTGATTTCACAATATGAGTATCCATGAACTTATAATTGCTCATTTCGAATCAACTCTTACTCCTAATATTTATATATATATATATATAAGCCACCTTGCTTATATAAAATCTCAATAAAATTTGAGAATTACCATTTCGTTATGATTTTACAAACTCTTCATTATTTCTAGCCGAAATATGTAGTCCACGGATATAGATAATATAAAAATTATATTTTACCTATTAAGTGTACTTACCTTGGCTATCTTTAGTCATCATTAATCTATAAAACATTACAGTTTGATGAAATCTAAAATACCACTTTCTAGAGGATCGTTTCAAACCATACATTAATTAAGCAAGCACACTTATGCACTCTTGGTCTTTTGAGAAGAACAATTTACAAGTTGTTCCATGTAAATATCTTCCTCTAATTGTCTATCGAGAAGTACAATCATTACATTCATCTGATGTAATTTCAGGTTCATGTGACTAGTGCTAGAATGATGCGTATGGAAGAAAACTTTACTTCTAGAGAATAAGTTTCTTCATTTGCGACTAATTGCGCCTTATACCTCACAATAGTACTTTCCGCCTTAGATATGATATGTGGAATCCATACGTTCACAATAGCCTAATGACTAGGCGGCAAGTGAATCAAGTCCAGGACATAATCACTTTTCTAGACTCCATCTCTCATTCCATTGCTTTCATTCATATATTCTCTTAGAGGATATAAGTGATAGCTCAATTCTAAAAATCCTTGGCTCATCACTGTCAAGTGAAGTAATCATTAAATCTTCCCTTTCAATCTCAAAAACATGTCATGGGATAATTTTACGAGTTGGTAAATTATCACGGTAGCTGATTCAACAACTGTTTCACTCCCACTAGGGATGAAAAATCCATACGGATTTCTACTCCCACTAGGGATGGAGGATCCATGTAAAATTCCACTCCCAATAGGACCGGAGGATCAAGTTAGATTTAAATTTACCACCACTCGCGTATTAACACAGATCATCCAATTCCTAAAATCAGGTATCTATATCAAACTCGCTTCTACTAATAATTCATACTATAATAATGACATCTTGTGATTATAATTCAGTCACACTTCTATCTAATTGTACACCATCGTTTATTTATCCTTTGGAATGCACAGAGTATCAAACAAAGATACAATTTCTCTTCTTGCGTCCAATTCCTCATTTCTATTAGATGGATTATAAACATAATCTGCATATCCCCAGGGTTGTAGATTAATCAGACCAGGCTACCTACATATCCAAAATTCATATGGTGTGAAAGTGTTTGATCAAGTGAGACATGATTAAGTAAGTAGGGAGTAATCAATTAAGATATCTTAAAGTAAGATACTAATAAATTTACTTAGACTTAACCATTTCCAACAGTAGTGTTAACCACCAAAATTGGCCAAGGCCAATAAAGAATTTTCCACCCAAGAGAAATGAGGAAGTTTTTCAGCAAGCATTATCCAGCTACCTCTTGAAGAAAATCCAAACCTATATATCGAGATATATATCCAGTAAAGCCAAAGCAAGGTGTAAGGATTCCCATTTATTGATTGGCTTATTTCATGGACAAACCACATGTTGGGGTTTAAATGTAAGGTTAGTTTAGGTGATTGAGATTCAAGCTCAAAGTCCCTTTCAAGACCTCAAGAGAACAAGCACTTCAAAGATAAATTTTCTAAGTGCTTACTTGCTTTGAAGAGATGTAGTTGCACACACTTACGACACATGCATAACTCTTATTCTTGTATGTTGTGTGTCTTTATTATGTGTGCATTAATGTCCATTAATCTCTCTTCTTGCATGTTTAATTTGATTGCATCTTGTGTGTTAAATGTCATGTCATGTCATGATTAGGCTTAGGATGCATCATTTTTGTAGGAGGTGTTATACAACCGCCTTTCAAGTGATGTACAACAGCCTTTCAGGCGCTCTACGACCGCCCTATGTAGAGTGGTGCCACTGGTTTATTTAATTGTCGCTTGTGAACCTCCCTACAACCACCATACGTAGAGCGGGTGTAGAGTGGCTCTTAAAATCCCGAGAGCAACCGCCCTTGGTTCGCCTGATTTTCGCTCTATGCGTAAAGCGATCATGAAGAACTTGTCTTTATTTCCCTGGTGAACCGCCTTACAACCGCCCTACGTAGAGTGGGTGTAATGCAGTCAAGGCAAATTTTAGGGAAACTTATCAAAACGATGTCACTTCCTTTTGACACCATATATATATGCCTCTTTTGTCTTAGGTCAGTTCTAAGAGTTCAAAAAGCATATTTTTCATTTAGAAAATATTTCAAGAGAAAAATTCACAAGAACTCACCTTTAAACACTCAAAGCTTTTCCTTTGTGCATCAAAGATCATCTTGCATCATCTATGACCATATAGGATGCATCCATACATAGTTTAGCAACATCACATCTTACTTGGTAAGGTTTTCACTATTATCTTACATAACTAGTGTCTTTCTTAACAAGCCATCTCTTTTGTCATTTGTATGCTCTTAGAATATATTCTAGATACAAAATAGAGATTGATTGTGGTGTATTGATTGAGTGTTGTATTTTGATAGCTTCATAGGATTGCCATAATCTATGTTTAGCTAAGCTTTATGACATGTCATTTAGCTATTGATATCAAGGATTGTATTAACTGTTAATTCACCATCCTAGATAAGCATCTAAGGTTACCTAGCTTTATTTGCTCCTTAAATATCATCATATATTCACATAAGCTTTTTATCTCTTCATTGAGAACTAAGAATTGTGTTGTGACCAAGATTATGTTGCGTAAATCACAAGCAATTGGACTAGGTCCACTTTTAAAAGCCTACGGGTAGTGGTAATGGGATATTGGTCGGGATTAGGCCGTCAATCCAAGATTGGATAGTATACGCTATTGCAATTAGTGGATTTGAGGTTCGTGTGTGAAGCACATAACAGCCCGTGGTTTTTCCCAGTGGTTAGGTTTCCGCGTATACTTCAAGTGTTGTTTATATTTCCGCACCATATTACACTAGTTGTTTTTATTCACACCTTAGTTCCATTATCATATCTTTCACTCCATTCACATTCCTTTCACTTTGCATTCCTAATGTAGTTTTTATTACATTTTCCTTTACATTCACAACACCAACCATTTACTAATCCTAAGCATTTTCTTTTATGTATTTTAAGTATTATTAATTCTAAGCTAATCACTGCTACTTCGATCTATGTGAACGACCCTTACTTGCCAATATACTTGTGTTTTTAAAACCCTTTTAAGGCTTGCTAGGTTTATAAATATTGTTGACAGACGGTTTTAAAACGACACTATAAATCACTTCGTCAAATTCAATATAAACAAAACAAAAATTGGATCATTATCGTTCACCATAGGGAATCTGAATCTCTACAGTGGAAGCATATCGAACACTTGGATTGTATCACCGATCTGAAAACAATCACGGAATCGAAAAGTCCTTCTAGCCACAATGCATATACCTACACTCTGATGTTGGATGGGAGAAAATTGTCCAAAGATTCTCTCCATATCTCTCTCCTTTGTGTTTCTCTGTCTGTATATTGTGTTCTCTCTAAACGCATGTTAACATTAGCATAGATACCATGCACACACTCTGTGTTTGTTGTATTTCACAAATACATCTCTCTGTTATATTATGCACACATGCACACACAACTATCTGTGTTTCACGTTTATGCACCATGCACTTTTGGAAGTTGAATATCCAATAGCAAACTTCCCAACCAACACTGCAAATACACATTATGTGTATATTTATATATATTGCATGGGCAGTTATATATAAAACAACCGCTAATGCTTGGGCTTGCTTTATGGACTTGGACTTGGACTTGTCTATGTACATCTTGTGTTGTTGGTCCACTTGGGTGTCTAAATGGGTTTCCTAGCCCAAACCTAATTGTGCCAACAATAAATTTAATATGGATTTAGCTACTATACTGGAACGTCATAATTGCAAAGCTAGTTATGATAGAGAGAGGATTATTTTATTTTAGTTTTTATTTTTCTAAATCATAAATGTTTAATTTTTGTAGACTGTTATATTGAAATCAAAAGATTATTAACTAACTCGGTAGCTATATTGAAAGTGTACGGTAGTTGAACTCAAGTAATATAAAATACAACATGAAAAATAATAATTTATAAAAATAAAGACAACGGACAATATAAAAAGTAAAAAAGTTAGCTACATGTATTTTATTTTTGTATGATAAAAGAGATGAGAGATGCGACATTCTCATCTCCAAGGGTCATGCTACGGTACGAATAAGAAAGTGGTATTGTACCGTGCAACACCACTTTTGAAAATATATCAACCGATTAAAAGAGAAAATCAGAAAAAACAGGTCACTAGCAACCGGTTACGCAAGTTTCTTACCAAACAAAACAAACCTCTGTCTCTCTCCTCTCATTCTCTATCTATGATTCTCTCCCCACTCTCTCTCTCTCTTTGCAGATCTATTTCTCAGTCTCGCTTTGGTTTATGGCTTTCAATTTCTGGTCTTAACACTGTATCTTGGTGCCTGGACATGGGGTGCAACTCAATCATCAAAATCTAAAACTGGAAGGTAATTTATTGTTGTTCAATTTGAAGATTAGGATTTCATATAATTTTTTTCTTTTACTTTGTGCTTTCAAATCTGAAACAAAAATAGCCCTGTCTCTCTTGCTTTGAATTCTTAAAAATCAGGAAAAAAAAAAGGCTCACAGCCTAATAGATTTCCAGAAAACAAGGCCTAGAGTCCTTACTCAACAAATCTGACTCGAATAAACGAGTTGTGGAAGATTTTGATGCTGATCTCACCAGGTTTGTCACTAAAACAGTGTTAGAATTTTTCATGTCTTTTTGTCAAATAATTCACGGTTCAAGTTTTGTTTTATATATTTCATGTTTTGGTCTTTTATATTTAACTTATTGTTTAAATTTTTCGCGTTTTTATGTTTCCAGAAATTTCAATTTTAGAAACTTATCAAGTTGAGTTTCTTTTCTGTTAATGGTTTTGCTTTATAACTGAATGTCTGGTGAACACCCTACATGGTTTTGCTTATTGTATTATCTATGTGGATTTATACAATCTTATTAATTTGTGTAATTTAAGGCTGGTTAACTAGATTGATATTATACTATTATATACTCTGCTTTTGTGTATAGTTAATGGTAGAAATGAGATTCAAATGGCAATAAGAAGAGCATTTGTCTTAGTACAGTAGAATCTGCCATGAAATTTAAATAATGAATTGAAATGTCAACATTAAAGAAGAATCCGGACATCTAATTCAATAACTAATATTTGACTATTGACAATAAGATTTTACATTCAATTGAACTGTTAATTGTCTACCTTATCGCCTTGGACAACTTCTCTTGCCTGATTAGATCTATACCATGAATGAATAGTGTAGATTTGTTTGTGTTATATAAATCATATGGTTAACCTTAGTAACGTTTTATTGGATCACCCTTTGATAATTTTGATTGTTATATGGGAATTGAAGTATATATATTTTTCTGGTACCCGTTTAAGTTTTATGATAGTGACAATTGCATCAATATAGAAGAAGTATATAAAAATTATGTTCAATGATTGAATGAATTCGTTATGATTATGAATATGAAGAAAATTCCACTATGTTGCTATATAAAATCCACTAATGTTGACATGCTGAAGTTAAACTAATTTTTTGATCAAATTCAGAAATTTGATGACAGCTGGAATTAAATGCAACTTGATGTTTGTTCATTGGCTTGTTTGATTGGATGAATAATTGTTTTAAACATGAAATAAATTAGAATTGTATTATTTTTAGTACTTTTTGGTAGATGCACTCATTTAGTTAGTGTCCTTATTAAATTATCTTTTGTTGCAGAGAATGACACCAGCCCCTTCTGTTTATCTATCACTAATGCCTGATGGTGAGTATTTGATATCTCTTACATATCCTCTACTTTCTGTATGTGTAGTTGTAGCATTTAGGAAATATATAGTTCTAATTTATTATAGAGGTACTCAGACTTCGTTATGTGTTAGAATTGAGTTGGATGTTTCCTTTTATAATGATTATTAGTCTTAAATATTTTTAGAAACATTGAAATCTCATAAAAGATATTAGGGTTCTAGTAATTAAGTAAAGTTGAGTTAAAACTTGTTTAAGAATACTGTGTTTTCTTTGTCAATGAGGGCTAAGGATTGATTTTTGGCAAGAAGATGTTATTATGAATTTTTTACGTAGTTTTATATGAAATGGGTGGGTGGGTGTGTAGCTATGCCATTTTTGGTGGTTTCTAATATATGTACAGCTTGTTGGTTGTTTGGGTGGGTTGGTGGGTGTGTAAATGTGCCATGTTTGGCAGTTTCCAATTTATATACAGCTTGTTGGTTGTTTGGGTGGGTGGGTGGGTAGGTGTGTAGCAGTGCCCTATTTGAGGCAAAGCTGTTTCTATCTCGAGTACACCAAGATACTAGTGGAGCAGATTTGGAGTCTGGTGCTCTTGGTCTGAAAATTGATCTTAAAGGACGGACTCAACAGAGAAAACAATTGGTTAAGGACAATTTTGATTGATTTGTCTCTTGCAAAACTACAATTGATGGTGTATTGGTATGTAAGCATTTCATCTATTGCTTATAGTTTTTGCTGTGTATCAGTGTTAAAGATTACAACTGTTGGAATGAGTCCATGTTTATTGGTTTTGTTGTAAATTTGATGCTTGTGCAGATATTGAGTCAAAATTGAAACGGATTGAAGATGATCTCAAAGGTTCAGGGACTTCTCACTTGTTCAATTTGATGCAAGGTGTTAATTCTAGGGCTAGTTGTGCTTTTGAACCTCTATTGAGAGATAGGTTGGTAAGATATAAATTTCAGATTTTCTTGGAAATTCATGCATCTAGATTCACCTAATTGGGAGTTTACTTGTTTCTTGTTTGAATGCATTGTAGGCACAAACGGAGAAGATAAGGTCTGTCCAAGTAATACTTCAGAGGTTCAGAACATTGTTTAACTTGCCTAGTACGATTCGTGGGAGTATTAGCAAGGGTGAATATGACCTGGCAGTTAGGGAATACAAGAAGGCTAAGTCAATTGGGTTGCCCTCTCATGTATGCTCTACTGTTCTACCGAGGCATATAATTTCCCTTATAATCTTTAAGTTGATCATGCATAATTTTGAGAATTTTTTTTATAAACAATCGTAAGCATGTCTGTTTATGCTGTTTACATATTTTATTATGCAGATGACAGATTAATTTTGGTCAATAAATGATCTACTAAATTAATTTTCTCCTATATATATAAATATATATATATATATTTCCATTTTGCCATTTCCATGCTGTAATAAGTTTTGGAATATATCTTTTTTGATATATGCTATTGAAGATGATTCATGTCTATGGTTTATGATCGATAAACTTGCTAGTATTTGATCTTTTGGTGGGATAAATGGTAGGATGAACCCCACATTTGTGGTCTCTTTTTTGTTTGTTGTTCCTTGAAAATATAGTCATTGATTCATAACACATCATTAGAGTCAAACTTTTTGCTTATGCTTCTTACTTTTAAAGTTTAATTCCCTTGGAGATTTTAGATTCTGCCTAGACTAGCACTCTATTAGTAAATATGCTGCCTTTAGGTAATTATTGAGATTTTCAACTTGTAGGTAGCTTCTTCTTGGAATTTGAGTGATTTGCCTCATAATCTTGCCAACCCTAGTTGGATTAAAATTTGTTGTGTATCATCTTATAGGATATTTTTTTTTATCTTAAATATTTTTTCTTGAAGTGGAAGTTTGATTTCTTCTCAATTAGTGACTTGGTAAGATCTAATTTGCTTTCAATGATATGATGATTGGTAAGATTTAGAGCCAAATTATTGGTTTTTAAAACCCATTTTCTAACTTTTGACCTGGTTCTACTCTGGTCTTTGCTGATTTGAAAGTATTGGACCTGATAAACACTTGTAGTTGTTGTGATGTAGAAAGGATGGACATAAGTTGAACGTGTTTTTACATGTGGCTGATGTTGTATATGAGGCTGACCAAGGGTCAGCTGTGTTACTGGTTTATAGGCAATTCCACTGCTCTTATTAACTTGAATGTGTTTTCAAAAAAAAAAAAAAAAAAAAAAAAAATTGTTTGTCACTGATTTTATGTTGCTAATTGTTTTTATATAACTATATTTTGTTTGTCAACACATGAAATTGATGATCTTGTGATTTGTTGTCACCACCATTTTTTTTGAATGTTCTATATCTCATAGAATTCAATCTTGAACCTCCTGGTTTCTAGCGATCATCTTGCCTCCCTTAAATCAGTGAACTTTTTTATTTGGTTTCTTTGACATAAATTTGTAATGGCATTTTCCTAGTTAACCTTTCTGTAATCATGTCTTTCGCATTCATTTTATACCTCACTTAAAGTCATTTTTTGCGTAACTTAGTTAAATATAATTATATTTTCATTCATAGAAGTCTTACAATTCAAACTTCTTAATGGTGTGTTTTCATCTTCTTATGGCATTACACCATAGTGATTATTAAACCTTATTTTGTGTAGGTTATGTTGAATTTGAAGATTCTTAAGACATGTTGTTGGGACCTTGGCAAAAAAAATTGACATGAGAGATAATTGTTAATTATTAAAATTCTTACTTTTAAGCTCAAATTAAGAGGAAATATTGACAATGTGGGAAAATATTTTTATATTAACTATTGACAATGTTAGATTTTTTTTAATTAATTTTCCGGAATTTTATTATTGTGTAAATATTTATTCATTAATTGATTCTTTTTATTTTTTAGATAAAAAGATTCATTAAGGAAATTCAAACTGCAAAATACTTTGCCAATCAGCTATAACTAGAGAAACAATAGAGGGTTAACTTATTTTAACAAACCAAAAGCTTTAGGAAGAGCAATCTTCACAATACTTTGCGCAACATTATAAGTAGACCTATGAGGCAAATAAATAGAAAGGAAACCCAAACTCACGGACTGAAAGAGATAGAGGATGGCAATCCACACACTTAAGGAGACCAAGAGATTTGTTTCTAAAATCATATTAATGACTAATATGGTGTCATTTCACTTCAACAACATCTAGTGATGGCATTGTCAACATAAACCAAATTAGTAGGTGGAAATTATTGATACTGCATATTTTGTTAACAATTTGGGGAAAATAAAAACTTTTAAATTTGATAATGAGTAAATTACTAATATGTATTTACATTTTACAAATTAATTATTGATATATATTATTAAATATTTACTAAATTTACTATTAATTCATTATACATACTATTTGCAATAAATTTAAAAGTCAAGTATTTTTATGAATTTTAATAAATTTGTTTCATATAGGAAATGAACTTGATTGCTTATGTTGGAGGGAGGAATTTAATTCCTAATTTGTGTGTGTGACTCACATAATTTGATTCCCAAAGTGAATTTAGTAAATAAAGTAATCACTAATCAGTAATTATGTTATCTTTCCCTCATTAGGATTTTTGATTAGTAAACGTGCACTTAAGATGATTTGAATAAATTATTAATCCCTCTTACGGATTGACGAATTCACTAGTGCAGAAACTTACATTGTTAAATATATATTTATTAATCAAATATATTATTTGGAATATAAAAAATATACAAAGATTGTCAATGGCCTCTTGTCAATGTGGTGTGGCTCTTCAAATTGAGACTCCACCATCATGGTTCAAGTGTCAAGACATGCATGAATATATGCAAATTTCCCCACCAATTGTGTGGGTCTTATCCTACTAATATGTGGGTGCTTTCTCCTCGTTTATGCTGGGGAAATTTTGGTTGGTGGAAGGGTTGGTGGACCACATTAATAAGGTAAAGACTTAGTAATGGTAAAATAAGTTTTCTTCAAATTTAACTTGTGTGATTGAAAGTGACCCCAGGGCGAGCTCCATCAATTCGCCCCAAGGTCACCCTTATCAGTCAAAAATCCATTAAAGAAACCGAGAGGATAGTGACCCTAGTGAGAGCTCACGAAGAACGCCCCAAGGTTGCCCTTATCAGGCAAAAAACCATCCAAGAAACCGAGAGGATAGCGACCCCAATACGAGCTCATGCAGCTCTCCCTAATGTCACCTTTATCAAGCAAAAATTCATCCAAGCAGTAGAGACGATAGCGACCCCAGGGCGAGCTCAATCAGATCTCCCCAAGGTCATCCTTATCAGTCAAAAATCCATCCAAGAAACCGAGAGGATAGCGACCATAGGGTGAACTTACTCAGCTATCCCCAAGGTCGCCCTTATCAGTCAAAAATCCATCCAAGAAACCGAGAGGATAGCGACCCCAGGGTGAGCTTACTTGGCTATCCCCAAGGTCACCCTTATTAGAGTGTGGATGATCTTTGTGCATAGTTTTATTGTTTTCGGTTGCGCGTTTGGCCTCCCTCCCGCTTCTAAGCTAATTTTGTCCAATCCGCTTTTGTGCAAACATTAGGGACAATGTTTAGTTTAAGTTTGGGGGTGTCGCCATTCATTGAGTTTCTATTTTTGCATGATTGTTTTGTTTGTTCTCATTTTTTTTGATGATTTTTTGTAAATTTTCTGCTTGATTGTGTGTTAGTAGAGTTAGTTTTGTCCGTTCTCCTGCTTGGAGCCAAATTTTGGAGCATTAGCTTGTTTAATGAGATGCTTTTGGGTTATGCCTTTGTTGGAGGCATTTTTTTTTTCTTGCATGTGTTGAATCCCTAAGTCTAGGTAAAGGTTGTGCTAGTTAAAACTACACCACATTGCTTGCACATACCCTACCAGACTCGAAACTGTCTTGGTAATTGGGTATCGCGCTTAAGATATTTAGATCACTAGTGCTAAAAAGAAAAAAAGAATAGCACAAAAAGCCTTTTAATCTTTAAAAGTGTAAAAGTTGCTAAAGTGTAAAGCAACTTAAAATTTAGCAAAAAATGATTAATCGAATAATTAATCAACATTTTTATTTTATTTTATATTAAAAATTTTATATTTTTCATATATTTCGTTAAATTTTTTATAAAAAATAATTTGTATGAAGAATTACGTTGACTTGATCACCGAACAAGTTTTATGTTAGGATGAACATTAAACTCGTTCAACCTACATTGAATTTATTCATGAAGGTTTACGTTAACTTATTCATAAAGATTTACGTTGATTTGTTAACAGAACAAGTTTAACATTAGGATGAACGTTAAACTCGTTTAACCTATGTTGAACTTGTTTATGAATGTTTCTGTTGACTTGTTCACTGAACAAGTTTAACGTTCCTCAACAAGTTTAATATTGAGATGAACGTTAAACTTGTTTAACCTATCTTGAACTCGTTCTTGAAATTTAAGTTTTCAAAATTTTTATAATTTTCATATATTTCAATGATTTTTTTATAAATTTTTTTTTTGAAAAAGATTTACGTTGACTTTTTAGACTTGTTAAACTTGTTCAACCCACCTTGAACTCGTTCTTGAAATTCAAATTTTCAAATTTTTTATAATTTTCATATATTTCATTAATTTTTTTATAAAAAATAATTTTTATGAAGATTTACGTTGACTTGTTCATCGAACAAGTTTAATGTTAGGATGAACGTTAACTCATTTAACCTACGTTGAATTTGTTCATGAAGGTTTACGTTAACTTGTTCACCGAAGGAGTTTTGTTTAACGTTAGGATGAGCGTTAAACTCATTCAACCTACGTTGAACTTGTTCATGAAGGTTTACGTTGACTTGTTAACCGAACAAGTTTAACGTTGAGAGGAAAGTTAAACTTGTTCATGAAAATTTATGTTGACTTGTTCACCGAACAAGTTTTACGTTAGGATGAACGTTAAACTCATTCAACCTACGTTGAACTTGTTCATGAATGTTTACATTGACTTGTTCACTAAACAAATTTAACTTTGAGAGGAACGTTAAACTTGTTCAAACTTGTTCATGAAGATTTACGTTGACTTGTTCACAGAACAAATTTAATGTTCAACAAGTTTAACGTTAGGATGAACGTTAAACTCGTTCAACCTATGTTGAATTTGTTCATGAAGGTTTACGTTGACTTGTTCAACGAACAAATTTAACATTGAGAGGAACGTTAAACTCGTTCAACCTATGTTGAACTTGTTCATGAGGGTTTACGTTGACTTGTTCACCGAACAAGTTTAACGTTGAGAGGAACGTTGAACTTGTTCAAACCTATGTTTGAACTTGTTCATGAAGATTTACGTTAACTTATTCACGGAACAAGTTTAACGTTAGGATGAACGTTAAACTCGTTCAGCCTACGTTGAACTTATTCATGAAGATTTACGTTAACTTGTTCACTAAACGAGTTTAACATTCATTTGAACGTTAAACTTGTTCAACTTACCTTGAACTCGTTCATGAAATTTAAATTTTCAAAAATTTTATTTTATTTTATTTATTTAAAATTATTTTTAATATATATTTTTAATAATTATATTATTAATATATATATATATATATAATATATTAAACCTGCAGCAACCGATTGAAACCGGTTGCTTTTTTAAACCGTTAAACACTAATATTTTATTATTTCTTTTGTTTGCTTTTTCTAGTGTTATACGTTACAACACATATATGTTATTTGTACTATAGCCATCTCCCATCTGCAAACATAGGATTCCAAAATATATCAAAAAAAAACAAGTCTATTCCAAAATATCTACCCTCAATCTCAGGTCTCAAAACGTCCGTATAAAAACAAGTCTCCACTTGGCGTTACTTGAATGAATCTCTTTCTTTCTTTATTTATTAATTTTTATTCACTTCACTTTACTTTGTCTCTCTCTTCAACTCACTTTACTTGGAACTCTCTCGCTCTCTTCTTTTAGTTTCCAAAAATGGCTGAAGAAGCTCCCAACACAACACCACCGCCGCAACCGGTCTTCGAATCCGCCTCTGACCCACCGCCACCGCCACCCCCACTAGAAAAGGAAGAACCACCGCCGCCTACTCCAGTGGACAAGGAAGACCAGAAGCCACCGGAGACCACTGCTGTGGATACACCACCAGCTGCGTCGGAAGAAAAGGAGGAGGAACCGTCGACGGCGGCTGTGGAGAGTAGGTCGCTGGCGGCGATGATGGAGAAAGAAGCTTCGTCGTCACCAACAGCGGCGGCGGTGGAGGCGGCTGCGGCTGAGGAGAAGGAGGAGATGGTGGTATCTGAGGCTGAGGAGAAAAAGGTTCCTCGGAGTTTGATTTCGTTCAAGGAGGAGAGCAACGTGGTGGCTGATCTCTCTGACACAGAGAGAAAAGCTCTCCAGGAGCTGAAGCAGCTTGTTCAGGAAGCGCTTAACAAAAAGCAGTTTGCTTCCCAACCTAAAGCAGCAGAAGAAGAAGAAAAGAAACCTAAACCCACCTCAGAAACTTCAAAACCAGAAGAGGAATCCGACCACAGCACCGAAATAAAGCCCCCACAAGAGGAAAACAAAGAAGAGGATCTGAAACCCGAAGAGAACACACCGGAAGAACAAGTGTCGATTTGGGGGGTTCCTCTGCTGAAAGACGACAGGACCGACGTGATTCTGTTGAAATTTCTTCGTGCCAGGGACTTCAAAGTGAGAGATGCTCTTACCATGATCAAGAACACCATCCAGTGGAGGAAAGATTTCAAAATCGACTCTCTGCTCGATGAGGATCTCGGAGATGATCTGGAGAAGGTGGTGTTCATGCATGGATTCGACAGAGACGGCCACCCGGTTTGTTATAATGTGTATGGGGAGTTTCAGAACAAGGTATTGTATCATACAACCTTTTCGGATGACGAAAAACGGATGAAATTCCTCCGGTGGAGGATTCAATTCCTGGAGAGGAGCATCAGGAATCTTGATTTCAAGCCTGGAAGAGTGTGCACTATCTTCCAGGTTAATGATCTCAACAACTCTCCAGGCCCTGGAAAGCGTGAACTCAGGTTGGCTACTAAACAGGCTCTCCAGCTGCTTCAGGACAATTACCCCGAATTCGTTGCAAAACAGGTATAAAATGCTTTGTCTTGTCTTAATGTGGCTGATTTGATTTTGTGTTGATATGTATGCTTTTTGGGGTTTAGGTGTTTATCAATGTTCCTTGGTGGTATCTTGCATTTTATTCGATGATTAGTCCGTTTATGACTCAGAGGACAAAGAGCAAGTTTGTTTTTGCAGGACCATCCAAATCTGCTGAGTCCCTTTTCAAGTTAGTGAATAAATCTTGTTCTATGTTTTTCATTAGACTTGTTTTTCTTTGCAACTTCATTATAAGATGTGGATTGATTGGTTAAAACAGATACATATCGCCTGAACAAGTGCCGATTCAGTATGGTGGGCTGAGCGTAGACTATTGTGATTGCAACCCTGAATTCACCATTGCCGATCCTGTTACTGATATCATTGTAAAACCGGCAACCAAGCAAACTGTGGAAATCATAATCTATGAGGTGCGATTGCCTTCTTTTTGCTTTGGCTGAACCAATAGTTTAATTGGATATATATTTGCCTATATTAATGATGAGTTGATGTTCATGTACTAATTAGAAGTTAGTGAATTGCAGAAATGTGTTATTGTTTGGGAGATCCGGGTAGTGGGATGGGAGGTGAGCTATGGAGCTGAATTTGTGCCCGATGCTAAAGATAGATATACCATTATCATACAGAAACCTACAAAGATAGCTCCAACTGATGAACCGGTGGTGTGCAACAGATTCAAAGTTGGCGAGTTGGGTAAGGTATTGCTCACAGTCGATAATCCAACCTCAAAGAAGAAGAAATTTCTCTACAGGTTCAAGGTCGAACCCTACTGTGATTGAGGTTTTCATCATATTTAAGGCTTTATATATGGAAATTCAATATATTTCTATTTAGTTTCTGTGTAAGTCTCTGTATTTGGTCATGTTTCTTTACATTGCGGAGCAATGCTGGGGAGGAGCAGCACATGAGTGTGAATTTTGTGTTGGGTTGCAAGTTTTTTTTTTCGCAGAAGTAGAATTATTAATTTGTTTGCACCAAAAAAAAAAAAAAAAAAAAGAACCTATTCAAGGCAGGTGGAGAGAAATGTGGTATGAACCTTTTAGTGGGGGTGTTTTGCACTGTATATTTTCTTTTTGCATTGATGTCTATAGTATGAAATCATTTACGGCCTTGTACTTTCGAACAATTTATGTTATCGGTTGGCATTTGTATATCTTTAGATTTTGTGACTCTTATTATGTTCGAGCAGCCGTGAATCATATTTAAACTTCCTTCTGTTTTCCTTTGCCTTATTTTATATTCTCTTCACTACACACTCTGGTTCTCTATTTTTCAGTAACCTTTTCTAGATTTTAAACTGCATTCGAAGATTGCTTTTGCGACTTTTGACCCTGTATTAACGATGTAAAAACCATATTTTGTTGTTTTCTATATTTTTAAACATAACAAAGTCCCTCTGCTGCTAATATTCTTCTATAGCTTTATAAGATAAATGAATTTTGCAACTCAACTTAACACATATTGAGCATTGTGTCCTAAACATTTCATTTTACTTGCTCCTAGAATAGAAGTTGTCAATGCTGTTACAGATTCTTGACTGTTGATGTGAGAAAAATGTATGTTTGCTGAACTTATGTGGAACATTTAGCTAAAAGAGGAGAAAAACTTAGGTGGGATGTGTGTCCGCACACTCACAACATGATACATGATGTTGGAACATACAGCTGTTCAACTATCATATGTTATGTTGGTACATACAATTGTCCAACCAATCATATATTGCTCCAACATCACGTGGCGTGTTTTGAGTGGGCGGGTGCACATGTGCTTCTCCCACTTTAGTTTTTTTTTTTTCCAGAAAGAGGAAAAGAGATGTTCGATAATGTCTAGACACACAAGGTTACCTATAGTTATATCTATCATGATAAGGACCGGAAATAGTGGATGTGTGTACACACTCATAACATAACGCTTGATGTTGGTGCATGCAATTGTCCAACTAATCATATATTGCGCCAATGTCATGTGGCATGTTTTGAGTGGGCGGGTGCACATGCGCCCCTCCCACAGGGTTACTCATATCTATCTTTACTCTGAGTCAGGTGTTATAGTTATAGTCATGTTTAGTGTTAATGTAGAATTTATTTTTGTGCACAAAAATATGTAAAAGTGATTGTGCTTGGTTGCATTAATTTGATGCCTGTGTAGGCTTGGCAATTGCATTTATTGATCTTGATACAAGACAATAGTTAGGTAATTCTTTCTTTCAAATTTCAATTTGCATATATCCTTGGCGTTCCATGATATCGACAATGAATCCTCTTCTTCAGTAAAACTTTGTAACCCACTAGTTAGAGGTTGTGTTGTTTGCTATGCATCTGAATATCCTTATTGCTTGTGTACCTCTCGACAAAAGACAAACGGATTAAGCACATTACCTAGGATTGTAGAATGTAGATGTCTAGATTATATATGATGGCAACCAAAGGCATACTCTTTAGTTAGAGGTGTTGTTTGCTACGCATCTGAATATCCTCGTTGCTTGTGTATCTCTCGACAAAAGACAAATGGATTAGGCACATTACCTAGGATTGTAGAATGTAGATGTCTAGATGATATATGATGGCAACCAAAGGCATACTCTTTAGTTAGAGGTGTTGTTTGCTACGCATCTGAATATCCTCATTGCTTGTGTACCTCTCGACAAAAGACAAACAGATTAAGCACATTACCTAGGATTGTAGAATGTAGATGTCTAGATGATATATGATGGCAACCAAAGGCATACTCTTTAGTTAGAGGTTGTGTTGTTTGCTACGCATTTGAATATCCTCATTGCTTGTGTACCTCTCGACAAAAGACAAACGGATTAAGCACATTACCTAGGATTGTAGAATTTAGATGTCTAGATGATCCATTTAGTATGCAACCAAAGGCATGCATACTCTTTTGTGGGATCCATTTACATTTTTATTCTCCTTAAAATAATAAGCTTTATATCATAATCAAAGATTCAAAATTAGTGTTAGATATGATTGCTCAATGCTCATGCTCATGTGTTGAAACTAACATTATATTTATTGAATGGAATCAAGTGATTTTAGGCTTTTTATGTTTGGTTTGGTGGCTGCCACCCCCTTTTTGTCTATTTTAACTTCACTTTTGAACTGGCATGACCAAATTTATTCATTTTTCTTTGCTGTTTATTCTTCTTGTTAAGTCACTCAATTGGCTTAAAAATCAAGTTAGGCATATATGTTTTATATTTGACAATTTAGCACCATTAAATGACTTTGGTAATAAAAAGCGATTGAAACAAGTTCTAGCAAAGGGGGAGTGATTGATTTTGAGAATTCTATTAATTCTCCTCGTTTTGTAAATTTGGTGAAAAACGTTTACAAAGAGGAAAGTCATTCTACAAGTATTTAGAAAAGCTTCTAAGATGTTTTTGATTGATTTATACATACAAGGATATATTTTTTTTTTTTCTTGAAATGCATAGAAAGGATATGTACTTTTTTTAACATGTTAGAATGTTTTGATTATTCGTACACTTGTATAGTAGAAATCTGATCTCATAATGGTAGTTTCTTCAAAAAGATGTTATGACATTCACTATACACTTGTTTAATGATCTCGCTATCTCAACAACCGTCATACTTGAAAAATATGTTATGATATTATACCGTATACTTGTCTAATAGAAGTTCGATCTCACTCTTTAATTACCTCAACCACCGACTTAAACTTATATAATAAAAGTTCGATCTCACTCTTAGATTATATCAACCACCATCATATTGGTAGTTTCTTAAAAACATGTTAGGATATTATATCGTTCAAAAAGATGTCAAGTTGGATCTTACTCTTTAATTATCTCAATTACCAGCGCAATGGTAGTTGCTCAAAAAATATATCACTCAAGTATGATTACATAATGGCTCATTCTTGGGTGCAACCTGACATCATACAATTTTAAAAAATAGTCAACGTCATTCTAATCTCATCCATTGATTATTTTTAAACAAACATCCAGTGGTCATGACTTATTCTTTAGTGAATGCATAGGAATCCTAAAATGACCTTCTAAGCAAGTCATTTCAAACTCACTAAATTACTTGACCGTTTGTCCTTCAAGAATTTCAATAGTTACCGTTTGTTCTTCTTCTCTTATTATAAGTTGTTCTTCTTTTCTCTTCCATAAACATCTCCTCCTTCTAGCCTCAAAGTTTCACTCCTCTCAATAGTTACTGTTTTTCTTCTTGTCTTTGTATAAGTTATTCTTCTTTTCGCTACTAGCCATAAAACATCTAATTTATTTCCGTTTTTCTTCTCTTCTTCCTTTATATTTTTGTTCCAGCCTTATTGTTCTACAGTTCTTCATCTTATAAGTAAACTGAACCAGTAGTTGCTCGTCCGAAAAGTGTAGGTGGGTAAGCCGTTCAAAATCCACACAAGTCACTGCATATATATTTCTTCCATCAGCTGTCGCTCTTCAACTCCAACCCATTCTTCGCTGCTTTATCAGGTGTGTTTCCGCTTCATTGTTGTTGATTAGTCATGCCTCCGAGTGTTTTCTAAATTTCTGTTGTATTCATCATTCTATAGTTTTTAGGTGTAAATGGAAAATAACATCACGTTACTTTGATAAAAAACCTATTGTTGCAATTACTATACTTTTATGGCAAACACATAGAAAACATAATCATTAGATACAAATACATTCAAAATTATTATAATTATTGAGTCACACATATAATCATATGATTAATCTTACTTTACTATGATTACTTTAATTATAATATAATTGTTACGTACTTATTGTAATATCTGGTTTACATGTTGTGATAATCATATGTTAGTTATTTTTTATTTATTTTTATCTATGTGTAGTAATGGAAACACATGGAGGTGAAAGTTCGGTTGACACCAATGACGAGTTGAATAAATTTGAAGTGTCCACAGATATGGACTCTTCTGTTGTTGATTATGTGCCTTATTCATCTTTGGTTGGAGCTTTAAAAGAGATTTATGGTTTGAGTTACAAAGATATCATTGAAAAGAAATTGGATTCGGTTGAAGACACAGGTGCATTTTATCATGGTTATTCTAAGACAGTTGGGTTCGGTGTAAGATTGTCCAACAAAAAACATGACAGTAAAGGTAGAATAACTAGCAGAGTATGGGTTTGTGAGAAGGAAGGTTTTCGACATAAGAAGTACATGTGCAATACAAATTCGAAACGCAGGCCACAGCTGTAGACAAGAGTGGGTTGCAAAGCTCGTTTCTCCATTAGCTTAGACCTTGATACTAACAAGTACATCGTAAGGGCATTCGAGGAAAATCATTGCCACGAACTAGCAACGTTTCGTGAGGTTTCTTGGGTACTATCTCACAGAAACATTGACGCTAAAAACTTATCCCAAATTGATGCCATGGGAAACTGCTGCATAAGACCTTGTTTGACATATCAATACATGGTTAACCAGAAAGGGGGTTACTCCAAAATTGGATTCACACAGAAGGACATGTACAACCGAATTGATGTGAAGAGATGGGATGAAACTTTTGAAAGCGATTCACATGCTGCACTTATGTTCCTGCAGTCAAAGGCGAATTCTGAAACCAATTTCTACTGCAGGTTCAGCACAAACAAGAAAGATAGGCTAGCTAATATATTTTGGAGGGACTCACATTCCCTATTCGAATACCAGTGCTTCGGCGATGTTCTTATTTTCGACAGCACTTACAAGACAAATGCCTATGTCAAGCCTTTTGTCCTATTTGTCGGTGTAAACAACCACCATGCGACTTGTGTATTTAGAGTTGCACTGTTGTCGGATGAGACTGTGCAGTCGTACAGATGGGTCCTTAATACTCTCATGGATTCTATAGGCCATAAACATCCCATTTTTATACTGACCGATGGAGATGAAGCAATGTGACAAGCCATCGATGAGATATTTCCCAACTCACGGCACAGGATATGTGGATGGCACGTATCCAAGAATGCATCCACTCATCTTCACAAAGAGGAGAAGAAATCACCATTTTCGATACTTATTGTATAAGCAAATATCAGAGGACGAATTTGAGGAACTTTGGAGAGAAATGTTGGAGCAGCATGGTCTAGAAGAAAACGATTGGATGAGTAGGATGTATGATAAGAAGCATAAGTGGGCGGAAGCATATTTTAAGGGCCATTTTTTTTGTAAGCATGCGCACAACTCAACGATGCGAGGGTATGAACAATTACATGAAGGATTATGTTTGCAGCCGTGAGAAATTGTTTGAATTCATCCCTCAAATTGACAGGGCCCTTATGCTGTTAAGAAACAATTTCTTTGGTGACGAATACATATCTAAGTGTAAGAGTCCTGTCATTTTAAGCCACCTGAAGCCATTAGAGGAGCATGCATCTTCTGTATACACTTATCAAATTTATCTTAACGTTGCTGAGTAGATTATGCATGAATCAAAATATACGCATATTGCACCGAAGGAGGAGGATGACTGTCGTGTATACTATTTGTCAAGATATCAATTTCTTGATAAGAAAAGGAAAGATGTTTACCATTTGGACAGGGTTGGCGTTAAGGAACTAGATGAAGCTGGTGTTTGGGATTCAGAAAAACATAATCAGCCTTTAATTTCGTGTGACTGCAATTTGTTCGATGGTAAATGAATTCCTTGTCGTCATATGTTTTATGTTATGAAAGTGGAGCACCTTAAAAAGATTCCTGAGTCCATGATATTTAAGAGGTGGACGAAGTCAGCTGCATGTGATGTTCTTATCAAGCTTCAGCCAGATGATGAGTTTTCGAAAGGAATCGATATTTCCCGGTTCGTTTCATTGAGTGCAGAGTGTAACTATCTCTGCCACAACGGGAGCCAAACTGAAAAAGGATTCAATTTGGTGAAAAAGGAACTCATTTTTTTGCAAAATACTTTGCAAGGGTTGTACGACAAAATTAGAAATAAGGCCAAAACAAATCAGACTGATTCTGGACCACGAAGTCATATTATAAAAGATATAAAGGTTGTCAAAACCAAAGGGAGGTCAAGTGGCCCGACTGCACCTAGCACACCGGCAGGAAAACCCTAGAAACGTAGAAGACCAAATCAGTGCCGTATTTGCCACACTACCGGGCATGACTCGCGCAACTGTAAACTAAAGGACTCTGATAAGTAGTCACCTGTCATTGTCTTGTTTTTTGTACTCATAATGGGCCTTTTTTTGGAATTGTTGGACCGCCTAAAAATATTATTTCAATTTACTGGTGCAGTTTGAATTGCGCCACCAATTTCATTAGTGTAGATGCAATTGAGTATATTCATTGTGTTGTTTTTTGTACAAATAATAAGTCGTCTTGGAATTTTTGGACCGTCTAAAATATTATTTCAATTGACATGTAGAGTTTGAATTGGGCCACATGGACCACATCACTACAACACATTGATACAAGCAAAATTGACTTAGTCCACTACAAGCCACAAGTAGAATGTGAAAAGCTCAGTCCTCTACAAGCAAAAGGCCAAGCTAAATTGGACCAGGATAAAATTGACAAAAACTAAATTCACTTGTTTGTTCCTTGTATACAATATTATCAGACCTTGAAAAAAGAATTGTATTACTCAAAATAAATAAATTTCAAATTTTCTCATAATAAAAAGATAGAAATAAGGAGGGATAACTATAAAATCCCTAATTTTTTTGAGTAATGCTAGACAACCCAAAAATGTAGCCCAAATATCAACCAAAATGATGTGGCAAGTGAGTTGTCATCACACACACACACAACCTGTGATGATGGGGTTAATTAAAAAATCACTTGCCACATCATCTGGGTTAAAATTTGGGTTACATTTTTGGGTTGTCTAGTATAAGTGAATTTTTAATATAAAATTTAGTATCAGTCCACTAGTGTCAACTTTTCTAGAAATTTAATGCGATTATAGATAATATTTTGTAATCGTTTAAAGATATTTGTAATAATACTAAATATATAATTATGGAGAGAAACTGAACACTTTACAGAAAGGTTTGTCATGCTTTTAATTTCAATTAAACTAAATATATTGCCATGGAGGCATGGAGCCACTGCCTGTGTTTCCATCAAACATAAATGCTAATATTAAATTGAAATGGTCACAAATAAATAAGGAAACATGTTTTGTAATGTGGAATAAAACATTATTGTGATAGAACAACAAACATAATCAAAGTAGCAATGAAAACTCATTAACCTGCAAAGAGTTGTGATATGGTCACAAATTAATAGGTTAGCATGTTTTCTAGTTAACGGAACAACAAACATAATATTACTTTGTAACAAGTTTCAAACATGTGATTACACAAAACCTAAAACACATGTGATTCGATTACAACCAACATCAGCCATGATGAACTGCTGTAAAAATTATCATCACTTCAAAAAGAACATGTGATTAAACAAAACCTAGAAAACCAGTTGCAAGTCCTTTACAGCCAAGAATCTTCTCAATTGAACACATCTGCTCCTCATTAATATTACAAGATAGGTTCCATTGGAGTTGATGCAAACAGTATCACCTCAGAGGAATCAAATGGTGAGTTGCTAGTCAAGGGTGCTCCTTTACAACCAAGAATCTTCTCAATTGAATACATCTGCTCCTCATTAAGATTACAAGAGATAGTTACCATTGTAGTCAATTGAAACGGTATCACCTCAGAGGAATCAGATGGTAAAACAAGCTTCTTGACTAGAGTTACCTAAAACCTAAAAAGAACTCAGAAACATATAATATATCATCTTCATTTACAACCAACATCAGCCATCATGGGTTAGCCTAATGAAATACATCACACCAGTAAATAGTAAAATCAATTCAAACATATTTCATGAATTGTCATTTTACAAAAAAAAATTCACATCATTCATTTTCACTTTCCTCTTTCAAAAGATCTTGCTTAAATTGTCTTTATTTTGAAAGATTCTTATAAACAAATAATCAATGGAGACAAGATATTCAATAAAGAGAATAACAAAAATGAATAATATGGAAAAATTATGTCATGTGACAGTTCATGAAATATGTTTGAATTGATCCTAATACGAGAAGAAGAATCTCATTCAATAGTAAGATGAAGTCGAAGAAACAAAGATGACTTATGGATTTAAGAAGAAGATGAAGATAAAAAGATGAATTAGAGATTTAATTTTGAAAAAAGAAATGATGATTTTTGGATTTTGAAAGATGGGTTGCAGTAAGAAACCTAGATATATCTGGGTTGTTGCGTGTTGGCGATTCATCTTTAGTTTGATGAATGCGTCTGTTGAGAGAAAAAGTGAGTTAGGGTTGCTGAATATATAGTATAAGTCGCTTAAATCACACAAATATACTGCATAATGATTGAGGTAAATATAAATCACACAAATATCCTTGCCTGACAGCCACTTTGAAATAAAACCATGCAAAGTTCAACAGTCAAGCAATTATTACCATCTTTCAACCAAATCAAACTGCTACACGCTTTTCAAACACTTTCAAACTTTTCTTGTAGTTTTTCTACTTTCAACACGGTAATTTCTCTGTGCAACCTTTGATATTCTTCATCAAGTGACATCAAGGGATGGTTACTTCTTCTGCATTCCGGTGAACCATTATTACCATCCCTCTGTACACAGTTTTCAACACCATTAATTGTTTTATTCAGAAATCTAATTTATTTTTTTTTTGTTTTCTACAACCATTTTCTTTCCATTTCGCCATTATCAAAAGCCTATAATTTAAAATTTTGTACAGGTTAATTGAGTCCACTATTGACAAAAAGAGAGGGGTGTGGGCAATAAAGTTATAAACCCAAAGTTTGCCAATAAACGAGAATTTGAAGGATCCAAAAAAAAAAGGTAAATGGGGCGCTGTACAAATTTTGGAATAGTTTATGAGGCATCAGTGCCAATTAGAATTTCTCTTAAAAATATAAAACTTGACTTTTCAACGATCCAAAACTTTTGAACAAATATAGAAGAATTAAACGTCATTTACCATCTACAGTCACACAAATAAAATTGTGATCGTAAAAACGAGTTTACAAACAATAGTAACATTGTTAATAAAGTAAAAATCATCAGGGAAAAACATGGCGGCTTGGATTTTATATAGATTTGATCTCGAATATATTTGGGAGATGGTACGAAACATTTTTACAAATAAATTAAACAATCTGTAGCGTTACACAAATTAACATTCAAAATCAATAAGAAACTTCAATTTTTTTTTAAAGATCAGCATCATTGGTTAGACAATATATTTAACAAACACAGAAGACTCTGTTTACAATGAATCAGGTAAAAGCATCAGTGGCCTAGGGTAGCATTGACAACAGTGTGGTTAACCTCTTCCCGGTTTTCATTCGGCTGCATCTTCTTCATGTAGTCTTTGAAGAGGTTGAAGCCGGTATGGTGACCATTTGAATAACACTGTTGGAAATCAAGAATATTGTATCTGGATGCCTTGAATCGCTTCAAACGGTCGTCATCAGACGCTTGATAAACGAGGTCAACGTGTTCCTCCTCTAAAGCTTTCACTCATTTTTTCAGATTTTTGAAAAAGAAATTGACAAACTCATTCATTTTAGTATTTTCAGCCGATTTGCATTTATTTTCATCCATTGTGCAAAATCGATGGATATCGTGATTTCTAAAAATTGATATTTTTGTAAACAGTGAAAGAGAAGAGAAGAAAAAGATATTATGATAAAGATAGACACTAGTAACCCTAATTTATACACAATTTTAGTGGTAGTCAAGGATTTAAAGTTTTCTTATTTTTAAAAGTAATAAACGTTTTTTGAAAACTTTTGAATGATAATTAATAATTAATAAACGTTTTTTAGTGGTAGTCGATGATTTAAAAGTTTGCTTATTTTTAAAAGTAAAAAACGTTTTTTGAAAACTTTTGAATAATAATTAATATTTAATAAACATTTTTTGATACTATGTTGAGAACAGTTTGATTTTTAATTTATTTACACGTCATTATTCTTAAGTTTTGTTTGCCTTTTTATTTATTTATTTAAGAACAAGTGTTGATTTATATAATTAAAATTGTTTTCAGATATTAGGAAAAAAAAAGACTAGTAAAACTTTTACGAATGATATTTGACAATCGAACATTACATTTAATGAAATAAAGAATAAAGAATAAAGCAATTGTGCAACTAAATATCAAATTAAATTAAGTTATTGAGTTCAAATATATCAGTTGATTCATGGTTTGCCTAGACTTGTAAGTTTAAAAGGGTTTGACGACTAGTAATTCATGGATCGGACTCATATGCATCCGAATCTGAATGCTCGAAGGAGTAGAAGAAAATTTGTGATTCATTCCGATTAAGCTTCCTTCTTAATAATTTTTAATTTTTTCTCAGATACAAGGAAATGAATCAGTTCCAAAGCCAAAGATTGTAGTTCTCGAATGAACAATTGGAAAAGATTTCCAAAAACGATTTCGGAGCATTTTCGGGTTTAGGTATTGTTCCTCCAATGATCTTAGTACCAGGTACTTCTTGGAGAGCTCTAATATGATTGGATTATGTAAGTAAGCATCTCTTGTAAAATATGAGCAACACCAAAGCTCTAAAGAGCCCAAACCTCCATTCTCTGACCCGTTGCCCCCTTGCTTGGACCTTCCTCAAAGGGGATGTTGAGTTACAAGTGCATAATGCCCACTGGAACGTCCGATAAAATTTAAAAGTGTGAATCTATCAAAAATTGATTAAACAGATTGGGTTCAGTTTTTTCGGTTGTAGGTTGAGTTATCGAGTTAAGTTAGTTTGTAATGTTTTTGGCATGCAACTTTAACGGTGAACAACCGTTCCATTGATGAAAACATGACTAAATATGCAAAAAAATGAGTTTTCGGGGTTGAAACCAAATTGAATTAAATGGCATACATTAGTAACTAATTTGTTATTGACACTACCATCAATTCTATTTGTTGCCACGATAGAGAGTTCTACAGCAATGATAGATCATTCATACCATCAGATCTTGAAACCGATTCGATAAAATTTTAAAGTGTGAACCTATCAAAAACCGATTGAACTGGTTCGGTTCGGTTTTTTCGGTTGTAGGTTGAATTATTGAGTTGAGTTAGTTTGTAATGTTTCTGGCATGCAACTTTAACGGCCATTCCATTTATGAAAACATGACTAATATGCAGTACTATGAGTTTTTAGGGTTGAAATTAATAAGAATTAAATGGCATGCATTAGCATCTAGTTTTTTATTGACACTACCATTAATTCTATTTGTTGCCATGATAGAGAGTTCTACAGCAATGGTAGATCATTCATACCATCAAATCTTGAAACTGATCCAATAAAATTTAAAATTGTGAACCGATCAAAAACCGATTGAACCGGTTCGATTAAGTTTTTTCGGTTGTAAGTTGAGTTATCGAATTGAGTTAGTTTGTAATGTTTCTGGCATGCAACTTTAGCGGCCGTTCCATTTATAAAAACATGACTAATATGCAGTATTATGAGTTTTTAGGGTTGAAACTAATAAGAATTAAATGGCATGCATTAGTATCTAATTTGTTATTGATACTAACATCAATTTTATTTGTTGCCACGATAGAGAGTTCTACAGCAATGGTAGATCATTCATACCATCAGATCTTGAAACCGATTCGATAAAATTTAAAAGTGTGAACCGATCAAAAACCGATTGAACCAGTTAGATTCGGTTTTTTCAGTTGTAGGTTAAGTTATCAAGTTGAGTTAGTTTGTAATGTTTTTGGCATGCAACTTTAGCGGCCATTCCATTTATGAAAACATGACTAATATGCAGTACTATGAGTTTTTAGGGTTGAAACTAATAAGAATTAAATGGCATGCATTAGTATCTAATTTGTTATTGACACTACCATCAATTCTGTTTGTTGCCACGATAGAGAGTTCTACAGCAATGGTATATCATTCATACCATCAGATCTTGAAACCGATTCGATAAAATTTAAAAGTATGAACCGATCAAAAACTGATTGAATCGGTTAGGTTCGATTTTTTCGGTTGTAGGTTGAGTTATCAAGTTGAGTTAGTTTGTAATGTTTTTGACATGCAACTTTAGCAGCCGTTCCATTTATGAAAACATGACTAATATGCAGTACTATAAGTTTTTAGGGTTGAAACTAATAAGAATTAAATGGCATGCATTAGTATCTAATTTGTTATTGACACTACCATCAATTCTATTTGTTGCCACGATAGAGAGTTCTACAACAATGGTAGATCATTCATACCATCAGATCTTGACACTACCATCTGATTTGAAGGCTTCTTTACAAAATCAAATGGTAGATCAATGATTCGATGATAGCTTAGGCTACGTACATTAAAAAAATGTTTATTAAAAGATATTGATTACGAAATTACTGTGCAACAATATTTATGAAATATGAATTACTCTTTTTTGTTTTTATCATTATTGGTTTTAGTCAAAGTATAAAATTTTTAGGGAATTTTAATTATATACACCGATTCTCGGTTTGGTTCATCGGTTCGAACCCTAGAACCAAAAATCGAACCGAAAATGCCAGTTTTTTTTTTTAAAAAAAACAATCCGAACCGAACCGGTTAACAGTGAAAAAAAAAAGGCGATTAGACCGATTCGGTTCGGTTTAATAGTTTTTTCCCACCCTTACACATAAGAATCTTCAAATAAGATATTTACTAAAGTCAAATGAGCCATGTCATCAAATTGCCACATAGGTAAGCAAATAGATATTTGAAGAGTGACATTAGAAGAGTATTTTGGTGATGCTCATGAATACTTAATTTAAAAACTCAAACATTTCTTCTTTTTATCTCCTAAATGTAGTTATGATTTGTCAATGTTAAGGGTAATCGTGTAATTTTACCATCAGTTTATAAATAAAATGGAACCCTAATCCCATTTGAAAGTCTTGCATCACTGTAACCAAACCTACCTCTCTCATTCTCTCTCTCTCTCTCTCTCACTCTGTGAACTCAATAAACGAGAAATGGCAGAGGTCATTATCTATACTAGGGAAGAGTTGGGACGCACTATCCAACATCTTGAGGATCGTTTAGAAGCATTGGTCAGTAACCAACATTAGAGATCAGATGTTGGTGATTCCAACAATATGGGTTTGGAGAGGTAACATTTGGTACGAGGTATACAACGTCTTAAGGACCGTTAAGTTGAATTGTTCACCGCCGTTTATCGCTGCCTAGCTATTGTGAAAATCAAGTCCAAATCTTTTTCGGGTTCAGATGTTGCTGGTTCCTACCAGTTTGGTTTGGAAGACGGTTTCAAGTTGCTTAAGGATTATTTGAAGAAGATTAAACCTGATTGTAATTGGGATGAGGTTTGTGGAAATAATGCAAAGGAAATGTTGAACAAGTGATGACTCTTTTACAACCTGGATGGCTTTTGGTATGTTTATATGTTTTTGTATATGTTTTTCTCTTAATGGTTTTTGTTTGTAATCACACTTTAAAGGTGTTGTTGAGTTTGCGTTGACATCTTTGAAGATGTTTTGGTGTGGTTAACTGGTTGTTATATATTTTACCATAGTAATATGGTATGTTTGATCACTTTTTAAGGAACCTTTTAAGTTTTAGTCAATTTCAACATCGTTTGCACAAAAGTAATTTGTATTTCTAATTTTCTGGAGATTTCATAAGGGTTGGAGGTAATAACAGATGACCTTAAGGAAGATAATACCGTATAAAGTATACTTGAAAAGTAATGGTGTTTGAACTAACAAATTTTCATACTGTAATTCAATTGATTCGGTAGATTCATTAAATAAAATTTTCAAACCGTCAACACTGTATCCAATGGATTTGACGTTTGCGATTACAAAATATTTTCTTTAGGATATGCTTACCACTTTAATAAATTAATTATTACAACAAAATTATTAAAATGTAGTATTATAAAATAGGCTCATTCTTAAGTGCAACATGACACCATACAATTTTTAAAAAATATGATGTGATCACATATAATTACATGTGATCATTAATATATGTAATGTTATTGCATATGAATTGCACGTGATCACACAATTAAATTATTGTGATGTCATGTTAGAACATACAATCACATATTAGCTGAAGTGATTGTAACAAAGAAAACATGATCACAATCAAAAAAATTTTATTACATCATGTAGCGTTGCATCTAGGGCAAATAAATACATCAATCACTTAAATATAACAGTGTGTAGAGTGAATAATAACTATTATTAATGGACAATTAATTTGGGTTATCAAAACATAAAGATTTTAATTGAGTTTAATTATTATTAATGCATTGGGCAATTAATTACAGCCTATAGGGTTATCAATACCTATATATGTTAATTGATTTTAAATATTGATCATGCATTGGGCAATTAAGTAAAGCCTATCGGATTATAAAAACCTAAAGTTTTTAATGGTGTATTAAATACTGATCATGTATTGGGCAGCTAATTGAAATGTTTAGGATATCATGACCTAAATATTTTAATGAAGTCTAAATAATGATCATGCATTTTGCCATCTATTTGCATCCTTTTATCCTTTTGTTATGCAAGTAATCATTGAAAAATGTAGACACAATGCATGTACATTTCTCAATTAATACGACGTTTTCAATAGACATAAGAAATGCACCATGTAATTACAACCTAAAAAATTAAAATAACACCAACAAAGGAAAATTTGCATATAATAAATCTCATCCCAGTTTTCATCCGGTTGTATTATTTTCATGTAGTCTTTAAATATGTTGAAGCCGATCCGGTGAGCATTTGAATAAATCTGTTGGCAATCACTTATTCTGTATCTGGATTCTTTGAATCGCTCCCAACGGGTGTCTTCAGCCGCTTGAGATTCGAGGTTAACATTTTCCTCCTTCAAGGCTATGAGTCTTTTTTTCCATATGTGTCAACACGCATTGGAGGACCTCATACCTTTTATTTTTTTCACCCGATATCGAGATGTCAGAAACCTGTTGTTATGATAATGACAGACACTTGGAAAAAGAAGAGAAGAAAAGAATGTTATGATAATGACAGAGGCTTGTAACCCTAATTTATACATAGTTTAAGTGGTAGTCGAGGATAAAAAAGGAAATTTATTTATTAAAATTTTTTTAAGCAATAAACTCTAGTATGGACCAAACTGAAAATTATCTATAAATTGGACCATAAAAACATTTTTTTTTCTAGAGGTTGAAATCAAAACATTTTAAAAGTGTTTAACAATCAAACATAACAGTTAATGAACTAAAGACTAAAGTAATCTTGCAACTAAGGCCTTGTTCGATTTAGTGTTTATTTATATAATTAAAATTGTTTTCATATATTAGAAAAAAAAAAGACTAGTAAAACTTTTAACAATGAAATGTTTTTCACCCCCTAAACATAATCTTGGATCCGTGTAAGTGTCATCGAATATATTGGTTGATTCATGGTTTGAAGTGTTATCGAATATTGAAATCATAAGAGTTTAAAAGGGTTTGATGACAATCATAATTCACAATAAGGACCTTGATTATAACCAATTCACAGAGACTTGTAAGTATTGTAACCCTAATTTATACACAATTTAAGTGGACATCGAGGATTAAAAATGTTGCTTATTTCTTAACATCAATAAACAAGTGTTTATTGTTTTACTGAGTAGGATGGCTTAAAAACATCATATATTCTTAAAAATATTGTAATAAAATAAATATATTGCAACAAATGTTGTTAATACGTAAGATTATTAGAGGAACAATATGTAAACCCAAAGATGCTCCGAAATTTTTTGGAAATTGTACTCCTACCATTTTTGTAATATATAAAAACTATGTTTATAGTATATTTATAATGAAATATATTCTCTACATGATTAAGAGAAATTATTAACAATTTAATTTATAAAAGAAATATAAATTTTAAATATGAAACAAGGGTAGAAACATATAAATTTGAAAGATTAGGGGAAATTTATAAAATTGCAAGACTCCAGGGATGAAATTTTTTACTCTTTTGTGTACTAGTGATATCTAGCATTATTCGTACTAAATTTGGCATTCACCCATAAAGGGTGCATTGAACCCCTAAAGGTGTTATGTGAACATGTGTGTAAGAGGTGTATTGAACCCTAAAAGGTTCCATGTGAACAGGTGTGTATAAATGTATAAACAGGTATCAAATCACTTGATTTGGTTCAATTACTTCAGGTGGATGAATTTAACCAAAGGTCACCATAAATAAATAAAATTAAATAATTAGTGTATACAATACATTGTGATCACAACAATTGAAAAAATGTGGATTCAAATTCAAAATTATAATATTGAAAGATATTGGTCCATAGTAGAGTTTATTGCTTTTTAAACTATGCTTTGATGACATTTTTTTTTTTTTTTGTGTGTGACTGTAAGATGGTAAATGATGTTTAAATCTTTTGTATTTATGGTTCTTATGCTTGTTACACATTGATGTTTTGTAACCTCTTTTGTAATTGCTTATGGTAAACTTTATTTATTGACGAAGTTTATATTCATAAACCCTATATTTCTTCTTCCTACTTTCGCTTTTTTTTTTTTCGTTTTTAATTTAACAATAAAGGTAAATTATATTTAATTGTTTTTTTGGTTTGCACTAGTTTCGGATGGTTGTGACTTGTGATAATGGCCAAATGGAAAGATAATGGTGGATTTAGGGTTCTGGGATTCATAGATAACAAAAAAGGAATAATTTTAATTTCTTAAAAAAAATAATTAATGGTTTTGAAAGCTGTGTACAAATGGATGGTAATAATTGTTCGCTGACATTTAAAAGGACTAACTATTCATTGATTACACTAGAAGCAGAAATACTGAAGAAATGATACAAAGTTTTTGAAAATCGAGTAGAAGTTTGATTTGGTTGAAAGATGTGTATAGGAATTGTAATAATTGCTCCATTGTTGAACTTAGCATCAATTTATTTGAAAGTGACTCTCAATAACAATAGGTAATAACCATCTCAACAAACATGATTAATTAATTAATTCATTTAAATCAACTTTATCTTCATTTATATTTTCAAATCAAGTTTTTCTTTGTTAAATTTCTTTTTTATTCAACTAAATCATTATACAGGGTATGTCTTTTGTTCTGTTATGAATAATAAATTAAAGAAAACATGGTAGCTTGTTAATTTTGGACCATATCACTACTCTTCAAAGGTTAATGAACTTGATCACACCTTAATGATGCCATTGCTAATGGTATAAGCTATATACTATGATTAAGTTTGTTGTTAGGTTACATTAATGCTTTCCTCATTACAAAACATGGCTCCATGGAAATATATTTTTAGTCACAATGAAATTAAAAGCATGATCACAAACTTTTCTGTAAAATTTTGAATTTCTATTAGTGTCATTCAAAATTTCTTTTGATGATCAGAAAATATTATGTAAAATAGCATTACATTTCTAAACAAGTTGACACTGGTTTACTAAAATTAAGCCTGCCTTATTTTATAATATTAAATTAGGGATCCTATAGTTATAACAGAATATTTTCATCTTTTTATTTTAACTAAGGCCCTGCTCGATTTTTTCACTTAACACTTAATGTTACTTAATGTATTCCATTCAGTCATTTTGTTTGATTTTTTAAGTGTTAAAATCACTTAATGGACCCTTAAAACCCCTTGTTTTGAAAAATGAAAAATTTTCACTTTTCACTTAACATAAATCCCATGGAATTTAATGCAAACTTTTCCTTCCAAAACTATCCTCGCTAATTATTTTATTTTCAATGCTATCAAGCCAAGGTTGTTGCTTGAATACAATCAAAATATCTCAATAGAGTTTGAACTGAGAGCTGGTGACAATCGTGATCATGTACATGTTGGTGACAATTTTATGTGACAATGGTGGCTCCATTGTTCACTATACATTCATTTGCAATGAATCAGAGGCTACTGATTTTGATTTCATTTTTGCTCACCCCCTATTACATGAATGACATGTGTCCATGGAGGGGTAAATTTGTCCAAAAGATAATCGTGTTTGGACAAATTTACCCCCTCCATGGACACGTGTCATCCATGCAGAAGGGGGGGTAATGGTTACCTCCCTTAAAGGGGGGTGAGCAAAAATGTTCTCATTGATATTGGCTTTAGATGGGCAGGTTCGAAAGATCGGTTCTTGGATCCATGTTGTGAGAGGTCATGCACCGGCCAATGGGGCAGTGGCGCCACCAGGACATTACCAGTTGTTTGTGGTCCATGAAGGTATTCCTAGTTAAGCTTTTTGGGTCAAAATCAAGTAGTAGTTGATTTTTTGTTTTTGTTAATATTTCTTGAGAATTTTAAAATGCATCATAATCAAATATTATGTTCATTGTCAATGTAATTCAACAAATGGAATAATGTATGAAATATTATTAATAACTAAATAAATTTATTTTCAAATATTTATAACTTAAAAAAACAAACAACTTATCACTTATATTCAATTTTCAGTGGAATTTTTTTTTTTCAGTTTTCAGTTTTCAGTCACTGTTCAGTCTTCAGTAACATTCAGCACTGTTCAGTCTTAAGACAAAAAATCAAACAGGGCCTAAATATGAAATTTATTGATGTTTATGTTATTATGGATGAAATGAAACAAGTCACTTTAGCTTGTGACCATTATTCTCGTAATGCTTTATCTTAAAAAAAGTAGACCAATTTTATGCTTACAAACACTATCGATGGATCATCAAACTAAAATTGTTACTAAGAAGAAATCTTATGATGCTTTGCAATGTGTTTAAATGCATCATTTGGAGGTCAACCTAGAAGAAGTAATTGAATCCCACGATAAATTTTTTTCAATAATTTTTTCTATTTTTGTTTTAACATAATTACCAAAGAATTTTTGACATCAATATGCCACATCATTTACCACAGATCATATGATGTACACATGCTTCATGATACAAACTTATTAATAAACTAATGGGGGAATGCTATTTATCTTCCCCATTTGCCTTTCCCATTTACCTTTCCCACTCATTGCTTAACATGTATGCACTTTTTCATTTATTAAAAAGCTCTCACTTTTTGCTACAAAGCTTGTTTACGTCTTTACCCCTTATTAATGAAATGATATAAGTATCTATCAAGGGTAAAGATGTAAACAAGCTTTGCACCAAAAACTGAGAGCTTTTTATTAAATGAAAAAGTTTATATGTGTCAAACAATAAGTGGGAAAGGTTAATAGGAAAGGAAATGGGGAAAGTAGATAGCATTCCCCAATTTTCATGTTCCGAGGGTTTTTATTTTTATTTTTATTTTTTATTTTTTATTTTTTTATTTTTAATTTATTTTTTGCAAAATTTTATTAATTTTAAGGGAAATTATCATTTTCCCCCTTAAGGTTTACCATATTAGATAAACAGGTCCCTCTAGTTTCAATAATGGTCAATCAACCCCCTAAAACCCAAAATAATAGTGCATTTACCCCTTTTGTTACATTTTCTGTTGAAAAAGTAACTCTGACAACTTTAAATGAGTTTAAAGACGATATTGCCCTTGAGCAGCTTTGAACACCCTTGAACACATTTTTACCCCTAACTCAAACCATGGAAAATACCTTTTTACCCTCAATTATAATCACACATTTGCTTTGCTTTTCTCCCACTGTTTCCATTCATCATTTTCTACTGCTTTGATTTTCGTTTTTTTTTGAAATATTCTCCCACTATTTTCATTCCAACATTTCTATTACAAACACATTATATTTTACACATGCACACATAAACATTTCTTTTTTTACAAACATTTTAATGTTGTAAAACATAGAATTGACATAGATATAATCTGGATACATGATTTTAATATCATGAAAGACAAAGTAACAAGTTCAAACACTCAAGCACTACTAGTTTAGGTGCTAGCAACATCCAAAAAAAGGTACCAAGTACCAACACCTAAGCTCTAACAGTTCACAGTTTAGCTATCATAATCATAACCATTATCATTATCCAACAAAAGGTACCAAGTACAAGCACCTAAACACCATAATAAGTTTAAGTGTTAGATAGCAAAATCCTAGTTGCATCAAACAAAAGACAGTAACAAACACCGGCTGGTAATCAATTCATGACTTGAGATTGTGATTGAGTTTGAACTTGTGTGGAAGGCTGTGAAAATGAGGCTTTTGCTTGTGGATTTGCAACCATATGTCTCTGTACACGAAAAAACAAACACAAGCAATCAAAATCCAACAAAAGGTACAAATACCATTACTATAATAAGTATAGATTCATTAAAAAAAAAAAAAAGGCAATAAACAAACACTAGCTACTAATCAATCCATTGCAATTATAGATACATACGAATAAATGATATCTCCATATTATACAAGTAGTATAAAAGCACAAAACACAAACAAAGATATAGGTATAGATTAGATCTTCTATTTCAAGATACATTGCAAGTTCTCATTTTGCACAAAGTTTATTCAGCTAAGAATTACAATGGAAAAAACAAGAGTAAATTCTACATAAGCATATAAGAATGATTACCAAACCTGTGTGGGAAGCTGTGAAGAGGAGGCATTAACTTCTGCTTGGTGGTTGCTAGGCTGTGAAGAACAGACACCAACATCTGCTCATGGGTTTATAGCCCTCTGTCTTTGTACACAAAAAAGAAATAAATAGTCAGAATTGTTGACACCTTAATGCAAGCTACCAATTAAAAAAATCAGTCAACAGAATGTTATTTGCAATTTTACCTTGTTGCAATTTTACCTTGTTGCTTCCATCAGTGATGTTAGCTTTACAAGTCCTTTTGTTATGGCCAGGTTGTTTGCATTTTCCACAAACAACACTGCCACTCCTAGCTGTTTTAGGTTTCTTATGCCATTCTCTCTTCCTTAGAAGCTTAGGTCTACCAGGTTTTCTTTTCAGTGGTGGCGGTTCCACATGTGTTGCTTCAATATCAATCCATACACATAAGTCTGGTATGGGATGTATCATGGAGCTATAGGTTCTGAGAAAGGCCGACTTGGTCAAGCTTGGGTCAATAAACTGAATTATGTTGTCCTTAGTACCACCTAGACTACCCAGTCCATAGCTGTGTCTAATACCAGCCAATGCATGACAACATGACACCCCACTAATCTGCCATTGGCCACAATCACATGTTTTTTCAAGTAAATTGGCAGTATATGCCCTAGTTTACCCCATCATCTCATATTTCCCCTCTCCTGCATGTAAAATTTTAAGGATTCTACTCTCCTCACTATTTTCCACTATCTTCTTGTTGACAGTTGGTGGTATATCACTTTTCCACTTGCTGCAGTCCTCATTTCACTATTGGAACCTAGTCATCAACATTCTTCTAATGAATTCCATCAAGCTTAAATATGTCCTAGCCCTAAAATCTTTCAACATACTATTGAATGCTTCAGTCATATTATTAGTTACATGATCACACTTAATTGAGAGGTTAAAGGCATGCCTAGTCCAATGACCGGGTTCTATTTCCTCTAACCAAGCTATTTCCTTAACATCGATACTACCAATATCTGCCATAATTTTTTTGAATTGATGAAACTCACAGCACTTGCTAGCTCTCCAGAACAGTTTTTTTAGTTTGAGTCCTGAATATGTAATCCTAAAATTGGCATAGATATGCCTTGCACAGTACCTAATTAAAACAAAATGGAAATTAATATTTAAACAATTAACAAAAACAGTAAATAGAAAATAAAACTGTAAATGGAAATTAAAACAGAAAATGAAAATTAAAACAATAAATGTGACCAAATAACAAAAAACAGTTAATGGAAAATAAAATAGTTAATCTATCCAAATAACAAAAACAGTTTATGGAAAATAATACAGTAACAGAATAATGAAAACTGAAATGTAATAATACCTTATACTAGCATGTAGCCCATGCATCTTCAGAGCCCTAATCACCCCTTTTTGCCTGTCACTCATGAAGCATATTGGCTTGTCTTCTAGGTACTTCAGAAATAAACACAATTGCTCCAAAAACCATGACCAACTTAGTAGTGTTTCTCCTTCACAAATGCAATATGCTAGTGGATAAAGACCACTATTTGCAGCCAAGGCAACCGCTGAGAGAAGTACTCCTCCATATGGCCCTTTCAAATGGCAGCCATTGATGCCAAAGAAAGGCCTGCATCCCTCTATAAATCCTTTCTTTTGTGCTTCAAAGCTAACAAAGATCCTTTCGAAGACTAAGGTTTCTTCTTTTAGATGAATGTATACAGCTGAACCTGGAATATGTTGTTGCACTATGATTGAATATCCCCTTAAATAACTAAAACACTCTTTATGATCTTTAATCAGAACCTCTAGTGCTCTTTTTTTTGCCTTGTACAATCTTTGAGCATCAACGGTCACATTATATTGATCTCTCAATAGATCAGAAATGACCCTACACTTGATGTCAGGATTGTTCATCACAAGAACTTGAAACTTACTAGCTATCCACTTAGCTCTTGCTTCCTCACTTTTATAAATCCTATGACATGTATGCTCATTCTTGTAAGTCTTAATTTTCATTGTTGTATCACCATTCAAGCTTGAAGCATGCAACCTCCAAGGACATCCCTTCTCCTTACATGCATATGTTAACCTATCTCTATCATTTTTCAACTTACTGAAAGTAAACCCCTCTTGAATGGCATAGTCTGTCAACAATGCCCTTAATGACTGGACACTCTCATGTGTTTGTCCCACCTCAAACTCTATTCGATCGCTTACCATTTGCTTAAAAGGGTTTCCCTTCATCACTCTAGTCATTTTAGCATCGTGATTTTCATTTTCCGAGTCACTAAAGAACTCATCATCAGTCTTAGATTAGTACCCTTCAAGCAAATCAAAGTTTACATTATTTCAGCCTCATCTACCACAACTAATGCCCTTTTACCCGTAACCTCACCCATTACATCATACTTATCACCTAACCCAAGTTCATCCTCATCTAACCCACCATCTGCCCTAACAGTATTTACCTCAATCACCTCCTCACTATCACCACCATCACTTTCTACATCCTCATTATCACCCTCATAGTTAAACAAGTTCTCCTCAAAATCACTAAACCCTAAATTTTGGTTGTCACCCATGAACCTAATATGTGAATTGAGAATGTTAGAAGAGGCTATTGGTGGAATTGGGATATATGCTTTCTTTTCTATTTCAAACATAATTTTTTTTTTATTTTTTATTTTTATGATTACTAAACCATCTAAACACTTGTAAAAGGTCACTATCACTGGTCACTTCTTTCTTCTCAGTACACCATGGTAAATACACCCAAACACTGTAGTCATCACTAGACACTTTGTCTCTATCATTTTGATTTTCAGAGAATGCATGCAACAATGTAATCAAATTGATGTGGTTAATATCACAACTGCCAAGCTCAACCACCTTTGTGTCATTAGTAACATATATTTCATATATATCCATTGAAACTGTAAACAAAAACAAAACAAAAAACAAAAAAATCTTTAGTCAACAATACTTACTACAGCAACCACGGGCATTAACCATATACACTCACGTAAATAATCAAAAGCCACATGAATGAACCATATATACAGACATAAATAATCAACTACCATAGGAATTAACATACCATCAACTTCACAAACATATATAATCAAATAGCAACCACGAGCATTAAACATATATACTTACATAACACAAACATCAAATATGTTCACAAACATATAATTCAAATAAGGAAACAATAAACAAAGAAACATTAATTACCATATTGTTCACATATATTTTCACCAACTTGCACGAATGAAAATAAAACTTGCATGAATGAAAAAAAAAAAACTTGCATGAAGGAAATTAAAACGTTAAAATGTGCATGGAACTTTACCAGTAACAAAAACCCTAACTTTCTAAAAAATATATATATATATATACATTTTAAAATCATATTATTCCTTACTTCATGTCTAACAACCATGTAAACGTCAATTACACCATCAATTTTAAAGATAACAACTCCAAACGAAAAACCCCAAATTTTGTAATAACAGAAACCCTAAATCTTTAATGATAACGAAAATGAACAAACGGATATGCAACCATGCATGCAAAATCAACACACAATCAATAAAACAAAATTAAGTGAAAAAATACCTTATTTTGCAAAAAAAAAAACCACTAGAATATGTCTTCGAACCTTCAATTTCGACAACCCTTCTCTGTACTCAAACAAAATTAACCTAACTCTACTTCAAACACTCTTAAACAAACTTGTAAATGTCTGGTTAGTATAGATCAAGTGTTTGAAGGTTTCTTTTGGCGGGAAACGTGGGAGAGGAATGGTTTGCAAAGGTTGAAAAATGTTTTTGAGAAGAAAAGCATAAAGAATGGCTTTGGGACCACGCCCCTTGTTTGTTTAATGGAATCTGGCAGTCACTGTGTACATGTGAGTTGTATCCCTCTCACCCACTTATTTAATTTTTTTTTCTTTTAAACCATTTATTGCAATTTCAATTTTACATTTTTAACCATTAACATTAATTACAAAATGTGCCCTCAATGATGAGTTTACGAAAATGCCCTCGATTTTTAACGGTCAACGCTATTTCCAAACAGAAAAGGTAACAGAAGGGGCAAATGCACTATTATTTTAGGTTTCAGGGGGTTAAATTGGACATTATTGAAACTAGAGGGACCTGTTTATTTAATATGGTAAACCTCAGGGGGGAAAATGATAATTTCCCTAATTTAATGTACAGAGGATTAACTATGTCACATTGTCATATTAATGCATACCCTTAATTGGTCAATTATTATTATAAATCAAAGCCCTATACCATTTTGTTCTCAGGTGGCAAGGTTCCGGTTCTGGTTACGAACCAACGGTTCCAGTTTCAGTTCCAAGTTTGGGCGGAACCGGAACTGGAACTAACATAGGTCGGTTTCGGTTCTACAGAACCGGCGGTTCTGAATCATTTAAATTTTTTTTTTTAATTTTTAATTTTTAATTTTTTTATTTAAATTTTAAAAAAAGACTTTTAAGTTGTAAACTTGTAATAATGTAATTTTAAATAAAAAAATAAAAAAATATATATATAAATGACAAATTACAAAATAAACAAATGACAAAATACAAATTACAAAAGGAAATTAAAATAAAATAAACAAAATGTCAAATTACAAATTACATATTACATTTCATTGGATATTTGAGAATTAGGTCACCCGAAATTCGAAAATAACATAAAATAAATAAATGATAAATTACAAAATTAAATTAAAATAAAACAAAAAAAAAATGTAAAGTTACTAGCCTTACACTTAATTTTCAGTACAATTAAGTTGCCTACGTATCCTCTTCGGGGGTTTAGAGGAATCAAATGCCACTTAGTTCTCTTACCTTTTACTGCAGGTTTGTTGATGACATGGACTTGTGATGACGTGAATACATGATCCACATCTTCAATTCCAGGCCCGTTGTACTTGTCTCTCTACTTTTATGTTCGTCATCTTTGAAGAAATCATATATTATCTCATGTTCGATTTCTTGTTGTCTATATTGAGCCTTTGTCCAATTATCCACACAAACCTGTATCTGAAGTGCTTTCGAAGTCAAGCATGAACGCCTTTCATCCAAGATATTCCCCCCAGCGCTGAACTCTTATTCCACCGCCACTATAGAAACTGGTGTTGAAAAAATATTTTTGGCTATGATAGCCATGATTGGATAGTACTTTGCGTACTCTTTCCAATATTGTAATATATCAAATTGTTTCTCTGGCGTATCTTCTATAAAATCATAAGAATCATTTAGATAAAATTCAAGCTCAGAATACTTGTCAGTGCTTGATGAAGAAGAAGATCTAGGTTTTTTGGTTTTTTTTGATAATAGACTATATCCTAAATTCAAAAATCCGGAAGATGATGATGTGGATTGTGCAGTTTGTGTTCGTATAACATCTAAGTTGACTGAGGATCCATAAACTATAAGATATTCATCATATAAAGAATACAATAATTTCTTAATTCTATCATAACATGCATTAACATTATATTCTATGTTTAAACCTTGGAGGCCATAATAACCATTGAGATAATAACAAAAATGTTCTAATTTACAATGTGGATCAAAAATCATGGCAATCAAATAAATATCTGGCAACTCATCATAATAACGTAATCATTTTCCTTCATAGCATTAACGGCTTCTCTTATTTCTATGTCGGATTCACAACAAGCAAATGCACCAGCAATATTTATACTTTCAATAATAAATAAATGAGTTATAGGAAAATAAACACCATATAAATTTGTTGTAGCAGTATGAAAAACTTTTAACAAATTGAAAACGTTGTAACAAGCATCTCAATGAGATTTATAAAGTTAAATGTCAATAACATGAAATTGAATAAAAGAAATTAATAAATCTCTATACTCGTAACTTTGAGCAAGCAATTTATAAGTAGAATTCCAACGTGTTGGAACATCACGAGTAAATCTAACGGCATGTCTACTATTTTGCTTACAATATTTTACCCATGCATTCATTATAGAAGAATGTTTCCATAAAAACTGAATGGCTTGTTTAATAGGTAGAATAAAATGATCAAGAGTTTCTAATCCTTTTTGAACACATAAATTTAAAACATGGCATGCACATCTTTGATGAAAAAATGCACCACCAACAAATGATTTGCATAAATTAATTAAAGATGGAATAGCAGCAGTATTGCTAGAAGCATTATCAAAACCAATTGCAAAAATTTTGTTCTCAATTTAATACTCTGAAAAAATAATTCTAAGTATTCTAACAATATTATAAGCAGTGTGTGAATCATCAAAAACTCTAAATGCAAGAATTCTTTTTTGGATATTCCATGCATCATTCATAAAATGACAAGTGACACCCAAGTATGAATGTGATCGCCAATGGTCATTCCATATGTCAGCACAAACAGAAACACGACCGTTATATTTTTCAAAAAATCTTTCTAATTTTTTTTTCTTTTACATAAATCTTTTCAAGTGTATATACAAGAGTGGATCTAGGAACACGACATGCAGCAGGGTTTAATGCTCGTCGACAATAATTAATAAAACCAACCCTTTCACCAAAACCGAATGATAAGTGTTCTACTGCTACCATTCTAGCTAATTCTTCCCTATTTTGTTCATCAGTATAAAGAAATAATTGTTGGTTAGGAGTAGCGTACCTGGGAATTTGTGTTTGTGACATCGATCTGGTCTCTACTTCTGGATGTTTGGTTTGAATATGCTTCTGATAAGTGCTATATCCTCCGGATTTGGACCACTTATATACTTTTTTGCAATAATTGCAAACCACTACATAGCTTCCATCTTCTTGCCTAACTTTCTTCATATGTTTGATGAATAGATCTGATTTGCTCTGCTTTGGATCTGGTTCGTCCTCATCTGCTTCCGGTGGATCAAAATCATAATCCGGAGGTGTATCGATATTAGGCATATTTTCTGACTGACTTGTCAAATTATGGCTGGGGGTGGCATTATGATCGGGTTCTGAAATTGTTAAAGGGGGTGTAGGAATGTTTAGGCCTAGATCTTCAGCATAAGCCCAGCGTTGTACATAATCATGATAGGTGGTGTCGTTATGACTGAGATTATCGACCGTTTGACCCTTACCTTTCATCGAAATCGAATGCCTAGGATCATCACGGCCGTGACTCCTTCCATTTCCACCACTTGCCATTGGATTGGATGGAATAAATTTGGGAGAGAAATACTGAAATAGATAATTGAAAACTTAGAACTTAGAAGAATAATACTATAAATCTATAATACTATAATACTATAATAGTAGATTAGTAGTAAGTACTATTATAGTAAGTACTAAGTAGTAACTAGAAATAAGATAAATTACAAATAAAATAAATTGCAAATAAATGAAATTGGAAACTTAGTATTTAGTAAATACTAAATAGTAATTGGTTATTCGGAAATTAAATAAATTAGAAATAAGATAAATTGTAAATAAAATTAATTGCAAATAAAATATATTGGAAATAAAATATATTTGAATTTTGAAAATAAAATTAATTACAAATAAAATTGATTCGAAATAAAATTAATTGCAAATAAAAAAAAATTGCAAAATTACATAAATAATAAAAACCTTGGAAACTTGGAGTTTTGGAGAGTTGGAGAGTGTTGGAGACTTGAGAGTTGAGTGTTGAGACAATGAAACTTGAAATAAAAATTAGAAATTTAGAATTAGAGATTTAGAGAATTGAGAATAGAGAGAATTGAGGGAATGAGAGGAAAATAAGAAATTGGTGTGAGAAAAAATGAAAGGGGAGTGGGGGTATTTATAGATAACAAAAGAAAAAAAAAATTAAAGGGGTGGCCGTTGAGGCCCAACGGTTTAAAAAAAAAAAAAAAACGGCCGGTTTGAACCGAGCCGAAACTGTCGGTTCCAAGACGGTTCGAACCGGCTAGTTCGTTAAACCTTTGAACCGGAACCGGAATCGGAATCGGAACCGGGTACCACCGGTTCGATTTCGGTTTCAGTTTTTTCAGTTTCGGTTTCGGTTTCGGTTTCGATTCCATGGTTGGAACCGGAACCGGAACCTTGCCAGGTCTAGTTCTCACTTCTCATTCTAACTTTTTTGCTATTCTCTTGTAAATAACTTTTTAGAGATATGGACGAACATGATCCCTGTCCCAAAAAAGCAAAAGTAACTGCTCCATCTTCACCAAATGAAGAAAGTAATGGAGTAAATCTCTAGAAAATCCGACTTATGGAGGAAAGGGTTGTCAAATTAGAGGAAGATAACAAGGTTCTCACAGATGAAGTAACTAGGAGATTGTCCAGATCTTCAAATTCGTACCTTCTTTCGGTCCAGCTAGGATTTGATTGTGGTCATAGGGTTGGCTTCGAACTCATGAGGGGCTACGCGAAGAAGATTTTTCTAGAAGGAGAATGGGATAATGTTGATCCCATTAAAGCTAGAGGTGCACTGGACTGACTGTTCATGTAGTTGCAATATTTCCTCTTTTCCTTTGTTTGTTATTACGCGCCTTAAATGCCATTTTATGTACCCGCTTTTGTGTAATCAGTTCTTTAATGGTGTGATAATATATTTCAGTTTAAGTTTAAATTCGCTTGTTCACAACTCTAATGTTTATCAGTGATGTTGATCTATATTATCCATTTTCTTTGTTATCCTTTTTAGTTTAATTTAGCTTGGTCAAATTGGCAAAATTATAAAAATGAGAAATGCAGATACGCACATCTCCACTGTAACTATTTAAAGTCATAATTAGATTCATTTTCTGTCCAAACTCCATATTATCTAGAAACTGCATAATGCATGGTCATCTTACTTATAATGTCCATGGTAATTAATGTGAGAGAGTTAGTTACTCTTTGTTTTAATATTTTTTGAAATTTGTAAATCTATAATTTATATACACCTTTTGATTGACATTTAAAAGCTAGAATTTTACCCAGCAACCATACATTCACGATAGAATATTTGTTATTGTATGGTTTAATACAGTGTTTATATTGTCCATGGTATTTATTTTATTTATTTAACTTCCAAAAATAAGTTAACATAAAGATTTATTACTTTTGAAATGAGTTTAGCAATTGAAAGGTCATCATAATAAATGTTATCTATACACCCATTAATAGTCTTCCCATTCCCATTAAGATAAACATAAAGATTTATTAATCGTTATACGAGTTTAGCGATTGAAAAGTTATAACGTTTTTGTAGACATTATGGGTTTAAACTTCCAAAAATAAGTAAACATAAAGATTTATTAATTGTGAAATGATTTTAGTAATTTAAAGGTCATTATAAATGTTTTCTAGACACCCATTCCCATTAAGATAAACAAAAAGATTTATTACTTGTGATTAGTGATTGAAACACTATAACTTTTTTATAGAGTCATCCCATTCTCATTAATAAGAAATAACACGGTTTCCCATATTTAAATTATTTTTTGTTATAAGTGAACCGGTTGAACTCCACAAGTCTAATCAATTACGTGTATTAACTTGTAATCACATTTTAATTTAAGTAATAAATATTTTGAATTTATTATCTCTATAAAGGAGTGGGATCTAGAACATTCTTCATTTTTTTCTTTTCAAAAAAAAATTAATTAATTAATTAATTAATAAAACTTTCATCTTGTCAATCACTATGGATCTCTCTAAACTGTCACCGAGATCTTCAGAAAAATCAATAAATAAATCAACTTCTTCTAAAGCAACAATAAACCCATCAATTTCGTCTTCTTTACAGACAACATACCCTTCGGCTTCCTCTTCTGAGAAAACAACTACTGAGTCTCCTCTACTTGAGGATGGAGAGTTGGATATACTCATTCAACTGAGTAGCCATGTGGAATTATTGGAGGCCACTAACTCCCGCCTTCGTACAAGTATTTCTACTGACAGGTCTTGGAAGAGGTTTCGAAGCAGTGGCTTTCACATTCGAGAGGTGTAAAACCACTTTGAGAATGGTTGTTACGATGGATTCAATCTCTTCAGAGAATACATGAAGACTATTCAACCACATGGTCATTGGGATGAGATTGATTGGACACAAGCAAGGGATGCCCTGGGCCGGTGACTGCTACTTCTATTTTTTATTATTTATTTTATTGATTTATATGTCAATATTTTTTCGTACTTTTGTTATAATCACAACTTTTGTTATTTCTGGAATCAAATAAAGATGCATGTGAGTGGTATGCTTTCTATGTGTTACTATTTTATAAAAGTGTACTTGTTATTTATTGTTGTATGAAATTAGTTACATATCAGAAAACTAAGTTTAAATGATCCTTGAATGTGATGAAAACATAATAAAAATAAAAATAATGCTAGATATTCCAACTCATTTTTTTTGCTTGTAACTTAGACAATTTTATCCATATAATGTGACGAGGAATATAAATCATAATTATATGTATATTTCCATTTTTCATTTTGCACCAACTAGTTGGGTCAGAAGTGGCAACATTACAAGAATGATGGTCACAAGCTAAAGTGAATTGTTTCATTTCACTTTAGCTAATAACATAAAATAAATTTCAAATAAAAAATGACCAACAATAAAATATATAACAATCATTTGAAGCAATGCGCATATGATTATCCTTTTTCTAAGGATTTAATCATATTAAAAGTATAGTCTAAATACAAGTTCAAAACGATGTTACTTTCATTAAAATCATGCATGCATTACACGTTCTGTTACTATCACTAACATTAGTACAATTAGAAACAACACAGCTGATGAAACATCAAAGAAAATTAAATTATACAGTGTCATCATTCTTAAGCCAATTTGAATGCACTCCAAGTTAGGTTTTATTCCATGGAAACATGTTTCTAGCTTCTACATCTTTGCTGATAACACTTTGATTTCTTCCACATCTCTATTGATTTCTTTAGTCCTTTGCCAAGTTTGAAAAACTATTGGATCTGGCTTCCACCAGTTAAAAAACCTGCATCGTTTACTTTCACAAGTATAAAACAACTTACCTGGATTGGTTTCCGTTTTAGAGATTTTCAATGCAGCCCTTTTCCCACATTCATAGTATTTGTTTCTAAATGTAATCATTCTACCATTGGTGTTTGTTGATGTGCTTGAACTTCCTTCCATAGTGGGATGATGTATTCGTAGAAGAAAGAAATTTATCAATGTATGTCATAAAAGATTTGAACGATTGTTTACAGTTGTGTGTCTCTAAAGCAAAATGAAAGAAAGAATTAAATCTGTGCATTTGTGTTGGAGAGAGGTTTTTTTTTTATTTTTTTTTTATTTTTTATAACTTATAATATTTTCGTTGGGTTTCCAATGGTTTCATTTAGGGACACAAAAGTAATTTCATTTGTATTTTTTAAACCTATCACTAATTGCCCAATGCATGATGATTGAATAGCGTGAATGACAAGAGTTGGTGGAAATAATCAATTTGAAAGTACTCATAATTATCTGTTTTATTTAGGTAATCAACTGAACATGCATTGGGCAATTACTTTGGCGTGATTGTATTAAAAAAATTAAATAACATACCAATCCCCTATCAGGGACGGAGCCAGAAATGGTTTCCAGAGGAGGCGTAGTAAATTAGTAGTTGAAATATAAGTTAATTTATAGAGTTAATATAAGTTCAATATAAGTTATTTTTAATTACTTTAAAAATAATATAGGAAAACCTTATGGTCATTTATTCATTATACAATAATAGTGTTTAGGAATTAGAAAATTAATTAAAATTTAAATTGTACTCGGTATTTTTCTAACATCCAAAACTATTTTAATTTTTTATAATTGTAAAAGTTTGTTTGAATAAAATATCATAACCGCAAAACATAAATATATGTACATGTTCTTTTGAAATATTGTAAAAATTCGAGGTATGGGGAGAGGGAGAGGCTCGAACACACAACGCCAATGATAACAGTGTATCGGTAATTAATACTTTGTTATGCACGTAGTTGATCAATTAGTTATCCCTTCGTTGCCTACTTCTCGTTTCCAACACCAATGATAAAAGTAAACATTAATTAAATCGATTTACATAGGAGATTGTTAGGAGTGCATTTTTGCGCACCCACACTAACTAGGGTGAACCATTACCACCCACTCCATTTGTTGACACGTGTCCCAAACTTTGGTTAACTTTGGGTTAATTTTGGACTTTGGGTTAAGTTTGGGACACGTGTCAACAAATGGAGTGGGTGGTAATGGTTCACCCTAGTTAGTGCGGGTGAGCAAAAATGCACTCGATTGTTAGGGGTATAAATTGGTTTTCCCTATAAATTTGGGTTGCCAATTCACTAGGTTAACGACTCCACCTAATTTGTTTTTTTATTATTTGAAATTTCTCTCTAATCTACATAATGGAATGCCAATACTCATCACCTACCTCTGCTGACAAAACCAAAAACTACTCTTCTTTCAAACTAGAAACAAAAAATCCATCACCATCCACTGCCGAGGAAACAACCACTATGTCTCATCTAGTTGCCAAAGATGTTTCTGCTGAAGTCATTCAAATTAATTGCTATGTTTGAGTACTGGAGGAAAAATATAAGGTCCTGAATGAAAGGATGTCCATGGACACCTCTTGGAAGATTTTCCAGATATCAGAATTACATATTTGAGATATCCAACATCATTATAGCGCAGGTCATAGGGTTGGCTTCAAGCTCTTCCAAGATTATATGATGATGGTTAAGCCAAATGGAGAATGGAAAAAGCTTAGTCCACTGCAAACATAATCTATTCTGGACAATGGCGTCATCTGATTTGTATTATTGATCACTTTCTAAAGTGTGATTGTTTTTAAACTTACCTATGAATATGAACTGTGTTTCTTATTTCCAATTTCATGAATTCTATTGTAATGCATGACTGGTAACAAACGACTTACTTTTAAATTTTGTTATAAGACGTTACATTAAAATATAGTGTTATGGTTAGGCATTTTACCATAGATTATTTGTTACATATGCTACAAACTATTGACTTGTGTTTTTGTTTGTTGTGTGGTTATGTAATGTGCAAAGATTGTTTTTTCCAACTAAAACGGGACAATATTCATCCCAATGGATCAAAGACTATCGAGCCTCGATGAATTTTTTTTTTCTGTTTTGGTTTAACATAGCATAATTACCAAAGAAAATTTTACATTAATATGCCACATCATTTACCAGCGATTAAAACTATTGTTTTGAAGTCACTCATTTTATCGTGTAATTATATGTTACATATGCTACAAACTATTGTTCAGTTTTGGACTATACAAAAACAGGGACATCTAGCATTAATCTTTTGGAAACATATAAGTTCGTTAAATTACTTCAAAACTATTTCAATTGAGCATAACAACTAAACAACATCAAGAGAAGTGTACAACATTTTATAGGTGTATGGCAGATACAATGTGTTCTTAGAAAGGAGAGATGGTTGGCATATGTCCATTCTACAAGAACGGGAACAACTTTCGAGCCAATGATATGAAAGCTGTTTCAAGATGAAGACCATGTTATGAAAAAATCTTCCCAGAATCAGTATATGACATAGGCGATCTACAAACTTATTTGTTCCTGTAGGTCATGAAGATGAATTCGAAACTTTTGGATACTATGCAAAGATTGTTTATCGGGACACGAAATTGGATTATTTTCGGTTAGCGTGAAAGACAGGAGTTGGTGGAAAAAATTAAAAATATCTTTTAATTTGAAAATAATCATAATTATCTGTTTTTTTAGTTGGGTAATCAACCGAACATGTACTCGGCAATTACTTTGGTGTGATTGTATCGAAAGAAATTAAATAACAGATCGATTCCCTATACAAATATGTCAATTCGATATGGACAAATTTATCCCCACCATGGACACATGTCATGTTTTATTTGTGTTATTTTCTTTATTAAGGGCAATCTTGTATGTATAACTTTTTGAGTTATTAAGTAGAGCAAAAGGTCTTTTTTGGGTTATAAGTTTAAGTTTATCACGATTAATTGGAACCCTAACATAAAAAATAAAATAAAAAATTCATCGTGTTCGTGGTAGTCAAAATATTCTTCATTTTCACAAATATCGTGAAAGGTCTCAGGGCTTAAGAAATTTGACGCTGCTTTGATTTTCACTCTGAAAAGGTGAGTAAATATTTAATTATTCATACTAAAGATTACATTTATGGTTTATTTGTCCTAATAATAATAATAATAATAATAATAAAAAGAAATCGTTGATGTTAATTATTGATTTATTACCCAAAATTTATTTATGCTGTGTTATAAATGTGTGTTCTTTGTTTCTTTTTTATTTTGTTATATTATATGATGCTTGTTTAAGTCAACAATCAACATTGAGCAATTGAGACAGGAGTTTAAATTTGTGTTTTATAGGGATTTCTTAATCATTATAATGGCACGGCATAAGAGAGTGCTTGAAACCACTGTCGAAGCTTCACACGGAGAAGATCAGGATGAAGAGAATGGTGAAGGATCATATAATAAAGATAGTCTGGGTGGGTATCATCCCGCGTGTTACGGAATCAAGTCGTGGAAGCCTTTGCGAGCTCGTGATGTTACAAAGAATCATCTCCATGTGGATCATGAATTGCACATAATGCTGAGGGTAAGTACCTTTGATTGGATTACACCTTATAAATAAATATATATATATATATATATAGGGAAAGATGTGATTTTAAAAAATTTCTAGTAATTAGTACATTTCAGTTTTTCATTTTGAAAAAATTTCTGGTAATTAGTACATTTCAGTTTTTCATTTCAGAAGCAACTACCACTATTGGGAATTAACAAGAATTTCCATGTTCAGTTAATGTTGTTTTCTGATATTTATACTGTTTGAATGACGATCATACAATCATTAATTATACTGTATTATATTTGAATGACATATGTATTTCTTTTATGATCTGTCTGCTGTGAATGATGATCATACATTCATTTTTTTGTTACTGTACGATAACTAGATTGCTATATGTATTTTTGTTGTGCTTGAAAAAACCATTGTACGATAACGAGTGTGCTAGTTTGTTGGTAGGTTTTTAATTAAATTTTTCTTTGACACACAGCCTTATGATAAGGAAATAAGGGGCTGCAGAAATCATGCATTTTACGAATCCTGATACAAAGAATTGCTTGACCCTGTGAAAAAAAAGGTTTCTGAAGTTGGTTTTGGCGAGTTTATGAAGGTTTTGGAAAAATATTTATCAACCAAAAAGCGAACAATTATCATGGGCCTAGCCGACTGGTGGTAGGATACCACACATACCTTCCACTTCGATGAAATCAGGGAGATGACGTTGACCCTGACAGTTTCAGTGTAATTATGAGCATACCAGTTTATGGAAAGCCTCTTGAGTATGACATGGACGCTTACAAGAAGAGAGATGAGCTCATCAAGTGTTTTGGAGAGCCGATGGTGAATATTGCAAAGAAGAGGGTTACTTTTTCAGAGCTATATCTTGCGTATGCAGGATTCGAGTGGAAGGAAATTGGCGAGGAGGATGTATCAAGATTAACAAGGGTGTTCATAATCGCATTGCTTTGCAGCACTTTATTGTGCAACAAAGTTGGGGCAGCCTATCTGTACTACATGCCCAACCTGGAGGACTTGTCCTCAATAAGTTTGTACAATTAGGGTGGGGCTAGCCTTTCAACTTTGTACAGAAACATGGATGCTGTTGTGAGAGGGAATCAAAGTATTGGTGGTTTTTACCGTGCTTGAGAGGTAATGATTTCTACGTATTGTATTTAAAATTTTAGTGATTACGTACATCATGCTTCTTTATCCTTTTTATATTCTTTCTGGTTCTGTTGGCTGCTATATATGCAGGTATGGGCTTGTGAGTATATCAAGCCAATTGCAGACTCAGTGAAATGCTTGAGAGATGATAAAACTTACCCTCGGGCCTTGAGATGGGGTAGAGGGAAGAAAATAAAGTACATTGGTATAAGGGATATTTTGAGGAACCTGAAAGTGAAGGATGTAAGAAAACATTGAACACTATTGGAATTATCTCTAAATCTTAAATTATTATTCATAACTGTTTACCTGTTGTGATATGATTAATATTGTTAAAATTTTGTTTTGTTTCAGGTAAATATGCACCAATGGGGTAAGGCTAATAAACAATTACCTTCTTATGTACGACAATCGTTCCAGGCCACCAAGTGTAGAATATTGTTTGATGGGCTATGCAGGTACTCGAGGTACTTGGGAGAGCGAGTGAGTGTTCAAAGCTTAGGATTGACTTCACCTCGTGTACCCAAAGTTCCACCGGCATCTATGCTGGGGGACTACCCGATTACTGCTGATGAGGCCAAGGTGTGGATGGGGGGTTTGGATGCTTCTGATTTCTTGGAGCCAAACATTGATGGTGCAAGAAACTATAGGGACTTCATAAAGTGACACATAAAGTTCAAGCATTACCCTATTGATGAGGTTAGTTTAACATGTAATGTATACCTTATAACTGTCCATGATTTTATGTTTTTTGATATTGTTGTATTTTTATCTGAGTAGGATATGTTAGATCCCAAATTGATCTACCATTTCGAGTTACCGCCTTGGTAACTACCCCTCATGGAATGCAAAGACTCCAACTTCACATGCGTGCTAATGCAAATACCGAGGGACAACCCGTACACAAAAGTGCCTGCACCCTATCAATATGTGCGTAGCTATTTTTTGTGTCTTGTGAATTATGAATCGATATATGCCGTATGTAGTTCATTATATTGCATTACTGTTGGCCTTATAGGTGCATGTTGACCAAGGTAACGAGCTACTGTCTATGATATCTAGGATGACCAAATTGCTTATTAAGGGACAGTATGGTCAAGTCGTGAAGATAGAAAGAACCGGTGGTGTGGTACGTTCAGTTGTTAGTTTTTTCAGTTATCTTAAATTTACGACTTCAATTCATCTTGTTATCCAAATAAGTTTGTTGGTATTGTTTACAGATCAAAGGTGGGGAGACTTCGAACAAACAAATGGATAAAACAGGTGGTGCATTTGAGTCGTCATCAAAGTCAGATCCTTCTCATAGGGTTAGCCAGGGCAGTAGTTCTGGTTATTCGAAAAGTGATGATGACACTGATATTGGAGAATGACAACAACACGGGTCCCCTGCTGAAGGGATTCTAAATGAACGAAATGATAATTCCTTTCCTGTTGATGAAGGTATATAGACGTCAGGATTGATGTCTGACGATACAAGTTTTACGTTACAAGGTTTTGTGGACTCAATGCAAGAGAAAGATTCAAGGAAACTGAGGAATGGAAATTTTACTGGAAATGACCACCAGAGTGAAATAGTTGAAGGTGCGTTTTGTTTTACACCACCAAGAGGACCTAAAAAAAAAGAGACACAGGAAAGGAAAACCAGTGAGATTGTTTTATATTGCTTGAAAAATCTTGCTCTCGTTTTCCTTCCCATATATTTCCTTTGTACACTAGAAGAGTCTAATTGGATTAAATTTTTCCCAATAATGTGTCACCTTAGAATGTTCTGTGTATTTGTTGATATATTGTTTTTCTTATGAAGTCATGAGGAGTTGTTGAACTCAGAAATTGGAGTGATATATTGTTTCCAATCTGAGTAATTCCCCTGACACGATATGTAATGTTGGTGTATTACAATATAATTCTGTAGGCAAATATGTTGCTGTGGAGGAACAGTAGACTGAGGGTACAACGGATGTCAATCTGGGGACACAGGCAGAAGACGTGGCCAGAGACTTAGAAAAAGCCCTTCAGAAAGATGTTGATGCCCCCATGTTACAGGTAGCTTCTCTTCCAGTTGGTGCATCGGACGAGAAGCTAAAGAAATCCCTCGACGTAAAGAATACCAGAGGTAGAAAGAGAACTCAAACAAATGCTATGCATCTAGGTCAACCACCAAGGAAGTCAAGTAGACTACAAGCAAAGTGATATGAACAAACTTATTTTTTAATTTTTTTTTAATCAGATTGGGATTTATTTTTGTAAGATGGGTTGTTGCGTAATATTTGAAGGTTTAAAAAATATTTAGTGATTCTACTTTTGTTTATGTCATAATGAACATCAACATTGTCTGATGTTCATTATGACATCAACCTTGTTTATATATATAGGTACAACAAATATTGATCACACTCTTAGACTTTGCATCACATTATGACTTTGCCTGTCTATTGTTTTGTAAGTTAGATCACCCAAATTTTAATGTGATTACTATAAATAACCGAGAAACACAATAGCGTTTAATTGATCAATAATATAAGACTTGAATTTTTTTATTTATCTTTTCAAATAAGTGGAGCATTAGTGGAAAGACAGCTATCACTTTATGCGTTGGGCAAGTTTCTGTTTGTAGGGGTAATAAGTGATAAACCCTTGTTTGCATAGAATTAAAAAAAAAATTGAAAAACCTTTCCCTAGGAAAACGCGCCATAAATGAAAACAAGATAAATTATATTTTGTCTTGGGTACTGCTATCTAGCTGTTACCAGCAAGAGTGCAACTTTACTCACCTCCTTTAACTAAAGGGAACCATTACCCCCCACCCCAAGTGTTGACACGTGTCCCTAACTTAGAGTTAGGGACACGTGTCAACACTTGGGGTGGGTGGTAATGGTACACCTTAGTTAGTGTGGTTGAGCAAAATCATTCTCTACTAGCAACATTACCGGATATTTATGTTACAGAGAGGAGATAGAGTTGGTTAGAGCATCTCCAGTCCATATGATAATGCTAATACCAAATTTGGCACGAAATATAATAAAATGTTATATTTGGCACATCATTTTAGCAATGTACTCCAATGCAGTAAAAAAATTCTATTTGATATGCTTTTTTTTTTTTTTTTTTAATTTTTTAATTATTTAAAATTATAAAAGTTAACAAATACAACCAAACCAATGCATTCGATTTAATATATTTTTTAATTGTTTCAATCTCAATTTTCCCTACCAAATTTGTTAAATTTTTATTATTTTAAATTAAAAAGTCAACAAATATGGCTGTATTTATTGCTATGCCAAAATTGGTATATGCTAAAAACTGTGCCAAATTTGGCATATGCTAAAAACTGTGCCAACTTTGGCACAGCTTTTAGCATTGCATTGGAGTATTATTTTTTTACTTTGTGCTAAAATATAGCATTGACATATTGAATTAGCATTGCATTGGAGGTGCTCTTACTTGATTGTCTTTATTTTCAAATTCTTAATTTTTATACACCATTGGATTGTAATCCAAAGACTGAAATTGGCCCAGTATCCTTACCATTAATAGCAACTTAGCCAAACCCATGTTTTCTTTTAGAAAAAAACACTAAATAAGATTAAAAAACAAAGTCCTTCCATATACAAAATACAAAACACTTGCAAAATTACAAACCCTAACTGTTGTTTCTTCACCGCTCCTTGTGTCTTCATATTTCTCATTGCTGTCACCGCGTCGTCTTCACTCTACAACCCACTGAGCTATGATCATCTCACATTCTCTTGTTAACTATCTTCTGCACTATATGTGTTCGTCTGATTTTGTGAAATCAGATAAATAGCATGGAAGTTTTCAAAAAACAATCAGAGGACCTTGACAGACAGGTGTAGCTTTTATTAGTACCTCTGATTTTTTTCGAAAGACTTCCATGCCCAATTTTTCTCTAAATGTCTTTCTTCTTGGTTGGCACTATTATTCTTGAGTGATTTTGCATGATATGTTTTTGTTGTCAAGGTTTATGGTGATTTTGATAAAAGGTTCTACACTCTATGTTTGTTCAATGAAGCAAGTGTAGCTTGTATTATTACCTCTGATTTCTTTCGAAAGACTTCTATGCCCAATTTTTCTCTAAATGTTTTTCTTCTTGGCACTATTATTCTTGAGTGGTTTTGCATGATATGTTTTTGTTATCAGGGTTTATGGTGATTTTGGTAACAGGTTCCACACTCTATGTTTATTCAATGACACAAGTGTAGTTTGTATTATTACCTTTGATTTCTTTCGAATGACTTTGATGCCCAATTTTTCTCTAAATGTCTTTGACTTCGATGCCCAATATTACTCTATGTTTGTTCAATGATTTTGCAGTTTTAAGGGTTTGCAGTGATAAATTATATTTTTGTAATGCATTTCACTTTGATAGGTTTGCAGTGATAATTGATGTTTAAGCGTAATGGTTTTAGATTCTGTTTGATGAAGTTGCAATTAACCAGAACTCGATCCTTTGAACTTTTCCTCTCTTGTTCTTAACTGTTTGATGATATCTCTTATTCTATAACTGTTACCTATTAATTAGGTGAATATAATTATAGCTTGTATTAGTGTTTTGTAGAAATTTCATATTTAATATAATGAAAAGGCATGGAAAGAAAAAGCATCAAGGGATCACAGAACAGCAGGATGGCGGGCTGCCTGAGGTGGAAGTTATGGGTGGGTTGCGGCCGGGAAAATTCAGAATTAAGCCATGGAAACTGCAAGGAACTCGAGATGTTACGAAGAATCATCTCCATGTGGATAAGAACGAACAAATTTTGTTCAGTGTACACAAGCCTATTCTTTATTTATGGTTCTTACATGTCATGATTAATATAAGCCTAATACTGTGAGAATAAGTGTTCATGTAATTTTCTATTTTTATTTGTAATCATGATCATGTAAATGCAGCCTACAACTTCCAAAATCAGGGGATGCAGAAACTGGTGTTTTTGTAAATCATGGTATGATGAACTGCCCAATGCTGTGAAGTTGAAGGTTTCACAAGCTAGTTTCGGTGAATTTGTCAATGTTTTGGGGGATGAATTATATGGCAGAAAGAGAACAGTATTTAGGGCATTAGCAGACCGTTGGTAGGATACGACCCACACATTTCACTTCAATGAATTTAGGGAGTTGACGATGACCCCATCGGATTTCAGCTCAATTATAGGCTTACCGGTTTCTAGAAAGCCATTAGAGTACGACATGGATGCTCACAGTAAGAGAGATGAGCCGATCAGGTGGTTTGGAGAGCCTATGGTCGATATAGCAAAAAAGAGGGTTACTTTTTGAGAGCTTTATGGAGTTTATTAAGGATTCAGGGGGAACAAAATGTGGGCTAAAAATGTTGAAAAATTAACTAGGGTATTCATACATGCATTGCTTGGCAGCACTTTATTGTGCGAAAAAGCTGGGGTAGTATACCTGTATCACATGCCAAACTTAAAAGACTTGTCCTCCATTTCTTTGTACAATAGGGGTGGGGCTGGCCTTTCTTGTTTGTACAAAAACATGGATGCTTTGGTTCGAGGGAATCAGAGCACTGGTAGTTATTGGAGGGCCTGGGAGGTAATGTTTGGTAATTATAATTTAAGATTAACAGGTAACAATGTTTGTTTATGGTATTTTAACGGTAAACATATTGTTTTCTAGTGGCTGTTATATAGGTGTGGGCTTGCGAGTACATAAAACCTATTGCAAAATGTGTTAACCGCTTGGGGAATAGAAGGATTTATCCTGCAACAATGGCATGGGGTACATTTAGTAAGAAAGTTAATTACATTCACCTAAAGGGTACATTAAGGAAGCTAAGAAGGATGGATGTAAGTAATGTTTTAAACATTAATGGGATTCTCCCTACCTTTTAGTTTCATATTTATCAAAGAGCTCTTAGTTTGCTTCTAGATATATCTCTATAATTTTGATTCCCTTCAGGTAAACATGCACCTGTGGGGAAAGTTCAAGGACCTACTACCGACTTATGTACAGCAGTCTTCTCAGTCCACAAAGAGTAGGATTCTTTTAGATGGGCCATGCGGGTACGCATGGTACCTGGAGGAGCGTGTGACTGTTCAAAGCTTGGGATTAAGTTCACCATGTGTTCCCAAAGTCCCACTAGCATCTATGCTTGGGGACTATCCGATTAAAAAGGATGAGGCGATGCTAGGGTTGAGGAGATTTGATGCAAACAATTTCTTGGAGACTGATGGTGATCCAGAAAGGTACAAAGAGTTTGTAAGGCGACAAGAAAAATTCACAAGTTACCTTGCTGAGGAGGTGAGTATATCCGAATTTGTTGAATAATCCTTTTTCAGACTGTAAGTACCATGGGATAAATACTAGTAATAGACTTGGTTGTTAAAAACATTGATAATGTTCTTATTGTGTTGTATTTAAATCGAGTAGGATGAACTTCACCCTAATTCCATCGACCAAGTCAAGTTTCCACCTTGGCAACTCTCCCTTATGATATGTAAGGAGAACAGAATCACATGCCAACTACTGCTGATACCCAATGACTGTCCCTACATGCCGATGCCTGAACACATAAAATTTGTGAGTTGTTCAGTTGCTCTTTTGCATTGGAAATTCTATATGGACATTTGTTTTAGGTAGTTTAGTACATAACATAGATTTTTTTCACATGGGTTCTCGTTGCCGAAGTGAAAGAGCTTCTATCTATGATTTTTGGGATGACCCAACTTATTATGGAGGCCCAGGTTGATAAGCTCCAAACCACTTCTGCTCTGATAGGGTGATTTGTATTTGTAAGTTATTTATAATTATTAGTGTTTTTTACACTCTATATATTGATCTTGTTTGCCTGTTATGTATTTTGGTCAATGATTGTAGAAACCTGATGTGGTGACTTCTAAGACACCCATGGACGAATCGTCTAATTCATCATGGAAACCGAAACCATACGATGGAGTTAGGGAGGGCAGTAGTTTTGATGATAGTGTAGGGAAAAATAAACAAATAAAAGTGTTACACGCAGCGGAAGCGATACTAAAAACGATTTAGTGACTTTTAAAATTTTTCCTTTATGAACCTTAAACCCTTTTAATCAATAAACATGCATATATATCAACAAAAGTAAATTACCTCTTGTCACGTGATCCGATTGACTTACGTCGATGGTAATCCGCAAGACCTTCAATCCGAGCACGAACGTGGATCACCTAGGAGCGTGGTCTCCCTTTCCTTTGAATTGCAAACCTGTGAATGGACCAAACAAATACTTTCTTTTCTTTGTTAGTCACAAAACAATCAAAAGAATGTCAAAATTATTCCGGTCACTTTTGAGTTCACAATCTTATGATCAAAACTCGCGTGAACCTAGATCGATATCGTATACACAAGCTTATTGATGTTTAAGCAATTGTATACTATCAAAGAATAATTTTTCACTCCTTTTTGTCTCTCTAGAATAAAAACTCTCTTAGAATTAAGAAGAAGAAGAAAGAAAATAAAAACTCAAGCACCAATTATTGATGTGGCCGCACCCTATAAGAACATATATATAGGTTGGCCGAATTTTTCTTCTTTTTCCTTTAGGGTTGCCGAATTCTATGTAGTATCTAATTAGGGTTGGCCAAATTTCATCATGTCACTTATATAGGGTGACTGAAATTCAACCCTAATTCTTTTTAACTTTATAGACTTCAAACCCTAATCCAACTCTTTTATTTTTATTCTTTTATTTGACTAAATAAAAAAAAGACTCCTTATTTGATTAAATAAATAATACTAATTTATTTATTTACTTATCAAACAAGTCTTTTACTTTTAGGAAAGATTTGTTTCTTTAATTAAACAATTAATCAATAAATCAATTAATTCTTATTTAATTAAAACAAATGAAACAAAATAATATTTTTAGGTCAAAACTTTAACCTAGCCGCCCCACTTATATATAAGATGGGCCTAATATTATTTTCCTATTTCATTTAATCCATTGGACTTTAAATAAAAAAGCCCACATGTGAACCAGACCCATTCTTACTAAAAGAAACAAGCCCACATGTCTTTCATTAATATATTAATATAATTGAGCAGCCCATTACTTAAATAATGTGCAAATTATATTCTTAATATATTAAATGCAATTCTAGATGGACCCTTAAATTGGTCCGGTAGAATATATCAAGTGATCCATGCAAGTCCGTGTGGATTGGGGATCTTGGCGGGCCATCTAAATTTAAGCTTCAATAGACATAACCTAATCACAATCAACAAATGATTCACTTAGGTCCGATCCATTAATTTTAACTCATTCCACTAAAGAGCTAAAACTGAACTCTTAAATAAAGATAGAAAAGGAAGATGCTCCTCATTCATACCCTAGACAATCATATTGGAGATAGTGTATCCTCGTGATTAATATCAGTAATCGCCAAGAGTTCATAGACCGCCTATAACTCTCCAAGTTACCATATTTACTCATATGACCACGTTTTGAACTTGGATATTTTGACTTGTCCAGAAGCCATGTTTTCAATAGACACTATTGAAAACTCAACGTTGAGATTTAATATCCAATTACCTCAAAACATCCATATGATGATATTATACTCTCATTTAATTAAATGGAGCCACGATGTCCATATATATAAATGAAGTCCTCTATCGATTAACAAATGAATATCACCAAACTATCGAGGATAGACTATGCGATATAATCGTACTCATTGATAACTCAAATGATATCACTTGCAACCATAAGTCCATCATTTATCTCAGGATTAAGATAGACTCTCCGATTGTCCTGATAATGAAAAGACTATTATCTATTGACGGTTCTAGATAAAGCTTTTCATTGTGATCCAGTTCAATGCACCCAGTGCACTAGATCCTTTTGCTCGAAGACACTCCGATGATTTTAGACTCATCATATCTCATTTGATCCCACTCAAATGCTAGCAAAAGAATTCTACAACTTTAACAAGATAAAGGTGCCCAACCTTTAACTTAAGTTGTGAACAATATTCAAGACTAACTAAAGAATTGTGTCTACCACATACATATCCAGATGTACGAACAATTCTTCTTTTCCCATAGTCTTTAGACCTTATGATTATTTACTTTGACAATTATAATACAAACTATAAATGCTATACGATTTGTTAAAGCAGAAATCACTTTATTAATATGAAAAAGATTGTTAATTACAACATTACACTCTTGCTATTGAGCATAATCTTAACAATCTCCCACTTGTGCTATAGCAAATGTGTCATATCTCTCAAGCCCATATTCTCTAGATGCCCATCGAAACTCTTCTGAGGTAGAGCCTTTGTGAAGGGATCCGCTAGATTTTCTGCTGACGCGATTTTGGTAATCGTCACGTCACCTCTTTGAACAATCTCCCTTAAAAGATGATACTTTCTTTCAATGTGTTTACCTCTCTTGTGACTTCTTGGTTCTTTCGAATTAGCCACTGCTCCACTGTTGTCACAGTAGATAGTGATCTGCTTATTCGCACTAGGAACCACTTCTAAGTCAATCAAGAATTGGCGGAGCCAAACAGCCTCTTTGGCAGCTTCGCATGCAGCAACATACTCAGCTTCCATGGTGGAATCAGCAATACAAGATTGCTTGATACTCCTCCATATAACTGCTCCTCCTCCAATAGTAAACACAGCCCCTGATGTGGATTTTCTGGAGTCAGAATCTGATTGGAAATCAGAATCTGTATACCCAACGGGAACCAAATCCCCTCCAGAGTATACAAGCATATTATCTCTCGTTCTCTTAAGATACTTGAAAATATGCTTGACTGCCGTCCAGTGATCAGGTCCAGGTTTCGATTGAAACCTGCTAACTATGCCAACAGCAAAACAAATATCTGGTCTAGTACAGAGCATTGCATACATGAGACTTCCAACTGCCGAGGCATATGGAACTCTACTCATGAATTGCTCTTCATGCTCATTCTTAGGAACTTGTTCCTTAGAAAGCTTGATTCCATGTCTGAAAGGTAACATACCTTTCTTGGAATCCTGCATGGAAAACCTAGACAAGATTTTGTCTATGTATGAAGCTTGGGATAATGCAATCGTTCTATTCTTTCTATCCCTTATTACTTGGATACCTAGAATAAAACTTGCTTCTCCTAAGTCCTTCATATCAAATTGTTTTGCTAACCATTCTTTTACTGATGTCAATACACCTACATCGTTTCCAATGAGTAGTATATCATCAACATAAAGAATCAGGAAAACCAACTTGTCGCCTTTAATCCTTTTGTATACACAAGGTTCGTCAGGATTTTGAATAAATCCAAAACCTTTGACAGCTTGATCAAACCTTATGTTCCAGGATCTGGATGCTTGCTTTAATCCATATATGGATTTCTGCAACTTGCATACCTTATCCACTTGGCCCTTTTCAATGAATCCCTCTGGTTGCATCATGTAGATGCTTTCGTCAAGACTTCCATTTAGGAAAGCTGTCTTGACGTCCATTTGCCAAATCTCTAAATCTAAAGATGCTGCAATGGATAAGAGTATCCTAATGGATTTAAGCATGGCCACAGGAGAGAAGGTTTCCTCGTAATCGATACCTTCTTTCTGTGTATACCCTTTAGCTACCAATCTAGCTTTAAAGGTTTCCACCTTTCCATCCATACCTCTTTTCCTCTTGTATATCCACTTGCACCCAATGGGTTTTATCCCTTTAGGCAAGTCTACAAGGGACCGGACTTTGTTATCGAACATAGATTCAATCTCGGATTGCATTGCCTTTTGCCAATGGCGACTATCAACATCCTCCATAGCTTCCTTGTACGTATAGGGATCATCGTCGTCCGGGAGATTCTCCACTGATTCTCCCAGACCGATGTATCTTTCGGGTTGTGTTCTAACCCTCCCACTACGACGAGGAATGGTAGGTTGTTGATCTTGTGTTGGATCGGAACTTACAATTGGGTTAGGTTGTGCAACCTCTCGTGGAATTGTATCTCCTGACATCTCATTCAGGACAATTCTACTTCTAGGCACAAAATCATTCATATAGTCCTTTTCCAGAAATTTAGCATTTGTCGAAACAAATACTTTAAGATCTGAAGGACTATAGAAATAATATCATTTAGTTTCTTTTGGATACCCTACAAATATACATGTTTCTGAACGGGACTCCATCTTTTCTGTCTTTCCTTTTAACACATGCGCAGGACAACCAAATATCCTTAAGTGTTGTAAACTAGGCTTGCGCCCAGTCCACAACTCATGCGGTGTTTTAGGAACAGACTTAGATGGTACATCGTTTAGAATGTATATAGCAGTTTGTAAAGCATATCCCCAAAAAGAAATAGGAAGCGTTGAATAACTCAACATAGACCTAACCATATCCAAAAGAGTTCTATTTCTCCTTTCTGCTACCCCATTCTGTTGAGGTGTACCTGGTGCAGAAAACTGAGAAACTATCCCATTATCAATAAGATATTGCTGAAACTCACCAGATAGATATTCTCCACCACGATCAGATCTCAAGATTTTTATGTGTTTCTCAAGCTGATTTTCCACTTCAGCTTTGAATGCTTTGAACATGTCAAAAGCATCCGACTTATGTCTCATGAGATACACATAACCAAATCTCGAGTAATCATCCGTGAAGGTGATGAAGTACTCATATCCACCTCTAGCTTGAATGCTCATAGGTCCACATACATCAGTGTGTATCAATCCTAAACATTCAGTGGCTCTTGCACCTTTGGCAGAGAACGTCCTTTTGGTCATTTTACCTTCCAAACAAGATTCACAAGTTGGTAGATCATCAACCTTTAAGTCACTCAAAGGTCCGTCACATACCAATCTTTTAATCCTATTAAGGTTAATATGACCTAAGCGTAAATGCCAAAGGTAGGTTTCATCTGTTGATAATTTTACTCTTTTATGATTAGGTTCCGTTATTTCTGTGTCTAACGAGTGAGAGATATTTCTATGCAAAAAGTATAGACCGTTTTCCAATGTACCTTGGCAAATAATTTTGTCATTCTTACTAATAATAAAAACTTTATTAAAAGTAACCGAATATCCAAATTTATTCAAACAAGAAACTGAAATTAAATTCCTCTTGAATTGAGGTACATAATAAACGTCTATTAAATCTAAATGCCTTCTAGAATCCAAATAAACTCTAATATCTCCCACTGCACTTGCAGACACTAACGTTCCGTTGCCCAAACGCAAATTGATTTCATTCTTACTCAGCTTTCTCCTTTCTTGAAACCCCTGCAAGGAATAACAAACATGATTAGTGGCTCCTGAGTCTATGATCCAAGAATCTGTAGAATCAGCCAAAAAACATGTTTCTAGATAATTCAAATTACCTTCTTCCTTCTTGTTCTGGGACTTTGGGCAATTTCTCTTCCAATGTCCCTTTTCACCACAAAGGAAGCATTTCCCTTTGATCTTGGTTACTTTCTTTGTCTCCTTCTTGATAGGCCCAAGTTGTTTTTTCTTCTGTTGTTTCTTGACCTTTTGACAGGCCTTAACAGTAGCAACTTTACCAACCATATAAATCTCTTGACCTTTGCCTTTCACAAGGATCTTTTCAGCACTTTGAACATCTTGCATCAGGCCTTGTAAGGTGTATTCCTTTTTGTTCAAAGTGTAGTCCAATTTGAACTGATCAAAGGAATCTGACAATGAATTGACAACCATATCAATCTTTGTCTCACCATCTATCTCAGCGCCATGCAGTTCAGCAATGTTGAGATGTGCTATGACTTTCATCATGTGATCTTTCACAGCCTGTCCAGGTTTCATCCTAAGATTCATAAAAGCAGTCACTGCCTCTCTCTTAGTCGTCCTAGACTTCATAGCAAACATCTCCTCTAGAGACATCATTATATCAGCAGCGGACTCCATTCCTTCATGCTGCTGTTGCAACACGTCGGAGATAGTGGCCATAATGTAACATTTTGCCATATCATCTGAAGTCTTCCACTGCTCATACTCATCTCTACACATTATGCTAGATTCATTATTAGGAGCAGGTGGTTTAGGAGTAGTTAGAACAAACTTATGTTTTTCACTTTGCAGTAACAACCCAATTTTCCTTTTCCATGTGACATAATTATCTCCAGTTAAAGTGTTATCTTTCAGGATGTTCATAAGTGATGGGGTCATGATTTCTGAATAAAACAAAACATATATAAGTAAATAATCATGATAAAGCACTTTTAAATATTTATCATGAATTAAATAAATAACTCAATAATAAAATTCAACGGTGATCTAACACCCATAAATGTTACGCCTCCTTTGGGAGTTCGCACCATTTACTAGTTAGACTAGGTCCCACCTAATTGTTAACATAACAACCAGCGTTTTCAATTTTAGCCTTGCAATTTTACTGACAAGAACTCTTGGGAGGATATCAATAAAATTACATTGAGTGTGTTACCAAGATATCGACCCTCAATTTTCTCTCACGAAAATCCCTCCTTGGGGAGTAGATCTCGTTTGAGTCCATTGTCTAGTCTATCCTTGTAAGGAAGTATGTTGCTAAATTCCATTCATGGACGCCCCTTGGGGGGATTACCAATAAATAATAAAGCTCAACTAACCTTGGAGGCCATAGGTGTTACCAAAACACCTTCTCCCACTCAATTATTTAAGGCGTGTGATTAAATCCCATAGAATGATTTACCGAGTTATCTAGATGCCAATTTAGATACCTAAATCATTCAATGCATGTTCATACCAAAAAGAGATAAATGCGTGGCACTCCTATTCTATATGTCATGTTATCATACAATAACAAATATTGTAATATTTAAGCATAAATTAAATAGCAACAATTTTGGCCCATCCTAGAAAAACAAGTAAATTACAATTTGTCAGGAATACAAGATCTTCAGGTGGCCCATCAACCATACGCTCATCCTTCGGCCTTCTCCCATGGGCGTGCGCAGCCCACAACCCCACAAAGGGGCTGCCTTGCGCAGCCCATAAGGCCACACAAGGCTGCCATGCGCAGCCCACCAAAGTTTGGGCTTGTCATGCGCAGCCCAATCCACTCCTAGGGTGCGCACGGTGCTCGTACTTGGTTCCGGTTGCTTGGTTTTGCTTCGTGTCTTCGAATCTCCAAGACCTAAATATATTACGGCAGTATATATATAATAAATACTGCAGTATTAATTTTTTTTTTTTTTATTCACTGCAGTATTTTTACAAACCAAAAACTGCACATACTAAAAATAAATAAAAAAAAAACTGCAGTAACCCTAAAAAAATACTGCACATATATATAAAAATAAAATAAAACCTAGCAATCTACCAAGAAGGAATTATGGCGATAATAGACCACCCTTCTTGTTACAACTCCGAAACAAAAATTACATTGAAAATCTAGGGCCAAAATCGAGCAATAACAAACCACATAAAATATATATAAATCCATACATCACATGTAATTATATATTTGAATACCTAGAGTGCCATCTCTTTCTAAACATGCATAATCACAATAAAAAAAATAGATCCACGTATATATACGTTAATTAATTAAAAGGGTTCAACCTAGGCTCTGATACCAATTGTAGGGAAAAATAAACAAATAAAAGTGTTACACGCAGCGGAAGCGATACTAAAGACGATTTAGTGACTTTTAAAATTTTTCCTTTATGAACCTTAAACCCTTTTAATCAATAAACATGCATATATATCAACAAAAGTAAATTACCTCTTGTCGCGTGATCCGATTGACTTACGTCGATGGTAATCCGCAAGACCTTCAATCCGAGCACGAACGTGGATCACCTAGGAGCGTGGTCTCCCTTTCCTTTGAATTGCAAACCTGTGAATGGACCAAACAAATACTTTCTTTTCTTTGTTAGTCACAAAACAATCAAAAAAATGTCAAAATTATTCCGGTCACTTTTGAGTTCACAATCTTATGATCGAAACTCGCGTGAACCTAGATCGATATCGTATACACAAGCTTATTGATGTTTAAGCAATTGTATACTATCAAAGAATAATTTTTCACTCCTTTTTGTCTCTCTAGAATAAAAACTCTCTTAGAATTAAGAAGAAGAAGAAAGAAAATAAAAACTCAAGCACCAATTAATTGATGTGGCCGAACCCTATAAGAACATATATATAGGTTGGCCGAATTTTTCTTCTTTTTCCTTTAGGGTTGCCGAATTCTATGTAGTATCTAATTAGGGTTGGCCGAATTTCATCATGTCACTTATATAGGGTGACTGAAATTCAACCCTAATTCTTTTTAACTTTATAGACTTCAAACCCTAATCCAACTCTTTTATTTTTATTCTTTTATTTGACTAAATAAAAAAAAGACTCCTTATTTGATTAAATAAATAATACTAATTTATTTATTTACTTATCAAACAAGTCTTTTACTTTTAGGAAAGATTTGTTTCTTTAATTAAACAATTAATCAATAAATCAATTAATTCTTATTTAATTAAAACAAATGAAACAAAATAATATTTTTAGGTCAAAACCTTAACCTAGCCGCCCCACTTATATATAAGATGGCCTAATATTATTTTCCTATTTCATTTAATCCATTGGACTTTAAATAAAAAAGCCCACATGTGAACCAGACCCATTCTTACTAAAAGAAACAAGCCCACATGTCTTTCATTAATATATTAATATAATTGAGAAGCCCATTACTTAAATAATGTGCAAATTATATTCGTAATATATTAAATGCAATTCTAGATGGACCCTTAAATTGGTCCGGTAGAATATATCAAGTGATCCATGCAAGTCCGTGTGGATTGGGGATCTTGGCGGGCCATCTAAATTTAAGCTTCAATAGACATAACCTAATCACAATCAACAAATGATTCACTTAGGTCCGATCCATTAATTTTAACTCATTCCACTAAAGAGCTAAAACTGAACTCTTAAATAAAGATAGAAAAGGAAGATGCTCCTCATTCATACCCTAGACAATCATATTGGAGATAGTGTATCCTCGTGATTAATATCAGTAATCGCCAAGAGTTCATAGACCGCCTATAACTCTCCAAGTTACCATATTTACTCATATGACCACGTTTTGAACTTGGATATTTTGACTTGTCCAGAAGCCATGTTTTCAATAGACACTATTGAAAACTCAACGTTGAGATTTAATATCCAATTACCTCAAAACATCCATATGATGATATTATACTCTCATTTAATTAAATGGAGCCACGATGTCCATATATATAAATGAAGTCCTCTATCGATTAACAAATGAATATCACCAAACTATCGAGGATAGACTATGCGATATAATCGTACTCATTGATAACTCAAATGATATCACTTGCAACCATAAGTCCATCATTTATCTCAGGATTAAGATAGACTCTCCGATTGTCCTGATAATGAAAAGACTATTATCTATTGACGGTTCTAGATAAAGCTTTTCATTGTGATCCAGTTCAATGCACCCAGTGCACTAGATCCTTTTGCTCGAAGACACTCCGATGATTTTAGACTCATCATATCTCATTTGATCCCACTCAAATGCTAGCAAAAGAATTCTACAACTTTAACAAGATAAAGGTGCCCAACCTTTAACTTAAGTTGTGAACAATATTCAAGACTAACTAAAGAATTGTGTCTACCACATACATATCCAGATGTACGAACAATTCTTCTTTTCCCATAGTCTTTAGACCTTATGATTATTTACTTTGACAATTATAATACAAACTATAAATGCTATACGATTTGTTAAACCAGAAATCACTTTATTAATATGAAAAAGATTGTTAATTACAACATTACACTCTTGCTATTGAGCATAATCCTAACAGATAGTCTGGATGGTTTATTGTAAATGAGGATGGTGAGCCTGCAAAGAGTGAGGAGGCATGTCACCAATCAGGTGACTCAGGTTCCCCAGAAATGATTTTTAAAGAACCCGGCAACAAAATAGACTCAGGTGTGTTTGATTATCCAAATAATTGGGCACCATGTAATGTTGGTTTGTTTTATAATAATAGGTCATTATGAGTTGCTCAGTTGTTTTAATATCACTGTCCACACATCTTAAAAATAATTGTGTAAGCACTTATTCTGTTGAGGAGGACGAAGACATTGTTGGTGAGTTGGAAAGGAACATTGAACAAGTCAGTGATACCCATATGATTGATTTAGAACCTTTACAAAGTGGTCATTCCAACGAGAAGGTCAAGTGAGCCCAAAAACCAAAAAAGAGGAAAGAAAAAATACAGACTGCTGCATCTGACGAGAACCAACTTGAAGCTCCCAATCTAAAGAAGAAAAAAGGAAATCTAGACAGTGATGCAGCCAAGGAGAACCTAAAGCAAGTTCCGAAACCATCAAAGAGAAAAAGCAATGTAGACAGGAATCCACCCAACAAGAACCTAAAGCAGGCTCCCAAACCGAAGAAGAGAAAAGACAATCTAGACTGTGATGCACCCAACGAATACCTAAAGCAGTCTCCCAAACCGAAGAAGAGCAAGCACATTGTGTAAAGTGCTGATCTAAAAGAGAAGGTTATGAAACCAGATAAAAGAAATGCCACAAAGGTAGTCACCCCAAGGAAGTCATCTAGACTAGCATCAAATTAATCAGTGTTGTCTAATCACATACTTATCTACCTAATATTATAGTTAGGAAAACTTTTTGTGATAAGAAACTTAGTATCTATATCACACATTATGTAATAAGGATCAGTATATTATTTAAGTATATAGTTAAAAATAGTTAACACAATCAAATTGGTAGGGGAAAATTATGAAAAAGAAGTGGTTACGACCAATGGTCTGTTACGCACATTATTGAGCTACATAGCACACTGTTGGTGGGTTACGATCAACACGTTGGTGGAACAGGTTATATGCTTCAGTTAAATATGGTTTGTGGTCGCCACTTTATTCTTTTAATCAATGTATAAATTAACATTCAATGTATGAAATGAAAAGTCGTTAAACCATAAATTACTCAACAATCACTATCTAGAAATACTCACAAATCATTAACTCCATGAAATAATCCTATCATATATAAATATGAGTCTACTGTACTACACATTTCAGTTAGACAAAACCTAGAAAGGATGGATTCTGGTGACATAGACCCCATGTTGTTGAAGAAGGATTATATCGCTATTGTGGAGATGTCGTTGGAGGACGAGCGACGTTGTTGCTGGAATCTACAACGTCAATGTGTGGTCGAAAATGCTAGATTACATGATCGAGAGACGCGCATCTTGCAACTCGAAATGGAAGTCGCATATCTTGCGGATCAGATCTTCTCTTTCATAGATCACGTAAACCGTTTACACAGACGTCTCGAAGGCCTTGATCTTAGCCAGAAAAGAGAATGAGATTGTTGTTTATTTTTTCATTTCGATTATGTTGTATGTGTCCTAATTATTGATGTAGTGTTCTCATGTTTGTTGAAATCTTTAATTAATGGAATTTTTTCTTTTTTTATGCTTTATGTGATCAATAACCAATCTCAATTTTAGATACTCGATTACTAGATTTAAAATTTGTTTTCATGAACGTCTTTGATAATATCATAAACCCACTTTTTTTTATTTTATTTTATGAAATTACAGAGTTCCATTGAAGACATGTTAAAAAGGCGATTAAATTAAATTACTGAACATAAAACAATATGAACCTTTAAAAAGTAATTCAAACAATTAGGCTGTTAAATGCTATAATACAAGTCATACATAAATGCAACTGGTTGGTTGTTCAATTGACTAAAGTATGTCATTGGTCTAGTCAATAGGATAATAATAACTGCATGCATGTTATTGAGCTGTTCTGTCTTCTTGGTAACATCATCTATTAACTTTTGTTCATACTCCATTTCTGTTTGAATAAAAAATATCATCTACGATTATAGTAACCTTATGAGTGATCATCACGTTTAGGAAATTAGGTCCAATTCAGTAGTTAAAACACAATCAAATGGCAAGAAAAATTTTACGAAAAGAAGAGGTTGATTTATTATTATAATGAACACAAAGGGATATATGTGATTGTAATTTATAGTTGGTAAATGCGTAATTTAATATCTGACCACGCGTTGATTATTGATGTGAAAAAACGAGTTAACTTTTATCATTAAAGAAAATGAGCATCATTAAGGTGCATGCAACTACCCTAGTTGATATTGTGAAGTTCAAAAAACAATAATTAATAGCGTCGAGAATATCAACCGTCAAATATTGATGCTTGTCACTGGGCTGTTAAATGCTATAATACAAGTCATACATAGATGCAACTGGTTGGCTGTTCAATTGACTAATGTATGTCATTGGTCTGGTCAATAGTAAAATAATAACTGCATGCATGTTATTGGGCTGTTCTGATCATTCTTCTTGGTAATGTCATATAATAACTTCTATGCATACTCCAATTCTCTTTGAATAATATATCATCTTTGATTATGGTAACCTTATGAGTGATCATCTTGTTTAGGAAATTAGGTACAATTCAGGTAGTTAAAACACAATCAAAAATGGCAGGAAAAATTTTATGAAAAAGAAGAGGTTTATTTATTATTATAATTAATGCAAAGTTATATATGTGATTATAATTTATAATTGGTAAATGCGTAATTTAATAACTGACCACGCGTTGATTATTGACATGACAAAACAAGTTAACTTTTGTCATTAAAGAAAATGAGCGTCATTAAGGTGCATGCAAGTACCCTAGCCGATATTGTGAAGTTCAAAAATCAATAATTAATCGCATCGAAAATATCAACCGTCAAATATTGATGCTTGTCATTGGGCCGTTCGATGCACATTGCTAAGGGTGACGTTAAGTACTTCACAATTGATTATTGAACGCAAAATTATATATGTGATCCTTATTTACATTTTACAGTAGGTAATTTCATACTTTAATATCTGATCACGTGTTGATTATTGACATAAAAAAACGTGTTAACTTTTGTCATTAAAGAAAATGAGCATCATTATGGTGCATGCAGCTACCCTAGCTGATATTGCGAAGTTCAAAAATTGATAATATCAACTGTCAAATATTGAAGATTGTCATTGGGCTATTCAATGCACATTGCTAAGGGTGACGTTAAGTACTTCTTCAATTCCTAAACTTCCAATATTTTTAATTAATGAATATATTAGTAGTTGCTATTAATATTGGAATATATAAGGAGTGTAAAACTGTTAAATCCACTTAGGGTTTGTACATAATTAAGTTCCTCTATGAAAATATAGAAAAATGACTTACAATGGTTCCATCAGCCATGAGATTGATGATTTATTATCGGAAAGGAAAGGAATTGTTGAGGATGCACTAGCCAAAGAGCGCATACGTTGCATGAAGCTAGAAGTGGATTGGAGGAATGAGAACAAGAAGGCCGTAGATGCTGATATCTGTATCATGAAGCTAGAGATGGAGGTGGAAGTTAAAATCAATGAAGTCAACAGGTTAATGGAGGAATGCGACTGTCTACTACTACTTATTGAACGACGTTTCGGTTTAGTAGTGTAATCTAGGATTTCTTTCTGTAATCTTTATTTTAATGTTGTTTTTTATCTTATCTTTTGTTTAGAACAGTTGTGTGTTTGAAAACATCTTTTGTATGTTTTGTATTTTGTATTCACACCTATTATCATATGGTTGAAATTAGCATAGTTTAGTCTCTCGAGTTGCTGGTGTTGTTTTTGTTATGTTTGCTCTGGTTTTTGGAATATGGTGGTCTCTTGCGAGTTCGCAACAGATGTGTCATAAATAAAATACCACACATGAAAGTCATGCATTTGGGGACACATGCAAGACCCTTAACATTGGGTATTGCCACTATAACTTGAATACTTACAAGTGAGGTCAATAATCTTTTCATATCCTAGTTTTTGGGTTTGTTTGTTGCTGTTTTGGTCTCTTGCGTGGGATGTGCATTTGTGTTGTTTTTTTTCATGGGCTATGTTTTGCTTCTTGAAATAATTTTACAGTTCAATAAGAATTAAAAAAAGCTCGTAATTAAGATGTCATTGGTCTGGTCAAAAGTGTCATGCATGTTATTGGGTTATTCTGTCTTCTTGGTAACGTCATCTAATAACTTCTGTTCATACTCCATTTCTGTTTAAATAAAAAATATAATCTAAGATTATAGTAGCCTTATGAGTGATCATCACGTTTGGGAAATTAGGTCCAATTCAGTAGTTAAAATACAATCAAATAGCAGGAAAAATTTTATGAAAAAAGAGAGGTTGATTTATTATTATAATGAACGCAAAGTTATATATGTGATCATAATTTATAGTTGGTAAATGTGTAATTTAATATGTAACCACACGTTGAATATTGACATGAAAAAACGAGTTAATTTTTGTCATTAAAGAAAATGAGCGTCATTAAGGTGCATGCAGCTACCCTAGCCGACATTGCAAAGTTCAAAATTTGATAATTAATCACGTCAAGAACATCAACCATCAAATAATGATGCTTCTCATTGGGCTGTTCAATGCTATAATACAAGTCTTACATTGATGCAATTGGTTAGCTGTTCAATTGACTAATGTATGTCATTGGTCTAGTCAATAGTATAATAATAGCTGGATGCATGTTATTAGGTTGTTCTGTCTTCTTGTTGTGTTTTCTCTGGTTTTTAGCAGCTGGTGGTCTCTTGCGAGTTCGCAACAAATGTATCAAAATGAAATGCGGCATGCGAGTCATGGATTTGAGGACACATGCATGACCCTCAACATTGGGTATTTCCACTTAACTTGAATACTTGCAAGTGTGGTCAGTAATCTTTTCGTATCCTAGTTTTTGGGTTTGTTTGGCACTTGTTTTGGTCGCTTGTGTGGGTTATGCATCTGTGATGTTTGTTTTCTTGTTGTGCCTCTGTGACTTTGTGTTGTTTGTTTTGTTGGAGTCTGTTTTGCATCTTGAAATAAATTTGCAATTCTAAAAAAAATGAAAAGCTCATAGTGCATGGACACTTCCTAATTAAGTCTTCAAATCCATCAAACCAAAGATCTATAACACTTGTGATTCTTCAAACCAAAAACCCATAAATTGAGTTGGGCTCAAAAACTTAAAGATTTTATTGGGATATGACCTTTTGTTATGTGATGTAGTTTTTTATGTTACAAAAATCGTTGGTGCAATGCATGCACAGTTACTCATAAATTGAGTTGGGCCCAAAAAATTTGCTTGTTGAGTATGGGAATATGGCAAAAATATAAAAAATATGCACATCTCCACTACAACTATTTAAAGTCAAATTTTGTATTCGTTTTCTGTCCAAACTCCATATCTAACAAAATAAAACGTTAATGCACAATGCATGGTCATCTTGCTTATAATGTTCACGGTAAGTTATGTGAGAGAGACACCTTTTGCTTGAAAAATCTAAAAGCTAGCATTTTACCTACCAACTATACATTCACGATCGCGATCATCCGCTGCGACGTCGAGGTGTCCAACCAAATTGATGACCTTTTGTATAATTTGCAACCATATTTTCTTTTATCCCCTTTGCCTTGTCAACACATCTCGAGCCTTTTGGCTCGCCCGCATGAAAAGCTAGAGTTTTTTGTGGTACCGCAAAGAAGCTTTCTTTGTTCTGGTAATGAAGTTGCTTTTAGATTTGGGAGCAATGTGTTTGTGTGATGCTTTGCAAGATCCAGAGCAAGTTTGAACCTATAATACCCAAAGTTGTACTGCATTATATTCAAAGAGTTAGAGTTGAACATTTACAGGACATAACCAAAAAAAATAAACGATGGACAATTCACATACATTAGTCTGATTGAACCACCTCTCTGAACCCTGCTTATAATTGGCTATCAAAAATAGACCACAATAAAAAAGATTAGGCTGTATTGAACTTTGGGCAAAGGCATTGACTGTAAAGGATTTGAAGTTCATGTTTAAATTGTGAGATTCCAAAAACCACTGGTCTAGAAATGCAAGCTGCATATCACATCATTTTTACATTAAAAAAAATGAATTCTTGCATAAATAAATAAGTATTTAAGGATACTAACAACTTCTTTTGCTGACTCCAGTCTTTGTATGTTTTTCTCTTCCACAAGTAAGCTATCCCATACTTCAGCAATTTTGCCTGAAACATTTATCACCAATAAGAACCAGTGTTGATTTATGTCGTTAATGAGAATAAAAATCTTGTCACAAAGCTGCTCATATCCATTATAAAATTGAAGAAAGCTGACGTGTTCCAACGACCTTAAATCTTTTAGCCAAGTGATGTAGTCCGTTGTTGTATAAACTTGCTCATGAATGAGCTGTAAGAACCTTAACATATATATGTAGCAATGCAATTCAATGCGGCAATGAAGTCCATGTATCTGTTCAAACAAATAATTTAAAAATAAAGTAAGGTTTAATGGGCTAACCGAAAAGTATGTCGACAGATACCAACATTTTTTGAGGTGTTACAGGATAGATTGTACAAGGCTATGTTAATGAACTGCATGGTTGATAAATTATCAACAATTGATTACATTGGATTTATAGGGATCAATATGTAAAAAAAAAATTAATGTAACGTGACTCACTATATCATTGAACCACTTTTTGGGCAAAAGAGTTTCCTAAACATCTTTCCGACATAGGCAAGAATACTAATTCTTAATGACCGCTTCACTGAATGAAAACAGTTAATTGAAATCAGCCAATATTTTATGCAATTATTTAAAGAATATGGTGACCACATATAACTGAAAATGGAACAAATATAAAACACTGGCTATAGTAATTTATTAAAGACAAACGTGATGAACATTCAAAAACAGTGAAGTGAGATCAGTTTTACCTTTGCTTCTCTTTTGTTACGTGACCGAACAGAACGTTCAATAAATGAATGTCATCATCCGAAAATGATGAGAGAGGATTGTTTGAAGGAAATAATAATTGTTTCCTCGTCCTTCTAGAATCTGGTTTCAAATGGATTTCAACCTTAGATTTACCGACTGGAACTTTTTTCTTTTCAGTACTGCGTTGCAGCCGTGTCTTTTGTCTAGTTAAGTAAGGGCTACGTGATAAAGACTCCGTACTCTAGCTGATGACAATCGTCTCCTAAATGGGTATACAAAGAATCAAAGATTTTGTCACTGATATATTCCAAAAGGATGTTCCCAAATCGAAACAGTACATTATACAAGAGTGTGTGTGTGTGTGTGTGTGTGTGTGTGTGTGTGTGTGTGTGTGTGTGTGTGTGTGTGTTGGGAGGGGGGTGTTGTAGATGTTGGTAAAATAAAATAAAAAACATGGAGAATTAAATTGAAAACGACAAACCATACTCTCTCACGGGAAGCGACATGGTCAGCTTCATTGGATTGTTTTGTAATCAATTTCAACATGTCAGCCTTAAACCTCTCTAACATGGGTGTGATTGCCTTTTCCACCAAATCTTGTATCTCGATAGGTTTTTGGATAGTGGAAAGATGTTCGACTTACTGTTCAATAGAAGCAACTTTAACTTTAAGATTTTCTACTATGTGTTCAACACTCTGGTGCTTTACAACCCAATATGGTTCGTCCACCTCCACTGTGGAGCTGTAAAAAAAGTTATCTTTGGCCACCAACTTATGAAGTGCTGCAGCCTTGTTTTCGCTCCAAGCAACCAAAGGTACTTGGACCCTATTTACATATAATTGATTTTGTGAAATACATCCCCAATAGAAGATCTGAAGAAATGGAATGCAACCTTGAAAACTTTTTAAAACTCCTTCCTTTAACTTCTAGCACCATCCATTAGATACAAAAAAACAATATGTTGCCCACTTCTTATGCCTTATTAGTCTCTGACCCTTTAGTTGTGTGAGCAATGCTTCATTGATTTTTGATGATTTCGGAGGGCATAACAAGGTGGAGATCGTAAACAAAAATAAGGAAATCCTGAAAACATCATCCGCATTTTTCATATTCTTTAGTTTTTTCATCAAGCTTGACAAAGTAATCACGTTCTTACTTTTTTTAAGCAGAAGGTTCTTCATCGTAATGCATGTTTCGTCAAACGCACCCATGTCACACTCGACATCCTTAGTGCCTTTAGGCAACCCCATCACTTTTTCGAAGTCGGACTCCCTCATTGGAATCGACTTTCCATGTAGCACAATATCCTTTTTCTCTGGTGCAATGGATTTTAGCAACATCTCGCATAAAAGGGGGTGGAATACAAGGCAACTCATGCTCAACAGCACCCCAAATCCCATATCTTCAATGCATTCTTGCTGTTTTGTAGTCAAGCCTTTTACAATTTGGATGAAATTTTTCAGGCTACACATAGTATGCAATTCAGTTTCAGTATTTTCAATGGAGGACATTGTTATAAGGGTTCAAAAGTGTGAAGCTTTTTCAATTTTGAGAGTTGGGATGAACAGATGAACAGTTGAACAAATGAGTAAATGAATATATGAAAAGTTGAAGAGACGAATTATGTCATTAATTAGCAGTCATGCATGGGTAGACGATTGTTTATTTTATTAAGATTAGCAAATTGGGTGAGAAACCTACTAATATCTCTTACGTTATTCCATGCCATCTTTGGAGGCTATTAATCATAACATACACGTTACTCTATGCAAAATCTCAGTAGACAAATATAAGATATAATGAAGACTATTTAGTGGTGATCTGACTTCCAATTTTGAATATTATTGACAACCGTGGATTCATGTATCAGAAAGATGAATGTGGTGTGTACGTACGACCATAAATATATATATGATTACTATAGCTAGAAAGTGATCACTCTCTGATTATATCAGCTAAGCGAAAGGTTCCGTGTAAAAATTTCAAAAAATAAAATGAAACTGATGTAGTTTGATCGAATATACAGTATTGTGATCACTCTATTGATTTGTAACCTTATTGTGATCGCATATACATAATAGTAATCGATTATAAATAATTGTGTTTACTTGGATTTGTAACCTTATTGTTTATTTTACACAGACCAAATTATAACACAACTTTTGCATTGTGAACAGTAAATGGTGTGTACATATGAAAATAATAAGATAATGTAATCACTCTATTGATTTGTAACCGTATTGTGATCACATATACATAATAGTGATAGATTATAAATAATTGTGTTCACTTGTATTTGTAACATTATTGATTATTTTACACAGACTAAATCATAACATAACTTTTGAATTGTGAACAGTAAATGGTGTGTACATATGAAAATAATAAGATTATATGATCACTTTATTCTTTAAGCGTATTTAAGTTTATTAGCCAATCCAAATATTGTTTATAGGTTCGATAGAATAAACACATGATTCATTTTGAATTGTGAATAGTAAAGGGTGTGTACATATGAAAATAATACGATTATGTGATCACTCTTTTCATTAAGCGTATTTAAGTTTATTAGCCAATCCAAATATTGTTTACAAGTTCGATAGAATAAACACAAGATTCATAAATATTAGGCATGCACGCGAGGTCCTTAATAAATTCATCATGCATGCATAAGAGGTTTGGCCAATAAGGTTGCGTTTAATTTTGATATTCAAAACATCATTCATTGCTTTTTAAATTTGAAATCCAATGAATGCGTTTCAATTTTAAAAAGAAGAGATTTATTCCCTAGGGAAACAGAAAGATGTATCATTAATTTGAATTGGAGAGATCAAATGGTGACTGGCTGCATGGGTTTGAAGGTGGACAGCAGGTTAATGGGTCATGTGCCAAGCATGTGTTTTTAAAAATTGTATGCTTTCATGTTGCACCGAAGGGTAGCCCCTACATAATAGGCATGTCTCATACTCATGAAATATTTTCATTTTAAAAATTTATTATCTAGCTTTTTCAGAAGATTAATATGTTATAGATGTTGCTGGTGATTTTTGGATTATGGAAAAAGCCACGCGTCCAACAATGAAGAAATGAATGATAATAAGATTGTGAACTAGAGAATAATAATCAAATATGCAAAACACAGATTTTATGTGGAAAATCCTAGGAAGGGAAAAAATCACTGTTGCCGTTGACAGCGATGAAATAGTTTCACTATGAGAATTATATGTTGCACACTCAACTTGCTTTTCTCTCAATACTCATATGAATATATTTTTTTTGTCTTTTGTAGAGAATAATATGGTTATATATATACACATGTTTTTAACCCTAAACTTGTTGTGCAAGAAATTGACGTGTAGAATCCCATTATGATTCTTCTTACATGGATTCCTTGATTATCTTGATCTTTTTCATGTTTGATATCTATCACGTAATAAATGTGGTTGATTTCGTGCTTGATTAGGACTCTGATATAATGTGAAGGAAATAAGTTTGCTTCCATGTTGAAGTGTGATTCTTGATTCTCATATCTTGGTGAGATTTCCTTTTCAGTCACTAGATATTAATAATGCTGATGTGACCCTAATTTGGGTGAGTGATTTAGGCTGGGGAGATATCTTGATCGACTGGAATCTTACCTTGGTGAGATTCTTTCTCTGCTATGCCATTCTCCATAGGGCATATTTCACGCCACCTATTCATTCGCTTAGCAAAGGGTCTGCTCGAATGATGTGCCCTTGTTCAACTATTGTCAGGTTTGACTAGTTGACTTTTAATGACGTGACATATCTCTTCTCCGATATTCTTGCTAATTTGATAACGTGTTAGCCAATCAAAATATATATACAACAATACCCCCCTCAAATACTTGAGTGGAGCATTTCGTTTAGCCAAACTCTTCTGGGTTTTCCATGATCGACCCATTCGACGTGGTGTATTTGAAAAAACTTAGTGGATTTTGTCGCTTAGCGCATTAATGTATTTAATGTCTTAATTGCTAAGCTTTAATATCAACCACAAAACATTCAACTGACCTGATGATTGGATCTTTGATGGTGACATTTGGAGGCTTAAAATTGTCCTTGCTCAAGTGTCACCCTTTAACTGGATATGATTGGTGCGAACTTCGTGAAATGTGCGCCTACGTCTTTTGAGTTTCCCGCACGTGGGGTGACGTAAGCACATGTTAGGGTTTCTTTTATCTACTATATATGTTTCAAAAACTCTTTGTTTTCTTTACTTCTTCATTTATATCAAAACTCTACCCATTTAAAGCAAAATAAGCAAGAACATGAGCCCATAATCTTCAAGTTTTCTCAAATCCAGATCTTGCAAAATCTTTCTCTTTTCAACTCAATCTTCAAGCACTTTCCAATTCCGGTTTTCCTCAAACTTCAGTGAGTTTTTCCTTTTACTCGTACTCGTTTAGTTAATCTTTTGATCAAAGTTGTTGAAATTGAGGACAAAGAGTATATTGAAAGGATAGAGAGGTTGTTGATAAGTCCATCCTAGCTTATTCCTCTTAATGTTGATTATTTTCTTGCTCATCTCGAATGCCAGTCTATAAATACTAACCCTTATTTTTTTTTCTATGACCACTTCCCTAAATATTTCTAGATTAAGCCAAACTAGGCAAAGCAACAAGCCTATAGCTGCAAAGGAGGCAACCTTACCGAAGGAACCCAAGATTCCTTCTCAAGCAGTCCTTATGTTGGAGGTCGAAGAGATACACCACAAAGAATTGATCAGATTTTTCACCGAGTAGGTGAATGCTTTTGACTGTGAACCAAATGTGATCGGCAAAGGCAAGATTGGTCAGTATATGAGGAGGTTTGACATACCCGAGTCAATCCAGCTTCTTTCAACTGTCAATAAAGCAATTTGGAATCCTTATGTTGGGGCCGTCTCCATTTATGGGTCAATGTTGAGTTGTAGAGTTACATTTCCTCTTCAGCCTTTTATTGCCAGATTCCTCGTAGACGCTCAGATCGCACCGGCTCAGCTCGCCCCCAATTCATACAGGGTTCTCCTGTGTTTACGAAAGTTGTTAACCGCCAAAAACAACCGAGAAATCAAAGAAGCACTTTTCCTAGTGTACCACAGCAGAACCAATATCGGTCCCAGAAATTCCTAATCCATCAAGAATTGTTCTGGTCCCAATACAATCAGGACTAGCACGAACCCACCTTTTCCTCCAATATTGGTTCCTAGGCAATATCGGGATCCCCAATACGACCCGAGTCAGTTATTGCACTATGACTACCCGGTCTCCCCGGTAGTTTTGGTCTAAAATAGATTTTGTTTTAACTTTATCCTTTCCTTGTAGTGTTTGACTTAGACATTGTTTGAGATATGCAAGCCTGTAAGGTAAATAAAATAGATGAAATCAGTCTGAAGCATACTACTAGTCAGGTTACTCTAGGAATCACTACGCCGTAGAGTGATAAAATGGTGGCTCGTACCTACTAGCCTAACAGAGATGCGATCCTCGAGCTGATCGTTGCTGAGGATCAATTATCCTTAGGGGAAACCCAAGCATCCTCTCACTTGGCCAAAAAGAGGGCAAAAAGGAAGGTCCCTACTAGGAAGAAAGAGAAAAAAAGGCGGGTGAAACTTTAGATTTTGTTGAAGCTCTATTTGGAGATAAGCCTTTGGTAGAGGTAGGGAAGGTTGACCTGTCAGAAGACTTGTCGTGTAATTTAATCACCCATAAAGCTCATTCAAAAAAGAGGAAGGCAACCAGCCTCACGACCGAGCCTGCTCGTAAGATTTCTTGGGTGATCAATTTTGTTGATTCTTTTTTAGAAAAAAGATACTAACCTAACTGTCCTAAGGGAGGAAGGTGGTACTCCTGCTATTAAGGTGGTAAATTATAAAACTGCTACAGGTCAGGAGGCGATTATTACTGTTGACTCTATTCTAGAAAAAAGACAAACAACAAGAAGTAACAGTTTCATTGGGTGTTGCCTCTAAAGTGTCTAAAAGAGAAAATCCTTTGAGTGAAGAGTTGATTCAGCCATCTATAGAGAAGGTGGATCTCTATTTTTACCTACAGTTGGCCCTAACAACCTCTAGTGCCTTGGTCAGTCTATCTTTGGCTGCAAGGAATCCGTCTTCCCTAACTGACATGATGTTGGTCATGGCGGGTGGTCAGGCCTTTATAGGGGAATGGCTATTGGAACTGGGAAAAAGGCGACCCATCCCTGAAAGGCTACAATAACAGTGCTTTTGTAATTTTCACCCTACTCCCTCTTCTATAATTCTATTGACTCGTCTTTTAACTGATGATCCATTCTTTGTTGGTTTTTTTTAGAAGATGTTCGAGTTGGCTGGTGCATACAACTTTACCAACAAACACCAAAAAGAGGTTACTCGCCTAGAGGGTGTGCTCGCCCAGAAAGATAGAGAGATTTCCTCTATTCTCCTGGATTTGGAGAAAGCTCAGATGGATTAGCATGAGGCTGAATAGAGGGTTACCTGTGCTGAAGAAGAATCCAAATCTTTTAGAGATACTTTGGCTGCCACTCAGGAAACCGTGCTCCAAGTTGAAAAAAAGGCTGAGGAGGCTAAGGAGAATTAGGATCGGCTTACTAAAGATTTAAGTCGCCAAAGGATCTCAATGGAGGCAATATATAAGAAGGCTAGAATTGAGCTGGAGTTGCAGGCTGTCGATCGATTCAAGTGATCTCTCGCCTATGATGCTGTTATGCTTCAAGAGCTTTAACGGGGTTTTGTTACTACTCAAGACTTTTTGGAGGGAAAAACCAAGCCACCCCTAAATCCTTTCGCAAATGGGACTTGACTATTGAAAGGCATAAAGAAGATTCGCTTGAAGCTGTCAAAGACCAAATGAAGCATTGGCGAGCATATTGTTGATCATAAGGCAAACAACCTCTCCCTATGCACATGGAGCTCCTATCCGAGTCTTTCTTTTCCACTTTCTATGCAAGCAGCAAAACGGGCATCCTGGGTGAAGACCCTGATGTTGGTTCCATGCCAGGTTAGGACTACAGTCAATTCCGATTGATGAACTTGAAACGATCGTTTGTGCACAACAAAAATGATATATATCTATGAGATCATTTGAAAAGCTTTTTTAACCACTGAGGAATCCTCTTAGGATGTAAAACTTAGTAAAATGGTGAGCATAGATTCGTTCCACATGGAATTAGAGTAATATGATGGATTGATTAAATAATCTTAAAATGCAATAAAGTAAATCATAGTAATTGGATAGAGTGTGGTTTGAGAAACCACCAAACATGCATGAAAAGTAAAAGTAATAAAATGTGATAGGAAAATAGAATGCTCAACAATCTTGATAAGAGTAATGGATGTAAGCAATTAAGAGAGATACTAGGGAAATGATGGATTTGTAAGTGGATTATGGGCAATGCTTTTCAAGCTACCATAATAAACCAATCTCATATTTGTTAACCATTTTGTAGTCTTAGATGTGTTTAGACCATCACTATGAACCCTAAACAACTTCCCACCAAAATCCCTAACCGATTAAGGAGAGAGTGTCAAGATGGGATTGGTTTGATATAAATCAAAGCTTAGATTGTTGTAGTTGATATACCATCCAATAATCTATCTTATTCACTATGTTCTTAATCACACAAGGGTGTCAATCTAAGTTTGATTGCATAAAAAATTATCCTAAACAAGTGTATGATCAACTAGTGGGTATACAATGCCAATCATATAATGAATAAGGTCTAGTTATAAAATGAATAAAACAAAAATAGAGATTCGAATATATTAAAGCATAAGCAAAACCCAAATCCAAATGTTCCTAACATCTATCCCCTTGAAATGGGATTTAGTTACACATAGTTACAATCAAAAGGCAAGAAAGTATTAGATAAGGAAATCACCCTTGGGCCTCCTTCTTTAATGCTTGCTCCTTTCTTTCCTTAGATGCTCCTAGTGCAAAGAGTAGTAGATGAGGATATGTCTAGATGGGTGGATATCTAATGGTAAGTGACAAAGGTATTGGGATGTTGAGAATGGGAAAAGAGGAATGGTTGGGTGAAGTAATCAGATTTGGTGTTGAGTTTATGGATGGAAAAGGTGAGTTCAAGTATAGAAATGGAGGAATTTGAGAGGGAAATTATGGATGTGAGAATACTAATCTAAACCCCAAAAATTCTTACTTTGAAGGTATGGAGCCCCTTTGCTTGTTGGAAGAGAAGAATATATATAGTGGCACTCGGATTTGTACTGTTAACTGCTAGAAATGCTAAGGCGACAGGGTGTCACGATGTATTGTCACGGTTTCCATAGACAGCAACACCACCGCGAGAGACAGTTACAGTTTCTTCGATTTGATTGTCACGGTTGTTTTGATCTTTTTTGTGGTGGTGACAACAGTGACACTGGAAATGCGATAAGGAGATCTAAGATCTTGATAGTGGTCACCTGTTTGGTCTCATGACGACATAAAACAGCGACGCTAGACCTGATGGTTTTCTTGGGTTTCAACTTCTCTGTCGCAGTGTGTCCAAAGGGTGACAATTCACCGCGAAGCCACACTTGATTGATTTTTAGGATTTAATCTTCTTTGTTGCGTATGGGTCGCCAATTTTTGATGAGGTCGTTTTGTACTCAACAAAATACATTTTTATGTGTTCATTTTGAAAACCAATCTTCACCACTTGAAAATCCACTTAGGATATAAAATTAGTAAAATGGTAAGTAAGGATTCTTTCCATAGGGAATTAGAGTAATTAGTTAAATTAAGTAACAAGTCTTAAATGCAATTAAGCAAATCATAGTAGGTGGACAGTGTGTGGTTTGAGAAACCACCATTTTGGTTACATTTACTTTTTATGCACGTTTGGTGGTTTCTCAAACCACCAAACTTGCATAAAATGTAAATGTAAACAAAAAGGTGATAGGGAAAATAGAATACTTAACAATCTTAGATAAGAATATGGAATGTATCAATTAAGAGAATTGCTAGGGAAATGATGGAGTTGCAAGTGGATTATGGGCAATGCTTCTCAAGCTACCTTAATGAACCAATCTCACATTTGTTAACCATTTGTATTCTTAGATGTGTTTAGACTATCACTATGAACCCTAAACAACTTCCCACTGAAATGCCTAACCGATTAAGGAGATGGGGTCAGGGTGGGATCTGTTTATTACAAATAAAGGTTTAGATTATTGCGGTTAATATACACTCCAACAATCTATCATATTCACTATGTTCTTAATCAATCAAAGGTGTCAACCAAATCATGATTATATAACAAATTATCCTAAACAAGAGTATGATCAACTAGTGAGTATACAATGCCAATCATATAATGAATTGTTAGGATTATGCTCAATAGCAAGAGTGTAATGTTGTAATTAACAATCTTTTTCATATTAATAAAGTGATTTCTGGTTTAACAAATCGTATAGCATTTATAGTTTGTATTATAATTAGTCAAAGTAAATAATCATAAGGTCTAAAGACTATGGGAAAAGAAGAATTGTTCGTACATCTGGATATGTATGTGGTAGACACAATTCTTTAGTTAGTCTTGAATAATGTTCACAACTTAAGTTAAAGGTTGGGCACCTTTATCTTGTTAAAGTTGTAGAATTCTTTTGCTAGCATTTGAGTGGGATCAAATGAGATATGATGAGTCTAAAATCATCGGAGTGTCTTCGAGCAAAAGGATCTAGTGCACTGGGTGCATTGAACTGGATCACAATGAAAAGCTTTATCTAGAACCGTCAATAGATAATAGTCTTTTCATTATCAGGACAATCGGAGAGTCTATCTTAATCCTGAGATAAATGATGGACTTATGGTTGCAAGTGATATCATTTGAGTTATCAATGAGTACGATTATATCGCATAGTCTATCCTCGATAGTTTGGTGATATTCATTTGTTAATCGATAGAGGACTTCATTTATAGATATGGACATCGTGGCTCCATTTAATTAAATGAGAGTATAATATCATCATATGGATGTTTTGAGGTAATTGGATATTAAATCTCAACGTTGAGTTTTCAATAGTGTCTATTGAAAACATGGCTTCTGGACAAGTCAAAATATCCAAGTTCAAAACGTGGTCGTATGAGTAAATATGGTAACTTGGAGAGTTATAGGCGGTCTATGAACTCTTGGCGATTACTGATATTAATCACGAGGATACACTATCTCCAATATGATTGTCTAGGGTATGAATTGTTAGGATTATGCTCAATAGCAAGAGTGTAATGTTGTAATTAACAATCTTTTTCATATTAATAAAGTGATTTCTGGTTTAACAAATCGTATAGCATTTATAGTTTGTATTATAATTGTCAAAGTAAATAATCATAAGGTCTAAAGACTATGGGAAAAGAAGAATTGTTCGTACATCTGGATATGTATGTGGTAGACACAATTCTTTAGTTAGTCTTGAATATTGTTCACAACTTAAGTTAAAGGTTGGGCACCTTTATCTTGTTAAAGTTGTAGAATTCTTTTGCTAGCATTTGAGTGGGATCAAATGAGATATGATGAGTCTAAAATCATCGGAGTGTCTTCGAGCAAAAGGATCTAGTGCACTGGGTGCATTGAACTGGATCACAATGAAAAGCTTTATCTAGAACCGTCAATAGATAATAAGTCTTTTCATTATCAGGACAATCGGAGGGTCTATCTTAATCCTGAGATAAATGATGGACTTATGGTTGCAAGTGATATCATTTGAGTTATCATTGAGTACGATTATATCGCATAGTCTATCCTCGATAGTTTGGTGATATTCATTTGTTAATCGATACAGGACTTCATTTATAGATATGGACATCGTGGCTCCATTTAATTAAATGAGAGTATAATATCACCATATGGATGTTTTGAGGTAATTGGATATTAAATCTCAACGTTGAGTTTTCAATAGTGTCTATTGAAAACATGGCTTCTGGACAAGTCAAAATATCCAAGTTCAAAACGTGGTCATACGAGTAAATATGGTAACTTGGAGAGTTATAGGCGGTCTATGAACTCTTGGCGATTACCGATATTAATCACGAGGATACACTATCTCCAATATGATTGTCTAGGGTATGAATGAGGGAAGCTGTCTTCCTTTTATCTTTATTGGGGTAGTTTAAACTCTTTAGTGGAATGAGTTAAAAAAATAAAATTAATGGATCGGGCCTAAGTGAATACATTTGTTGAATTGTATTCAGTTATGTCAGAAAAAAAAAAGGGATTATGTATTTAAATTGAATGTATAAAATGTTTGTTAACATAGATGTTTTCCAATATGTGAATATTAAAAGTTGTTAATTATATTTAATATATGAAATATAATTTATATATTGATTAAGTAATAATTATATTAATATATTAATGAAAGACATGTGGGCTTGTTTCTTTTAGTAAGAATGGGTCTAGTTCACATGTAGGCTTTTTTATTTAAAGTCCAATGGATTAAATGAAATAGGAAAATAATATTAGGCCATCTTATATATAAGTGGGGCGGCTAGGTTAAGGTTTTGACCTAAAAATATTATTTTGTTTCATTTGTTTTAATTAAATAAGAATTAATTGATTTATTGATTAATTGTTTAATTAAAGAAACAAATCTTTCCTAAAAGTAAAAGACTTGTTTGATAAGTAAAAAAATAAATTAGTATTATTTATTTAATCAAATAAGGAGTCCTTTTTTTTTTATTTAGTCAAATAAAAGAATAAAAATAAAAGAGTTGGATTAGGGTTTGAAGTCTATAAAGTTAAAAAGAATTAGGATTGAATTTCAGTCACCCTATATAAGTGACATGATGAAATTCGGCCAACCCTAATTAGATACTACATAGAATTCGGCAACCCTAAAGGAAAAAGAAGAAAAATTCGGTCAACCTATATATATGTTCTTATGGGGTTCGGCCACATCAATTAATTGGTGCTTGAGTTTTTATTTTCTTTCTTCTTCTTCTTAATTCTAAGAGAGTTTTTATTCTAGAGAGACAAAAAGGAGTGAAAAATTATTCTTTGATAGTATACAATTGCTTAAACATCGATAAGCTTGTGTATACGATATCGATCTAGGTTCACGCGAGTTTCGATCATAAGATTGTGAACTCAAAAGTGACCGGAATAATTTTGACATTCTTTTGATTGTTTTGTGACTAACAAAGAAAAGAAAGTATTTGTTTGGTCCATTCACAGGTTTGCAATTCAAAGGAAAGGGAGACCACGCTCTTAGGTGATCCACGTTCGTGCTCGGATTGAAGGTCTTGCGGATTACCATCGACGTAAGTCAATCGGATCACGCGACAAGAGGTAATTTACTTTTGTTGATATATATGCATGTTTATTGATTAAAAGGGTTTAAGGTTCATAAAGGAAAAAATTTTAAAAGTCACTAAATCGTCTTTAGTATCGCTTCCGCTGCGTGTAACACTTTTATTTGTTTATTTTTCCCTACAATTGGTATCAAAGCCTAGGTTGAACCCTTTTAATTAATTAACGTATATATACGTGGATCTATTTCTTTTTATTGTGATTATGCATGTTTAGAAAGAGATGGCACTCTAGGTATTCAAATATATAATTACATGTGATGTATGGATTTATATATATTTTATGTGGTTTGTTATTGCTCGATTTTGGCCCTAGATTTTCAATGTAATTTTTGTTTCGGAGTTGTAACAAGAAGGGTGGTCTATTATCGCCATAATTCTTTCTTGGTAGATTGCTAGGTTTTATTTTTTTTTATATATGTCCAGTATTTTTTTAGGGTTACTGCAGTTTTTTTTATTTATTTTTAGTATGTGCAGTTTTTGGTTTGTAAAAATACTGCAGTGAATAAAAAAAAAAAAAAATTAATACTGCAGTATTTATTATATATATACTGCCGTAATATATTTAGGTCTTGGAGATTCGAAGACACGAAGCAAAACGAAGCAACCGGAACCAAGTACGAGCACCGTGCGCACCCTAGGAGTGGATTGGGTTGCGCATGACAAGCCCAAACTTGGTGGGCTGCGCATGGCAGCCTTGTGTGGCCTTATGGGCTGCGCAAGGCAGCCCCTTTGTGGGGTTGTGGGCTGCGCACGCCCATGGGAAAAGGCCGAAGGATGAGCGTATGGTTGATGGGCCACCTGAAGATCTTGTATTCCTGACAAATTGTAATTTACTTGTTTTTCTAGGATGGGCCAAAATTGCTGCTATTTAATTTATGCTTAAATATTAAAATATTTGTTATTGTATGATAACATGACATATAGAATAGGAGTGCCACGCATATATCTCTTTTGGTATGAACATCCATTGAATGATTTAGGTATCTAAATTGGCATCTAGATAACTCGGTAAATCATTCTATGGGATTTAATCACACGCCTTAAATAATTGAGTGGGAGAAGGTGTTTTGGTAACACCTATGGCCTCCAAGGTTAGTTGAGCTTTATTATTTATTGGTAATCGACCCAAGGGGCGTCCATGAATGGAATTTAGCAACATACTTCCTTACAAGGATAGACTAGACAATGGACTCAAACGAGATCTACTCCCCAAGGAGGGATTTTCGTGAGAGAAAATTGAGGGTCGATATCTTGGTAACACACTCGATGTAATTTTATTGATATCCTCCCAAGAGTTCTTGTCAGTAAAATTGCAAGGCTAAAATTGAAAACGCTGGTTGTTATGTTAACAATTAGGTGGGACCTAGTCTAACTAGTAAATGGTGCGAACTCCCAAGGAGGCGTAACATTTAAGGGTGTTAGATCACCGTTGAATTTTATGATTGAGTTATTTATTTAATTCAAGATAAATATTTAAAAGTGCTTTATCATGATTATTTACTTATATATATTTTGTTTTATTCAGAAATCATGACCCCATCACTTATGAACATCCTGAAAGATAACACTTTAACTGGAGGTAATTATGTCACATGGAAAAGGAAAATTTGGTTGTTACTGCAAAGTGAAAAACATAAGTTTGTTCTAACTACTCCTAAACCACCTGCTCCTAATAATGAATCTAGCATAATGTGTAGAGATGAGTATGAGCAGTGGAAGACTTCAGATGATATGGCAAAATGTTACATTATAGCCACTATCTCCGACGTGTTGCAACAGCAGCATGAAGGAATGGAGTCCGTCACTGAGACAATGACGTCTTTCTGTGATGGAGATGTTTCGTGCGCGGGTGCCCAGACGCACCAAGAGAGAGGGCAAAGGATCGCTATGAATCTTAGGATGAAACCTGGACAGGCTGTGAAAGATCACATGATGAAAGTCATAGCACATCTCAACATTGCTGAACTGCATGGCGCTGAGATAGATGGTGAGACAAAGATTGATATGGTTGTCAATTCATTGTCAGATTCCTTTGATCAGTTCAAATTGGACTACACTTTGAACAAAAAGGAATACACCTTACAAGGCCTGATGCAAGATGTTCAAAGTGCTGAAAAGATCCTTGTGAAAGGCAAAGGTCAAGAGATTCATATGGTTGGTAAAGTTGCTACTGTTAAGGCCCGTCAAAAGGTCAAGAAACAACAGAAGAAAAAGCAACTTGGGCCTATCAAGAAGGAGACCAAGAAAGGAACCAAGATCAAAGGGAATTGCTTCCTTTGTGGTGAAAAGGGACATTGGAAGAGAAATTGCCCAAAGTCCCAGAACAAAAAGGAAGAAGGTAACTTGAATTATCTAGAAACATGTTTTTTGGCTGATTCTACAGATTCTTGGATCATAGACTCAGGAGCCACTAATCATGTTTGTTATTCCTTGCAGGGGTTTCAAGAAAGGAGAAAGCTGAGTAAGAATGAAATCAATTTGCGCTTGGGCAACGGAACGTTAGTGTCTGAAAGTGCAGTGGGAGATATTAGAGTTTATTTAGATTCTAGAAGGCATTTATATTTAATAGACGTTTATTATGTACCTCAATTCAAGAGGAATTTAATTTCAGTTTCTTGTTTGAATAAATTTGGATATTCTGTTACTTTTAATAAAGTTTTTATTATTAGTAAGAATGACAAAATTATTTGCCAAGGTACATTGGAAAAACGGTCTATACTTTTTGCATAGAAATATCTCTCACTCGTTAGACATAGAAATAACGGAACCTAATCATAAAAGAGTAAAATTATCAACAGATGAAACCTACCTTTGGCATTTACGCTTAGGTCACATTAACCTTAATAGGATTAAAAGATTGGTATGTGACGGACCTTTAAGTGACTTAAAGGTTGATGATCTACCAACTTGTGAATCTTGTTTGGAAGGCAAAATGACCAAAAGGACGTTCTCTGCCAAAGGTGCAAGAGCCACTGAATGTTTAGGATTGATACACACTGATGTATGTGGACCTATGAGCATTCAAGCCAGAGGTGGATATGAGTACTTCATCACCTTCACGGATGATTACTCAAGATTTGGTTACGTGTATCTCATGTTGGTTATGTGTATCTCATGTGGCATAAGTCGGATGCTTTTGACATGTTCAAAGCATTCAAAGCTGAAGTGGAAAATCAGCTCGAGAAACACATAAAAATCTTGAGATCTGATCGTGGTGGAGAATATCTATCTGGTGAGTTTCAGCAATATCTTATTGATAATGGGATAGTTTCTCAGTTTTCTGCACCAGGTACACCTCAACAGAATGGGGTAGCAGAAAGGAGAAATAGAACTCTTTTGGATATGGTTAGGTCTATGTTGAGTTATTCAACGCTTCCTATTTCTTTTTGGGGATATGCTTTACAAACTGCTATATACATTCTAAACGATGTATCATCTAAGTCTGTTCCTAAAACACCGCATGAGTTGTGGACTGGGCGCAAGCCCAGTTTACAACACTTAAGGATATTTGGTTGTCCTGCGCATGTGTTAAAAGGAAAGACAGAAAAGATGGAGTCCCGTTCAGAAACATGTATATTTGTAGTGTATCCAAAAGAAACTAAAGGATATTATTTCTATAGTCCTTCAGATCTTAAAGTATTTGTTTCGACAAATGCTAAATTTCTGGAAAAGGACTATATGAATGATTTTGTGCCTAGAAGTAGAATTGTCCTGAATGAGATGTCAGGAGATACAATTCCACGAGAGGTTGCACAACCTAACCCAATTATAAGTTCCGATCCAACATAAGATCAACAACCTACCATTCCTCGTCGTAGTGGGAGGGTTAGAACACAACCCGAAAGATACATCGGTCTGGGAGAATCAGTGGAGAATCTCCCGGACGACGATGATCCCTATACGTACAAGGAAGCTATGGAGGATGTTGATAGTCGCCATTGGCAAAAGGCAATGCAATCCGAGATTGAATCTATGTTCGATAACAAAGTCTGGTCCCTTGTAGACTTGCCTAAAGGGATAAAACCCATTGGGTGCAAGTGGGTATACAAGAGGAAAAGAGGTATGGATGGAAAGGTGGAAACCTTTAAAGCTAGATTGGTAGCTAAAGGGTATACACAGAAAGAAGGTATCGATTACGAGGAAACCTTCTCTCCTGTGGCCATGCTTAAATCCATTAGGATACTCTTATCCATTGCAGCATCTTTAGATTTAGAGATTTGGCAAATGGACGTCAAGACAGCTTTCCTAAATGGAAGTCTTGACGAAAGCATCTACATGATGCAACCAGAGGGATTCATTGAAAAGGGCCAAGTGGATAAGGTATGCAAGTTGCAGAAATCCATATATGGATTAAAGCAAGCATCCAGATCCTGGAACATAAGGTTTGATCAAGCTGTCAAAGGTTTTGGATTTATTCAGAATCCTGACGAACCTTGTGTATACAAAAGGATTAAAGGTGACAAGTTGGTTTTCCCGATTCTTTATGTTGATGATATACTACTCATTGGAAACGATGTAGGTGTATTGACATCAGTAAAAGAATGGTTAGCAAAACAATTTGATATGAAGGACTTAGGAGAAGCAAGTTTTATTCTAGGTATCCAAGTAATAAGGGATAGAAAGAATAGAACGATTGCATTATCCCAAGCTTCATACATAGACAAAATCTTGTCTAGGTTTTCCATGCAGGATTCCAAGAAAGGTATGTTACCTTTCAGACATGGAATCAAGCTTTCTAAGGAACAAGTTCCTAAGAATGAGCATGAAGAGCAATTCATGAGTAGAGTTCCATATGCCTCGGCAGTTGGAAGTCTCATGTATGCAATGCTCTGTACTAGACCAGATATTTGTTTTGCTGTTGGCATAGTTAGCAGGTTTCAATCGAAACCTGGACCTGATCACTGGACGGCAGTCAAGCATATTTTCAAGTATCTTAAGAGAACGAGAGATAATATGCTTGTATACTCTGGAGGGGATTTGGTTCCCGTTGGGTATACAGATTCTGATTTCCAATCAGATTCTGACTCCAGAAAATCCACATCAGGGGCTGTGTTTACTATTGGAGGAGGAGCAGTTATATGGAGGAGTATCAAGCAATCTTGTATTGCTGATTCCACCATGGAAGCTGAGTATGTTGCTGCATGCGAAGCTGCCAAAGAGGCTGTTTGGCTCCGCCAATTCTTGATTGACTTAGAAGTGGTTCCTAGTGCGAATAAGCAGATCACTATCTACTGTGACAACAGTGGAGCAGTGGCTAATTCGAAAGAACCAAGAAGTCACAAGAGAGGTAAACACATTGAAAGAAAGTATCATCTTTTAAGGGAGATTGTTCAAAGAGGTGACGTGACGATTACCAAAATCGCGTCAGCAGAAAATCTAGCGGATCCCTTCACAAAGGCTCTACCTCAGAAGAGTTTCGATGGGCATCTAGAGAATATGGGCTTAAGAGATATGACACATTTGCTATAGCGCAAGTGGGAGATTGTTAGGATTATGCTCAATAGCAAGAGTGTAATGTTGTAATTAACAATCTTTTTTCATATTAATAAAGTGATTTCTGGTTTAACAAATCGTATAGCATTTATAGTTTGTATTATAATTGTCAAAGTAAATAATCATAAGGTCTAAAGACTATGGGAAAAGAAGAATTGTTCGTACATCTGAATATGTATGTGGTAGACACAATTCTTTAGTTAGTCTTGAATATTGTTCACAACTTAAGTTAAAGGTTGGGCACCTTTATCTTGTTAAAGTTGTAGAATTCTTTTGCTAGCATTTGAGTGGGATCAAATGAGATATGATGAGTCTAAAATCATCGGAGTGTCTTCGAGCAAAAGGATCTAGTGCACTGGGTGCATTGAACTGGATCACAATGAAATACTTTATCTATAACCGTCAGTAGATAAAAGTCTTTTCATTATCAGGACAATCGGAGAGTCTATCTTAATCCTGAGATAAATGATGGACTTATGGTTGCAAGTGATATCATTTGAGTTATCAATGAGTACGATTATATCACATAGTCTATCCTCGATAGTTTGGTGATATTCATTTGTTAATCGATAGAGGACTTCATTTATAGATATGGACATCGTGGCTCCATTTAATTAAATGAGAGTATAATATCATCATATGGATGTTTTGAGGTAATTGGATATTAAATCTCAACGTTGAGTTTTCAATAGTGTCTATTGAAAACATGGCTTCTGGACAAGTCAAAATATCCAAGTTCAAAACGTGGTCATATGAGTAAATATGGTAACTTGGAGAGTTATAGGCGGTCTATGAACTCTTGGCGATTACTGATATTAATCACGAGGATACACTATCTCCAATATGATTGTCTAGGGTATGAATGAGGAGCATCTTCCTTTTCTATCTTTATTTAAGAGTTCAGTTTTAGCTCTTTAGTGGAATGAGTTAAAATTAATGGATCGGACCTAAGTGAATCATTTGTTGATTGTGATTAGGTTATGTCTATTGAAGCTTAAATTTAGATGGCCCGCCAAGATCCCCAATCCACACGGACTTGCATGGATCACTTGATATATTCTACCGGACCAATTTAAGGGTCCATCTAGAATTGCATTTAATATATTAAGAATATAATTTGCACATTATTTAAGTAATGGGCTGCTCAATTATATTAATATATTAATGAAAGACATGTGGGCTTGTTTCTTTTAGTAAGAATGGGTCTGGTTCACATGTGGGCTTTTTTATTTAAAGTCCAATGGATTAAATGAAATAGGAAAATAATATTAGGCCCATCTTATATATAAGTGGGGCGGCTAGGTTAAGGTTTTGACCTAAAAATATTATTTTGTTTCATTTGTTTTAATTAAATAAGAATTAATTGATTTATTGATTAATTGTTTAATTAAAGAAACAAATCTTTCCTAAAAAAAAGTAAAAGACTTGTTTGATAAGTAAATAAATAAATTAGTATTATTTATTTAATCAAATAAGGAGTCTTTTTTTTTATTTAGTCAAATAAAAGAATAAAAATAAAAGAGTTGGATTAGGGTTTGAAGTCTATAAAGTTAAAAAGAATTAGGGTTGAATTTCAGTCACCCTATATAAGTGACATGATGAAATTCGGCCAACCCTAATTAGATACTACATAGAATTCGGCAACCCTAAAGGAAAAAGAAGAAAAATTCGGCCAACCTATATATATGTTCTTATAGGGTTCGGCCACATCAATTATTTTGGTGCTTGAGTTTTTATTTTCTTTCTTCTTCTTCTTAATTCTAAGAGAGTTTTTATTCTAGAGAGACAAAAAGGAGTGAAAAATTATTCTTTGATAGTATATAATTGCTTAAACATCAATAAGCTTGTGTATACGATATCGATCTAGGTTCACGCGAGTTTCGATCATAAGATTGTGAACTCAAAAGTGACCGGAATAATTTTGACATTCTTTTGATTGTTTTGTGACTAACAAAGAAAAGAAAGTATTTGTTTGGTCCATTCACAGGTTTGCAATTCAAAGGAAAGGGAGACCACGCTCCTAGGTGATCCACGTTCGTGCTCGGATTGAAGGTCTTGCGGATTACCATCGACGTAAGTCAATCGGATCACGCGACAAGAGGTAATTTACTTTTGTTGATATATATGCATGTTTATTGATTAAAAGGGTTTAAGGTTCATAAAGGAAAAATTTTAAAAGTCACTAAATCGTCTTTAGTATCGCTTCCGCTGCGTGTAACACTTTTATTTGTTTATTTTTTCCCTACAACATCCACCCGAACACGCACATACTTTCCCACGCATTCACTAGATTTATTTTCGTTCATTTCCTTTACTTCGCTAATCATGTTGCCTAAAAATATTCCGATATCTTTTGTCATGCACATCAGCGGAACCTGATGATTCTGAATCTATAAAGTAGCCTTGTTAAACTCCATATCAAGAACCTCGTCCTTGCTCATTGGTTCAAAATGAACTAACAATCCATTATCAAAGCTCCACGGACCTCCCTTCAAAACACTTCGGCGATCCTCCTCACTCCTGAACATAAATGAAAAGATATTTCCATCCACCACCTCAATCTCCACCCCCTCTTTGATACGTCAAATCTAAGGTATTAGATTAATGAAAGCCTCTTGATTCACTAGTTTGTTCAAAAGAATCTTCCCCACTAGCCGCAGCGCCATACGTTTAGCCCCATCAACCTTTAGACTGTGCCGTAAAGGCATCACTGACCCCTCCTTATCTTGGAGTGAAAGAGCGTCACAAAAAAGGGCCACCTCATCAACATTCATCAAGACAAATCTTGTATATTCTGAGAACCTAACTACACTCCGGTTGAGTGAAAAAACAGGACCACAAAAAAGGGTCAACCGACTACTTTCAGCTAAGACCTTCTAAAATTCAGAGAATATTAGAAACCCTAAGGGAGAGAACTCAACTAATTAATACCTAATTTTTATGAAGGTAATTTTTCAACTTGGATACAAAATCATGACTCTTGGTTTAATTTAATCGTACGTTATCCCCTTAAACTTATGATTAAATTAAACTACAAGTCATTTCTCTAATAAGGAAATAATATTGTCATACAATATTTATATATGGTTATACAAGGAACACATAAACTCATACAATGACATGCATATATAACTAAAGTGCCCTTATACTTGCAACTTGTAAAAATCTTCATTTGATTTACAAAAATCTTCATTTGTTTGCTATTATTTAATCTTCATTTGATTAACAAGGTTTAATGCATACGGGCAATAATAAACATATTTGTTATAATTTCTCCATTTGAATTAACTTAAAATGCCTTCGCAAAGTATAAAAATGATATTTTTTTTTCTATCTCATATATATTCATCAAGGTGTCTCACTCTTTCTTTGATGTTGTTATGTGCTCTAACTTAAAAAAAAAAAAAAAAAAAACATATGAGGTACAGTAAAACCTCAATAAATGAATGTTCGATAAATTAATAACTGCACTTAAATAATAAAATCTTTCAGTCCCAACTCGGGCCTGTTTTCTAAATTAATAACCTCGTTAAATGCATAAGATAATATATTTTTTTTGAAGTCGTTTAGGTCCCAACAAATATATAAATTAATAATTGATTAAATATATAAAAAATATAACAAATAAAAATTCATAATACATATCACTAAAATTTTAACTTAACAACTAAAATAAAAATAAAATTAAAATAAAATTAAAATAAAATTAAAAAAAACTTAACAACTTCTATTTTTTCAATTCAAATCTTTCTTAAAATATACATCTAAAATCGTTTGTCTTTTCTTTATACCGAAACCGAACTCAATATGATCCTTAATTTTTTGCAAATCAAACACCATATTTGGTATTTTTTTTTTTTTTTTTCATTTTGTAGCAAGAAGTTATTTAATGTCACTATTGCTTGAAAAACCTTTTTTGAAGAGACACTTAGTAAAACACTGCTGTCATCTGGATCATGATCATCGATAGACGTATTCATTACCCCTTGAATAATTTCTTCTTCAGTAGGCGATTCCATCACTATATCATTTTCACTTGGATAATTCAAAAGGTGATCAACATCCATCACATTTCTATAGTGTAGACCAGAAATGGCTTCACGTAATCCATCGATGCCTTCATCTTCACCAACTTGTGGTTCATAAGCCATATCTTCATCTAAACGGATCTTACAAAAAACAATTTGCAATGGTTGTTGTCTTCACATCAATGTTCCAAGCCGCATTAATTTTTTGACATTGTATACATGTTGTTGGATATCAAATATCATCGCAGCGGAAAGGATACTGGGATTGTTACATACGATCAGTGTATAATTACAAGAAAAATACACTCGACTCACCATGCTATTTGCTGTAACTCGAAGAGGACCGGCTAAGAAGAGAAATAAACTCTCTGTATTTAACTCTCTGTAAAAGTACGTTCAGAATGGGATGGATGGAATGAATATCACACCTTGCTATTTATAGGGTCCAGACTCCTATCTGGATGGATACTGATATACAAATTTAAAATCATATTTATCATTTTAACCATTTATCTGATCAGTCTGAATTTAACATAATTATCACTATATTTGATAATTAAAATTCAAACTATTAGATATTTTAATCCATATCAGTAACAGTAATTATCAATTAATTAACTCATAAATATATTGAAACACTTGAGCGTATTCCAACATCTCCCACTTGCACAAGTGGAGCAATGAAAACTTTACAGAGTCATGTTTCTCAAGCTTTTGGGTCCAATCACAGATCATTCATACAAGCAAATGCACAGTGTGATCGATGAACAATATTATACAAATGTATTGGAGCACGTAATGCATTGTTCATATGTGTCCTAGATTTAATTTTCATTCATCAGTCTAAGCATACTTAACCCTCAGCATATAAAGTCATGCTTGACTATATTAAATTTTTATGTATTCACAATTGTATTCTTGTCTATCATAGACAATACAATTGGTCGACAAGAATACCAAAAATTAATGAAGAAACATTATATCTTCCCATTGAACACTTGTATCTCAGTTTCAAAAACAACTGCTATCCTAGTCCTGTTTCATAGACCGAATAGTACCATAGTCATAGAAAAAACACGCTAAAGAAGCTAACATTGTCTTGTTACTTTGAATCAAAGTCAATAGTCATAAGGACACTATTTTAGGCTTAATCAAAACCTCAAGGAACTTACACAATGAGGAAGCATGGATCATTCTCTTATTTTCCTTTTGATCACATAGCACACATTGTATGAATCACGTGCTACAATGAATTTCATTCTCATAAAGAATGTATATGTCTAAACTATTCACTTTACAAATCTGAGTTCAGTCGCTATCTACAGCGCCTAACCTGAGTTCATAAAGCTTGCCATGTCTTACTTGGGCGCCAATTATGTTCTCACATCTGGCTTAATCAGGTTTCATGATTGTGGGGTTGAATCATGATCGGTTCAAAAGAATATAAGAACCTTATCTTGACTTGGTCAAGGCGACATATTCATAAATATAAGCTCCATGAGAATAAAGTCTCTGATTTATTCTCTTCTATATATGTGTCTTATCTCAGCATATTGTTTTAGCATTTGAGGCGACCGCATGTGTAAGAATGCAGGTCTTAACCTGACGACATATTTAAATAACCATTTTTGTGAAATATATGCTAGAAAAGGAAAAAAAGATTTATTCATATCAAATAGTGAAATTCAAACAAATCATTATGATTACAATCTACATATCCCTAAAGACTTAGCATGTGACGAGTAAACATCTCTTATCACTGCTTTGGTAAATGGATCAGCTATCATTTCATACGTAGATATGTATTGAATAATCACTTCCCTTTTTCCAAAGACGTCTCTGACAAAATTATATTTTGTCTCGATATGTTTGGATTTACTGTGATATTTCGAATACTTTGTGTAAGCAATGGCTGCTTGATTATCATAGTAAATAGTTACTAGTCTTGAAACACCGGTAACGATCTCTAGATCCTCAATGAATCTTTTGAGCCAAACACCCTCTTGTACTGCTGCTGAACATGCCACAAATTCAGCTTCCATTGTAGACAATGCAATACATGTCTGTTTCTTGCTACACCATGAGATAGCGCCTCAATTGAGCAAAAATGCATACCCTGATGTTGATTTTCGCTCATCTAGATCATCTCCCTGGTCAGAATTTGTATATCCAACTAAGCGTAAATCTCCTCCTTGGTAGCATCGAGAATAGTCTACAATTCCCTTGAGGTATGCTAAGATCCTTTTGACCGCATGCCAATGTTTCTGCTCAGGGTTGGATTCAAATCTGCTCACAAACCCAACTGCAAAACATATATCAGGCCTAGTACACATCATTGCGAACATGAGAATCCCAATGGCATTGGAGTAAGGAACTCTACTCATTTTCTCTCGTTCTTCTAGAGCCTTAGGGCATATTTTGAGACTGAGCTTTTGTCCTTTAGAGATAGAAGTATCCATAGGCTTACAATTTGCCATATTGAATCGTTCTAGAATCTTTCTAATGTAAGGCTCTTGTGATAGAGCTAGAAGTTTCTTTGAACGATCTCTTGTAATCTTTACTCCCAAAATATAGGTAGCTTCGCCCATATCTTTCATCTCAAAATTTGAAGATAACCATTCTTTAATGGTCATGACAAAACTCTTATCATCTCCAGCTAACAAAATGTCATCCACATATAACGACAATATCACAAAATTGCCTTCAGACTTTTTTATATAGACGCAATGGTCTTCTTCAATCATTGTAAATCCATACAACAATACTGCCTGATGGAACCGAAGATACCACTGTCTGGAGGATTGTTTCAAACCATATATCGATCTTTTAAGCTTGCAAACTTTGCACTCTTGACCTTTTGTAACAAAATTTTCAGATTGTACCATATAAATTTCTTCCTCCAATTCTCCATTGAGAAATGTTGTTTTTACATCCATTTGATGTAATTCTAAGTCCATATGTGCGACGACTGCCAGAATAAGGTGTATCGAAGCAAACCTTACTACATGAGAAAAGGTTTCTTCATAGTCTATATCCTCTTGTTGAGTGTATCCTTTTGCAACTAGACACGCTTTGTATCTTTCAATTGTACCATCCGCCTTTCGTTTGATACGAAGAATCCATTTGTTTCCAATGGCTCGACAATCAGACGGTAAATCAACCAAGTCCCAAACATGGTTCCATTGACTCTATCTCTTCTTCCATGGCTTTCATCCATAATTTCTTAGCAGGTGAGTTGAGAGCTTCATTTGCATTTTTCGGTTCATCTTTTTCATGTGAAGCAACCATAAATGTTTCCCCCTCAATCTCAAAACGATAATGTGTGATAGCTCTACGGTTACTCTTTTGAGTTTGTAAATCTCCAGAAGCTGGTTGAACAACTGCGTTACTCCCACTAGGGACAGAAGTGCCAGGTAAATTTGTATCTACCTCAACTAGAGTGTTCAGGTTTACATCATCATTAAGATCATCCAATTCAAAGAATCGAACATCTTTATCAACTTCACCTTTGATTGGAAATTCATTTTCCAAGAAATTGACATCTCGTGATTCTAATTCAGTCACACTTCCATCGGAATTCTCACATTTCAGTGTATATCCTTTGGAATGCTCAGAGTATCTAATAAAGATATGCTTTTTTCCTCTTGCACCCAATTTTCCATATTGACTAGATAGATTATGAGCATAACCCGTACACCCCCAAGGTCTCAGGTTTGTTAAAACAGGTTTTCTACCTGTCCATAACTCATATGGGGTGGAAGTGACTGATTTTGAAGGCACACGGTTAAGTATATAGGCTGCAGTTAATAAAACATCTCCCCAGTATGACACTGGTAGATTTGCTTGCGCCATCATAGACCTAACCATTTCCAATAATGTTCTATTCCTTCTTTCCGCTACACCATTTTGTTGCGGAGTGTAAGGAATAGTCAATTGCCTTTCTATACCTTTCTCATTACACAATTCATTGAATTGATTGGAAAGATATTCACGTCCTTGGTCAGTTCTTAAAACTTTTATTTTCTTGTCTAATTGATTTTCAACTAAATTCATAAATATTTTGAAGCAATCCAATGCTTCAGATATATGAGAAATCAAATAGACATGACCGAAACATGTGAAATCATTTATGAATGTAATGAAGTAAGAAGCTTCTTGCCTCGCTCTTACATTCATTGACCACAGATGTCTGAATGAATCAGCTGTAATGGAATTTCATCTCGAGTTCCTTTACCAAATGGCTTCATTGTAGTTTTTCCTGCTAGACAATTCTCACAAATAGACATCTCTATTTTAGTGAGTGAGCCCAATAGACCTAATTTGGTCAATTTGCTCATTCTATATTGCTCAATATGACCTAGTGTAGCATGCCAAGTATAAACATCAATATTTATATTATCAAAAGCAGATATAAAGGAAAAACTACTATCATTATTAATACTGTTAAAGCCAGTATCCAAAATCATGAAACCATTTAACAAACAACCAGTACCAATTTGAATAGAATTCAAATAAATATTCAAATTATTCCCATGGAAATTTAAAGCATAATCTAGGCTAAGAAGAATAGTAATAGAGACTAAGTTTTGTCGGATCTCTGGTGAATACAACACATCATGGAGATAAAGGGTTTTGCCATTGTGAAACTCTAGTTTGCACGTGCCTATACCCTTGACTTCCACTCTTGAGTTGTTTCCCACGTATATCCACTTTGTTCCTTATGGGATCCAACGATATTCCACAAATGCTCCCCGGTTTTTAGCTACATGGTCCGTTGCTCCTCAGTCTACAGTCCACAGAAGACGAGATTCAGTTAGTAAAACAGTGCTAGAAATAGAAGCATATTTGTTTATGGAATTGGGTTTTACCTTTTTCGGCTCAGTGTATTCACGAGCGAAGTGACCCAATTTGCAACAATTGTAACAAGTTGCCTTAGCCTTATCCTTATCCTTCTTAATTCCAACACGTTTGCCTCTTTTCTGTTTTCTGATCCCAGCTTTCTTATTGTTGACACTAGGACCTTTTCCCTTCTGGAAAGGTTTCTTTTCTCCATTGAGTTTTGGGCTCGAAGCCTTATACGAGTCTGGTGCCGCCATATAAAGCTGGCCAGAAGCCTTAGCAGCCTCTAGGCGCTCAGCTTCTAGTTCTAGATGGTGCAAGATATCATCAAAATTTTGATGCTATCATTGTGCTTCATATTGATCTTTATGTGTTCCCTGCTATTAGGGAGAGATTGGATAACAGCTTGAACATGTTGCTCATCAGTCAGGACATGCTCTATGCTTTTCAATTCACGCATCATGTTTGACATCTCTCTTAGTTGCTGCCTCATCGTATGATTTTGGCGCTTCCTATATGTGTCAAACTTGATAGTGAGCCTTCTAAGTTTAGTGGTTGAAGTACCACCAAACGTATCCTTCAGGACAATCCATATTGCTTGAGCAATGTCATACTCCTCAAAACCACACATCAAGTCATCAGCCATACTGCTCAGCAACGTTATGCGAGCTATGCTGTTTTTTCTTTTCTAGGCTTGGTAAGCCTCCAAGTCCCTTTTGTGTTGAGCAGTAGTTCCTACTGCAGGTTCAACCATGGTGTTGGTTATTGTTTCAAGAGCCTCTTGCTCTATAAGGATGTACTGAACCTTGCGGTGCCAAATGTCATAATTGTCACCGTTCAGTTTCTCTCCTTTGTTCAGTTCAGCCATAATGTTTTTAGTAGCAGAAGACATTTTCTATGATTTAGACAAAAAAAAAGGATGTATTTTTAGCTCTAGCATATTTCGAATTCACACTTCTTTTATTGCATCAGACATTTACACTAAAAAATATAATAGAATAATATGTAGGAATAGATTCGAAAATCAGTGAAGGCTTCTAATCATCATCTAATTCCAATATCAAAAACTAGTATATATAATTAGTGTATATTGCACAACTATAACAGTTCTAATCAATTCATAGAACTCCCACTAAACAAATATAATTATTATTAATCAATAACATTCAAGCATGATTCAATAAGTTCAAATGAAAATTTAAATAAACATAAACAAACCAAATAATTCATAATGTAAATCTAATAACTATTTTTGAAATAAGGAACTTTGAACTTAATTCTATCATGCATTTTGTAGAAACATCTATCACACTGAATGCATAATTTTTCTGACTTCTTAACCCTTGCAGCTACCATTTTTCCAAACCAAGGACCCTTTCGTATGTGCAATGACCCATGTGTTTTGCGCTACGAAGGTTTGAAAACATGCTCAAAGATGCAGTACGCCTTATGTTCATCATAACACAGTGTTCCTCTGCTATTTCTATTTCAAGAATAACATCACAAAGCAAGTCAATTTTGCCTTTATTAATGTTTTCAAGAATAATGGGCTCTACGTATTACAACTCTTGCAGGAGAGCTCTTAGCAATATCTTCGCAATTGGGATCCAATACTCAAAAGTAGTAAGATTTCTAAATGGCCACAATTTTTCCGCTCTTTTCATAAATAACCAAATATTTTCATGAAGATAAATTTTAGAATTCATTTTAAATTCTCCTAAATTCTCTAAAAAATCAGCTTTCTCTTGATCTTCTTGTGGGAAATAAATCTGATCATTTTCCATCTACACAAAAAAAAAAAAATTTATATATATATAGTTTCAAAATAATTTTATTGAGAAAAATTATTATGAGGACCAAAAACATGTGTATATATATATATTATAATCTAGTATTCTGACTTGATCATCTTTATGTACTGTGTGTACCAAAAAAAAAAATATTAGGTTGAGCGCTTTTCCAGTGTACGTCTCACTAGAAGTAGGCTGCAAATTATTTTTCTTCTGAATTGATGCTGCATCCAATATCTTTTGCGCACGATTCCCTTCTTAAAAAAAAAAAAATATCGCAAGCCATAAAAAAAAAAAAAACGTATGCACAGTTGATATTTTGAAAACAAAATTTTGTTCAGGTCTGTTGAGAAAGAAAAAAAATTGCACACAGTTTTTCTGCAAAATTTCTGGACACAATTTCCAAAAACAAATTTCCCATATTCTTTATCGTAAATATTTGGACAAAATATCTAATATACAGAACTCACATTAATTGTTGTGCACAATCGCCAAAAAATAAAAATTCTAAAAGATATATATAATTTTTTAAGATAATATATGTATATATATATATATATATGTTGTGCACAGATTTCGAACACAAAGAAAATTGGCAAGGCATGTTTTCCCAAAAAAAAACAAATAATGCACATCATTTTTTTTCAATAATGCACGTTTCTCAACTAGTTTCTGATGCTATTTGAGTATAATATTTCTAAAAAAAAAGTACACAATGACAAATAACGATTGGCTCAGTCCAAAAATTACCCAGTTTAGTTTTCTTTGACAAAACAGTATATTGTGTCTATCAAAGAAAACTGCTCAGAATTCAATTAAAAAAAAAACGATCAAATAGCTAAATAGCTTATCAAAATCTTCTAAAAATTAATCCACATACGAACCCCAATAGAATAGCAAAGCAGAAGTCAGAGACTATATGTATATTAAATATGCATAAAATAAATAATATATATTAAACTAAATGTACAAACAATCCCAAAATACTGCTCTGATACTATTGTTGAATATCAAAGATCATCGTAGTGGAAAGGATACCGGAATTGTTACATACGATTGGTGTATAATTACAAGAAAAATACACTCGACTCACCGTACTATTTGTTGTAACTCGGAGAGGACTGGCAAAAGAAGAGAAATAAACTCTCTGTAAAAGTACGCTCAGAATGGGATGAATAGAATGAATAGCACACCTTGCTATTTATAAGGTCCAGACTCCTATTTGGATGGATACTGATATTCAAATTTAAATGGTATTTAAATTTAATATCATATTTATCCTTTTAACCATTTATCTGATCAATTTGAATTTAACATATCTATCACTATATTTGATAATTAAAATTCAAACTATTAAATATTTTAATCCATATCAGTAACAGTAATTATTAATTAATTAACTGATAAATATATTGAAACACTTGAGCGTATTCTAACACATATACTTATTAATGTTTATGTATATAAATATGTAAGTACTTATTAACTTCTATGTATATATGTATCTTGGTATCTTGGTCGAAAATATGTATAATATATATACAAGTAAAAACATAAAACTTAAAAATAAAAATAAAAAAGTAGTAAAAACATGAAACTCTTTTTAAATTAATAAATATTCATTTATCAATAAATTAATAAATTATTCATTTATCAATAAATAAATAACCCCTCTAAAGTAAAATTTTTCCTCGGTCCCAATGATATTATTTTATAGGGATTTTACTATAATTCTATCGATTCATTCGATAATTGTGTTTGATCAATTGGCACCACGAATTGTCTATCTACAATTTCCTAAAAAACTTTATATTGAAACAAAAGTTGTGTAGAGTCATTTAATACTCAAAATTATTTTAATCATTGTTGTGATAAATTTTGTAAATTTATTCGCAACCGCAAGAGTCTATTGTAAAATAGCTAATGCGAGTATGAGGTTGGTCCCACGAGAATTTATGAAAACCTAATCTAATCTAAATTTAATCTAATCTTAATCTAATAACGAAAAGTGAAGTTTAAATTGATTAAAACTGAAAACTAATTAATCATGCAACTAAAATCAAAACTAAATTAAAGAACTATACTTGCAAAATTTACTCGATGGAAGAAAAGTCCGAGGTTTGAAATCCACTGTTATCAACATTGCAAGTTTTTACTATTCGAATTATTAATTACATGAATTCTGAGTAGCAGATTAGAAATCAATCTAATGCTTTCTCAAGATTTGTCAATTAAGCACATAAAAATTAACTTTGTAAATTCTTATTTCAAAGACTTAATGTATAAGGCCCCCAAGTATTATATGTATCTGATATTTGAAAAACATATAAAACCAACCGTAACTACCCAGAAATTAAGGGTGAAACAATTTAATTTATATCAATCAATGAAAATAAGAATTATAAACATTAAAACCAAAATTGGGAATTATTATTGAATAGCAAACCAATTACAATATCAATAAGGTTTCATCCTACATTCCGGAAAACAAATTAGAAACTATTGAAGATGTTTGATTAAAAAAAAACAAAACAAAACAATAAAAAACATCCCACATGTAAAGAACAAAAGGGATAGCAATGCATTATAAGTAATAAAGTTATATCTATATAATGAACAATAGACCTCCCAACTGGACCTAGCATATACGCATATTAAATGTCTTGATGTGCTTGTGATGACTTCATTTCTATACATGTTTTAGGCTCACATTTCCTGTTGTTTGCGCTCGTTTTTTAGGTATTTTTGGTGTCTTAATGATATTAAAACTTATTTTCAAAGACTTAATGTATAAGACCCAAGTATTATATTTATCTAATATATGAAAAACATATAAAACAAACCGTAACTACCCGAATACTTGATATTAAGGGTGAAACAATTTAATTTATATCAAACAATGAAAACAAGAATTATAAACATTAAAACCGAAATTGGGAATTATTATTGAATAGCAAACCGATTACAATATCAATAAGGTTTCATCATACACCTCATAATGTTTGATGAAAAAAAAAAAAAAAACAATAAAAAGCCTCCCACATGGAAAGAACAAAATGGTTAACAATGTATTATAAGTAATAAAGTTACACCTGTATAATGAACAATATGCCTCCCAACTAAGCCTAGAATATACACCTATTGAATGTCCTAACGGGCTTGTGATCACTTCATTTCTATACATGTTTTAGACCCCCATTTTCTTTTGTTTGCACTCGTTTCTCAGGTATTTTAGGTGTTTTAATGTGTTTGTTGAGCTTTGTGTAGGTAATTATCCATAAATAAGGTGTTAGAGCTTAATTGGAGAAGATTGAGGTTCAAAAGGTCCTTATTATTAAGAAAGGGTGACAGGTTAATTTTTGGAGGAAAGCATGGGAAAATATTGTAAAAAATCAAGCTAAAAATGATGTTTGATCAATTAAGGAGGAGAGTAGGGGGGAAATGGTAAAAGACCAAGTAAAAAACAATGCAATTTGACTATGAAGTAGCCCAATGCATCCAGCCCAACCTGTCTCCCTAAGCGCACCCTAGCTTATTTCTAAACGCACCCCAATGTCAAAGCAACCAAAGATCTTCGCAATGTCTTCTTCATCTCATAAGACCGTGAGATCTACCCATAAAATTAGACCAATGATTTGGGTGTCTTGCACACATGGTCTACCAAGTTCGTAAAATTTTCTATTAGCCACTCCAAACCTGAGGGTATTTTTGTAATTTCACCTGTTTTGTGCCCTAATTTTTTAGAATCCTATTTAAACCCCATTTTAAGCCCTAACCCAGCCACTATCTCATCTTCAACAATTCTTTGAATATCCAACATAAAAAAAGTGAGAGAGGCCATCCTCATTAGTGACTTACCACTACTACCACACACTTCTTCAATCCTTCCATCTTAGAGAGAGAAAGAGAGGCTTGGAGAGATTAAATGAAGATGTTCTCTTGTCTATGAGATTGAGCAATGCATCAATGGATGAATGGAGAGATTATGGAGGAACCACACATCTTGTCTATGAGAAGTCGTGGATGCTTCATGGGTTTTTTCTATCCTTAATATTTTCTTTTTGTTTCTTTTACTCTTTGAAGTGTACTATCACTACAAGGGAATTGATGTAAACCTAACAATAATTTCCATTTTATTAAGTTTTTTTGTTGCTTGTTGAGTGGATCTTTATGTTCGCAATGCTTAGTTACCACTTAAATGAACTTTGGTTGTATTGTTAAGGACCGAGAGGTGATGCACACAACATGCTCGATTAAATGTTCACTACATGTTTTAGTTGGATAGAAATATACCACTTTACATGTGTAGTCTTTTATGTGTTCCGTTGATCGTAAAGAACTCATATGCATTATTGTATTCATCGAGAGATAGGGTATTGTTGTATGTGGGTAACTCTGATATTGCTCGAGAGAGAATATTGGTTATAAAAGGGTACACAACTTTTAGCATTAGCAAGCATTTCTTAATGAATTGGTGTAAATGTTATGGTGGAATCATTTACTTAGTGTAACCATATCTCTTGCAAATCTTCAATCCATCAAATATCTCACATTCATCTTAATTTAATCTTATTGTATATAATTTATGATTTCTAGAAATATTTACATTTAATGCACAAACCCTCTTTAAATTGTTTGTCATTCATTTAAACTAGGAATAGTTGACAGATTGCATTTCCCCGTGGAACAGACTCGCATTTGCCTATATACGAATCTTCTAACGATTAGTTTACGTGCACTTGCGAGATAAACTATGTGCTTAATTTAGAACATGTCAGCTTGGGCCTTAGGGTTCTTAGGCTTGTCTGTTGATGAGCTAGAGCCTTTTAAGGCAAGGGCTAGTCAGACTTTAATAAGGTTTTTAATTTTTGTTTTTATTTTAAACCTAGATAGCTTTTTTGAACACATCTGCAGTGTTCAAAAGGGTACATCTTTTTTAACAGACTCAATCCTACAACGGTTGTGTCCTTACAGAAAGGCATAACTGGTAAATAGAACCAGTGAGTCAAGTTTTTATTATTCAATTATTCAACTTTTCATTCATTCATTCATACTATTAATGCATTTATATTGTTCTGAGAGGAAAAGTATACAGTTTGCCAAGATTTGGAATTTTGTGCTACAATTTTAACGCAGATAGTTGTATTCTAGGAGGCAATCACCTATCGGTCTTCAAGCTAGGTGAAGAGGTGAAATGTCTTTAGGAAATTGGTCAACTCAAGCCTTTATCTCCATTCAATCAATTGCATAGTTAGTATTGTTTATTATAGTATTGTTAAATTTTGCTTTACTAGTTTTTTCATTGAAGAAAATATATATATATATATATATTTGCAATATAGACAGAAAACAATATTTTATTTATATAGTTTTGTTGTTAAGTGTTGTATTGAAAATACCTACAAGGTTATACTAAACAACCTAGAGGGGAGTGAATAGGTTGACACTCTAAATTTTAAAACTCTTTCGTGATTTATGTAACCTTGGTGAACATACAAATTAACATTTTAATATGATTGTTATGAGAAAATAATTAACACATATATGCTCAATTCACCACCCTTAGTCTACATAACATATAACAAGAGACAATGTATCTTATATACAAGTATATTCAATGAAGAACAAATTCCACAAGTTGTACTTTGAATAATACAATGTAAATACACTAAGTAAACTATACAACTTGATATAGATACAATGTTCAAACACTTACAAGATACAAGAAACAAATGTTGATTCAACAAATAATATGTGCATCTCTTTCTCTACAAATATCTTGTTTACAAGGATATGAGAACATGAAGATCTTAAACAAGATATATTGATCATACATTCAAATATAAAGAGATAGAGCTAGAGATAGAGATATTTGACACATTGATTTTTACGTGATAAAACCTCCGAAGAGAAAATGTCCAAGGGTTGAATCTACAACCACCGGCAAAATAATTCACTAAGATGATAAGGATTTACACACTCAAGGCTATCAATACATGATATCCACCCTAAGCTATCAACACCTAGTCTACCCTCAGGCCTAGTGAACCACCTAGCCTACTCCTTATCCAAGATGTGTCTTACACCTCTAGAAAGCAACTTCCTATCCAAGACGCTCACGTCTCTAGGAAGATTTTCTTGCTTAGCTATCCAGATCACAAAGATCCTAGTCAAACTTCCCTAACTCAACCATCCAGAGTATCACACTCCTAGATAAGACTTTGCTTAGTTATCCGGATCCCTTTGATCCTAACTAAGACTTCATGCTTGGCTATTCGGAACACTTTCCTAGCCAAGTCTTCTTGCTCAAATTAACGCTTCACTCACCTTAACAAGAGATTTCCACCTTTTGAAAGGCAAAATGATCTAAGTGATGCAAATGATGCAAACACATGCAACATAGAATATATGATCAATATATCATATGGAAACTAGATTTAGTCATGTGAGCACACAAGTCAAAAATTGTCTAGTTACAAAACATGAATTAAAACATAGAGCATGTGAAACACCTAACACATGTGATTCCTAGTTTAATTCATAAAGCTAACACTTGAATAAATCATATACCTGAAGCATATATTAAAGATATTAGAAACACATACCAAAAATGCTAGAATCACAAAATATGATCAATGAATATTCTAGCAAGTATTTAGAAGAAGGATATAATGAATAATCAATTAAATCCTAGTTAGCTTTAAACACAAAATCAAATGTACTAATCCTAAATTTGTTCAATAAAAAGATCCAAGCACATGCTAAGGTTATTAATCATTGAGGAAATCAAAACACAAATAACCCTAGATATCAAGCTAATCACAATACAACTCACAAACATGTGAAAACCTAGAATTCTAGAAAACTAGTTCACATTCAAGTCTCTAATTAGACTAGATTAGCTTTGATTTGAAGCTATCCTTCTCAATAGCATTCACCATACATACACATACATATATATGAAGAAAACCCAAGGTAATTGAAGATCATAAAAGATGAAATCACAAAGTTTAGTTCAATACCAATGAATCCCGAGCTGGTCCGGTTTAGATGATGAAACCATCACAAAATGTGATCAAACAGCTGCAAACCTTTTTGGAGAAGGTAGGGGACTTGAATATGAAGATTTTTCAACTTGAATCACTCAATTCGGAGTCCGAATGAAAAAGTTATGGTGTTTGAAAGTTGGAAAAGTTTGAGAGAAAATTCTACAATCTATAAAATTCAAATTTTCTTCTTGGAATGAAATGGAAGGGAAATAAGGATTTTAAAAGAAAGGGAGAGAGAAATTTGACGTGGCAATAGGAGGCTACCATGTCACCCCCCATAAGAGGCGCGTGAGCCTCATGGGTGCAGAGGGGTGTGTGGCACGTGAGCCTCACGCGCCTCTCACACCCTCCTCAAGCATGGCCTTTGGCCATTGCTTACTTCCCTCGCACTCCTCTCGCGTTCTTCTGCCGTATTTGGGCCTTCAAACTCCGAATTTGAATTCGTCTTCGGATTATGAACCGTGACTCCCTTACTCACGAGGAAAACTATAAAAATTTGATAAAATGTTGAGAATTCGACTTGGAATACGATGACGAAGACAACTCAATGAATGAGAACGTAAAGTAGCATAGATTCCTAGTTTTGACTCGAAACCTAATGAGTGAGTAACCAAAATGACCAGGACTCAATAAGGAAATAAATGAGATCATATTCAAGTCCAAATATAATAAAACTAAAACAAATAAACACCAAGTCACACATGTATGCTATTTCCTAGACATAATCCTAGAACATGCAAATCACAAAGTTTATCAAATTGAATCTAATGCATGTGCATACGTTACCAAGTGTGTGAAAGTGGTATACCAAAGGTGTACAACTATGCATGGACACAAATGAATGTCATATGTGTGTGTGCCTAAGCCTTGTAAGAGGAAGGAGGTCTTAATACCTTTGAAGACAAGAACGTTTTTCCTCAAATGAAGGCAACACTTTGCTTGAATCGTTGTCCATCTTCTTTGAAGCTTGATAAACCGAATCCTAGATAACTAAACAATACAAAGGAAAAGACATTTTGATATAGAATGATGCCAACAAGACTCAAAGTCCTAACATGAATATAATTGGTTTTTTTTTTTAATAAAAGTTACTTTATCAAAATCTTCTTTTCTTTTTCTCACACATTATTGTTGATTGTGTTTCCAAAAGAAGCTCATCGTGAATTGAAAAACTGCCATGACGACAAGATTACAGTGGAAATCACTTGTTTGAATCCAAGCCGACAAGTCACTAGGTCTGTTCGTCTTCTCTTCAAGTCGCAAGGCAACTCTTTACTTCGTTCTCAGTTTGCACATGCACACCCAAAAATCTTCTTTTTCTTCTTTTATTTTTATTCCCCAAAATGCACAGCCTTCTCTTTCTTCGCTCTTTCAAGCGGCCAAGAAGACTTGAATTTTGACAAAGGGGCTATTTATTTATTTTTTTTCAAAAAAAGTCTTATTACCTTTAATAACTTAAATGAAGATAAATAGGTTTGTTTGTTTTTCCAATTTTTATCTTATTTTAAGATATATATGTCTAATAGAAAAAGTAAACTTTATTTTACTTTTCAGTTATGTAATAAGTTATAATTAAAACATTCACAGTTACTTTCACAATTAACCTTGTAAAATTATTCTATTACCAAAAATAACATTGAACAAAAAAAATCTATAATTTCCTAAACAACTCTAACCCTAAACCTAAATTGACTTAGGAGGAGGAGGCGACATCGATGCTGCCTCCCTAGGCTTTGACCAGAGGAGGCCGTCTAGTCTCCTCCTTGATTCTAACGGAAGGAGGCTAGCCAACCTCCTCTCGATTTAAAGGAGGTGACTGCGACCTCCTCCCATTTGTTTCAATGGGACTCCTGGCCACTTCTAAACTCAGCAACAAAGGCCAGCGGTCTCCATGGAGGAGGTTGTCGACCTCCGTGGCCATCCTCAGAGGAGGCCGCGTGGTCTCTTCTTGAGACAGCACTGAGGAAGGAGGCAAGCGAGTCTCTTTATCTCCTTCCTCGTTATTTAATTATGAATGAAAATAAATACATTTAAAAAAAAAAAAAGTAAATACATGTTGAAAAATAAAAGAGAGTGAACAACCGAATATATTAAAAGTTAAATCATTCCTTTAGAAGAGGGTAGAATAGTAAAATCAAAACCACTTAATATTTAAGTTATATGATGTCAAATAAAATTTATAAAAAAAAAACAAATAAATAAGAGTGACTTAATATCTAAGTTATATTAATGACTTAAGTAAAATAAGTTATTTTAATAGTTAAATAAAAAATAAAAAAAAAATGGCACCTAAATGAAGTTTATGGACCACGTGCTCACTTATTTGGATTGACTTTGCTTTGATTTTTAGCTTTTTACTTGTTGCCAACGTGTTGTCCACCACTGGGCTTGGCCTGATATGAGAGTTGGGCATTACATGGACTTAGATTTTGGGCTTGTGAATTCTTCTTTTGATCCAAGTCAATTTGAAAAACATCCCAATTAATTCCAATTCCTAACCCAACTGGCTTTTATTCTTGTTTCACCAAAAGATAATCTAATTAAAATAAAACAAATATAAAATCGGACTATTGAATTTATTTTTAGGGGCAATAAATATATATTAAATATGCTCATCAATCATCAAATTTAAAATACATATTTAGTCAAAGATAAATGATTATATCAATAAAAGAAAAATAATAAACATAAATTATATTTAAAAAAAATATAATTATTAATAAACATATTAAATCAATACATTTTTAAAATAATTAACTAAACTAAAATAAAAAACTAAAAAAAAAAAAATGATGTGAAAATAAGAATAGAGGAGCATCTCATCTATTAAGAATAGAGAAAGCCACGCCTCCATTGTGTGGCTTTCTCTATTAAGAATCTTCGTTACCAGCACCGGCACTATCCCTAATGGAGGATGTCGCGCGATGTTCTTAAAGATGAAGCGAGACACCTCTTTGATGTAGGAGGTGCTACCTCCTTCAATTAAAGTAGAGACCGTCGATCGTCAGGGCTGATTCTGAGTTTTTTGGGGCCCGATTCGAATAATAAAAAATGAGGTCCTCAACATAGGGTCGACCCTAAGGTTTTTACAAAAACTATAGAAAATTAATCCCAAATAATTTTATTAAACAAACTAGTTTGTCAACCCATCCGATGCATGGGCTTTATTAAAAATATTTTGTTATAGTTAGAAAATATAAGATAATAAGACAAAAATCTAATAGATACTTCACTTTAAATCCCATAAAGTTGAATATTTAAAAAAAAAAATTAAGAAGAAAAAGTATAAAATAATATACATATATGTGTGAGTGGATGCATGCAAAAACATATATATATGAAGGTCACGCATATTGGAAAAAAAAAATTGAAAAACACATGGTTTTGATTTGATTTTCACTTATAGGAAATTAATAACCGAGTGAGATGGGGAAAAATATGAAATGAGCTAGAATGAATGCCAAAAGGTTATGGTGGAATCAAAACACATAAATTACATTAAAAATTTTCTTATTCACTTCATCTTAAAAAATGGAAAGGTTACATTGAAATTAACCAAAACAAATAAATTACTTTAAAATTAATCTTATTTATTTCATCTTAAAAAATTGAATGGTTACATTAAAATTAATTTTATTAAATATGAGCATTTTCATCTTAATAAAATGAAAATCTTACATTAAAATTAATCCTTTTTTTTAAGCAAAAGCTCATAAATTTCATTTTAAATAATCTTATTAAATTGAGAAAAGCAAAAGTAAAATACAAACTTGAAACCAAATCTAAAAAATTAAATTGAAATTAATTATATTAAATGATTTGATTTAAATTATAATTCATAATATAATATATATGATTAAATATATTATATATTTCATAATATAATATATTATTATAATATAATCTTAATTCATGAAAAGTTATTAATAAATATTTCATAATTGATTATACATAATTATATAATATCATATCTTATTATTATATATGATAAATTGTATAATATATATCTAATCATTATAAGAGTATTAATGAATAATATGTGACAACTTCTAGTTGGAAGAAGCTATTTTTATATTATTATATATGATACGATAATTTAATATGATATATATATATATATTATATGATTTATTAATAATATTAAATAAATAAAGAAAATTAAAAAAAAACAACCATAATAATAACATTAAATAGATGACACATTTCATTTTCTCATGAGAAGATGCTATTTTTTGTTATAACAATTATATAAAAATTAAATACTAAAAACCATTGAAAAAGACTGAAAGAAAAAAAAAAATATATATATATATATAAATATTTTTTTTTTGAAAATGGAGTTTTTCCTTAATTAATTAGGAAAATTGTTTTCTACAAATTAAATTTGACCAAATGTATCCTAACATAATACAATTCGAGCAGAAACTAAATTACTAACATTAAAATTGAAAGGAAAGAAAATAAGCTATTAACATTTTATATAAATTAACAATAACTGTAGATAAAAAAATATTAAAGGTACATTGAAATTATGGAATTGATAATCAAACAAATTAAAAGTAACATTTAGAATCGATTCTTATTTCGTTCATTGTAGTGTTGTGTTGAGAACAAAAATAAAAAAAATAAAAAAATAAAAAAATAAAATAAAATAAAATATTCTAGATTTAATTATCATCCATCTATATTTGAGTCTTAACTATTTTTGCTATCTTTCCTCTTCAAAAGTCAAAACTCTTGCAAATAGAAAAAAAAAAAATTGAGTTGAACATAAGGTAATTAACAAAAAAAAAAAAAAAAAAAAAAAGAATGAAAAACTAACTAAACACACACGTACAAAGAAGGAGAAGAATGTGGAAACTACCTATACTACAAATAGGTAAAATCTTGTCATAAGTCCTGAAATATCAGTCATATTAGTATGAGAGAAATGGAAAAAAAAAAAAAAAAAAGATAAATATCTAATATATTTATACTTCCCTTTCAACATATAAGATATGAAAAAATAAAATAAAATCTAAAAGATGCTTCACTTAAAACCCCATAAAATAGAATATTTAAAAAAAAAAAAAAATTGTTAAATGAAGAAGAAAAGGTATAAAATGATATACATATATGTGTGAGTGGATATATGCAGAAACATATAAATATGAAAGCAAGTATATTGAAAACATAAAAAATAAAATGAAGAACTCATGGGTTTGATTTGATTTTCACTTATAAATAGGTAATAAATAACCGAAAATGATGGAGAGAAATATGAAATGGGCTAGAATGAATGCAAGGAATGCAAAAAGGTTATGGTGGAATCAAAACACATAAATTACATTAAAATTAATCTTATTCATTTCATCTTAAAAAATGGAAATGTTACATTGAAATTAATCAAAACACAAAAATTATATTAAATAAATCTTATTCATTTCAACTTATAAAATGGAAAGGTTATATCGAATTTAATTTTTTAAATATGACCATTTTCATCTTAATAAAATGAAAATGTTATATTAAAATTAATCTTTATTTTGATGTAAAATCACATAAATTTCGTTTAAAATAATATTATTAAATTGGGAAAAGTAAAAGTCAAATACAAACTTGAAATCAAATCTCAAAAAATTAAATTGAAATTAATCATATTAAATATTTGATTTAAATATGGATGATTAAATATATTACATATTTCATAATATAATATGTTATTATTATATAATCTTATTTCATGAAAATTTGTACACATGATTATATAATATATATATATATATATATATATATATAATCATATTATATATGATATATTATATAATATTATGAAAATTATAAAAGTATTAATGAACAACACATGACGACTTATGATTAGATGAAACTATATTATATATGATTATATATGTTATATAATAATTACATTAAATAATGACACATATCACTCCCATATGAAAAATAGCTATTTTTATTATGTTATATATGATTTCTTTTGTCAAAAAAAAAATAAATAAATAAAGAGTTATTATATTATTATATATTATTGTATGATTATTTTTTATGTATTAAATATAATGACACATGTCAACTTCTGATTTAAAAAGGGTTGTTATTATATTATTATATATGATATAATATGATATGATATACATGATTTCATGAAAAGTTGAATACATGATTATGTAATATATCTTATATAATCTTATTTTATAAAACAAACCAATAACAAATTACTTCACTTTCACTTCCAAAGATTAACTTCTTAAGTTACCCTTATCTACATAAGCCTTATTTTGACAGATATTTTGCAATTGAACCATCACTGCTATTTGATATATACCTCAAGAAACCTAAAAAATTGGCGAATCCAGTCATTAATCCTCTATTTGGCAAGATTCCTGAAGACATATCAAAACGACATATTTTCTATGAATTCATTTTGGTAGATACAGACTCAGTCTACGATATATTTTTGACAAAATTGACAAAGAAAAATTGATTTTTCAAAAAATCAAGCCTTGCAAAATTATAACTCTTGACCAATGGGGAGGAGATCCCAAAGAGAAAAGAAAATTTTCAAGACCATTCCATGTTTCTAACTACTCTTATTGGGATTATATAGATTCATGGACACAAATTTTATATGGGCAAAACCCAGGCAACTCCTTGTCCTGGTTTATATATTTTGACAAAGATTTTCTCCTTCATATTCCTTTTTGGTTCTTAGAGTGGTAGGACAAATATGGCCCAACTATTGATCTCTTTCCACCTATTGTTAAAGAGGGATATGCCTATTGAACGACTTATCTTTCAAAACCCAAAGATTGGGATTTCATACCAGACTTATTACTTTTCTTCACACATTTTAGCCTGACTTGGATTTTGATGCTTGAATATGCTATCAAGGATAAATTGATTGGAAATGTCAACATTCCTTACTTCGGTAGGCAGACAAAAGTCAAATGGTGGAGTGGCATGAATATTGCTCAACATGGCAAAAACTGATTTCCACCTGGTTTGAAGAAAATCCCACTTTATGCAATAAATCACCTAACCAACCCCAATCCTTAATGGCCAAAGCACAATATCAGGCCAGAATTGCTACTGCAAGCGCCCCTGAAAAATTAAGAAAAATAGCTCGTGAAATGGAGAAGACAATGGCAAACATATCTCAAAAAGATTCGGGATCAGAAAATCAAGATGATGATGATGATCTCCTTGGAAATGAAGATGACCCTATAAAAGTAAACATCTATTTTTGGATCCTTTAATATGTTCAATAGTAAAATCGAATGCAGATAATAAAGCTTGCAATCTGGCAAATATCTGTTTTGAAGCAAGATTTTTGACATCTTTTTTCAAAATAAATTTTGCAGACTAGCAATCTACTTTCAAAAAAAAAAAAATTGATTTATCAAATCATCTTGTAATTTTTGTAAAGTTAACACGATTGCTAAAATTTCTTTTTTAACGGCAGAATATTTTTGTTGAGTGTCATTCCAAGATCAAGAAACATATCTAACAAGGTATTCTTTTTCATTAATAGTCTGTTTGAGGATTCCCCCAAACCCTAATTTAGAAGCATCTGTTTCAACTATCTTTGGAGCACTAGGTGGCAAATGGATAGACAAGGAAGTCTCTAGACATGTTCTTTTACTGTTTTAACTGCTTGTGTATGATAGCAGGTCCAAGGTAATAGGTTTTTTCTAAGTCTTTGAAATAATGGCTTGCAAACGATTCTTAACTCTTTATAGAAGTTAGCAACATAATTCAAACAACCTAAGAATTTTTGAAGCTATGTTTTGTCTTTGATTTCATTAGAAAATTTGCTAGCAAATTCTAGGCTTCGTTGTATGGGCTTGATAGTACATCTTCTGATATTGTGATCTAAAAATCTAATCTCAATCTGGAATAAGACAATTTTTGGGGCTAAGACTGCTAATCCTTGGGTTTTAAAAGTTTTCAAAAATGTATCTAAATGTTTCCAATGTTAGTCAATATTATCAGAATAGATTAGCACGTCATCAATATAAACAATGGAAAACTCAGTATAAGGATTGAAGATTTCATTCATAATGAATTGAAATTCACTAGGAGCATTTTTTTAACTCAAATGGCATAACATTCCATTCATATTGTCCAAAAGGGACAGTGAAAGCAGTTTTATATCGATCTTTTTCAGCAATCTGGATCTACCAAAATCCTGATATCATATCAAACTTTGAAAATATTTTTGCATCATAAAATCTTTTTAATAAGTCTGCTTTATTAGGTTTTGGGTACCTAATCCATTGAAGAGCTTCGTTTAAAGACTTTTAATTGATGACAAGTCTAGGAACTCCTCTTTTTATTTCGGCGTTTTTTCTAACATAAAAAGCAAGACAACTCCAAGGTGATTTGGAAGGTCTAATAAGTCCTTTTTGTAATAAGTCATGAATCTCATTCTTGCAATATTTAAGAAGTCCAGAGGTCATTTGGATAGGTCTAGCTTTAGTTGGTATACATTTTTCTGAAAAATCTTTGTTATAAAGTAAACTGACTATATGTTTCTTTTTGTCCCAAAAGGCATTAGGAAAGGAGGAACAAACTTCCTTTTCTAGGTTAATTTTAAATTCACTAATTCTTTTTGTGTCTCATGTTTCTCTATATATTTCTTTTGTCTCTCAAACTTAAGGTCATCCTTTAGCAAAGATAAATGATTCTCTTTTAGGTTGAGATTATTTATCTGTTGTTCTAGAAAGATGAAGTTATCTTTTCCTATACTGGTTTTCTTGAGAAAGTTTAATTCCCTTTCAAGGACAGGGAAACTAAAGGGAACAAAATCTTTCTTCCTAAATACTCAGTTTCTAGTCCTTCGTCTGTGGTGGTAAAAGGAGTAATAAGATAAAGGAAGGGTAGTCCTAGAATGACATTCTGAGATAACGTCTTGACCATAAGGAAACTAGAGTTATAACAAACTCCTGAATTGCAGACTCTCATATTGGTCAATTTGTAACTAATGTCTAGTTTCTGTTTATTGGCTCCATATAAAGATTCTATGGTTAATCCCACATATTTTATGGGAACCAGTCCTTCTTTGATACAGTTTTGGTCAGCTCCTGAATCAATAAGAGCATTAACCCTAAGATTGTAGTTAGAAGATATCCTAATGTCTATGTCACAATACCATTTTTGTATTCTGAAAGTTTTGGTGATATTGACTAAAGCTGCAATAGGTTCCATTTCCTTATTGCATAGAATATTAGCAAGCTCCTCTGTTGGAGGATGGGTTTTACTGGTACTAGTAGAATCAGAATCACTAGAGCTTTTAAAGCTAGGTTCGGCTTTTGGTTTGTTATTGGGTTTTTTGTCTTTTGAGATTCTAATTGTTGTTGTAATTTTTAGGTCGAAATTCTTAGTCTTTGATTTCTTTTTTGATATTCTGAATTTTTTTCTAGATATCTGGGATAGTGACTTTCCTTTGGGTATTCTAGAATCTTTGTAAAACATTCAGGTCAAAATCTAGAGCAATAGAAGAGGTTATGGGTTTTTCTTCTTCGTTTATAGGTTTTGTGGTTTTGGCAGATGGTTTAGTAATCCTTTGCTGAAATTGTCTGATGTAATTGGCTTTAAGGATAGGATCTTCAATGCTATCAATCATTCCAATTATTATAGATTAATCAAATTGATCTAAAACATTGATTTCCTGACAAGTGCATGCTTGTTTGTCACATATTTGTGAACTACTTTCACTATCTATTAAGGATTCAGAGTCTAAGTTTTCATGGACTAGTATTCTGTTATCAAGAATGAGTTCTGTTTCTCAACTACTGGTGTCAGTGTCTGTATCATATAGGGTGAATAAGTCTTTCTTTTGCTTCTTCACTAATTTCTAGTGTTTTAATTTTATTTCTAAGTTTTCTTAGTTCTAGGCAATTTTTGGCAAAATGACCCTCTTTGCCACATTTAAAACATCCTTTTGTGTTTTTAAAGGGTTTCCTAAAACCTTTGTTGTTAAAACGTTTGAAAGGTTTACGGGTTTCTGGTTGAGGTTTTTTCTTTCTATGAGATTTTGTTCTCTTGTCATGGTACTTCCTTCTACTTTGGTTAGGAAGTTTATCAAAGCCAAATTGTTCACACTAAGAACCTAGTTACTTTCTGGTGGCGAGTTTTGGTTTCTTAAGTTGGCTTTTAAGTCTAATGTCTGTATATAATTGCATAACAACAATATTGATTGTTATTATGATTTCACCATATATCCAGGTGTTGAGATCAATTTGAGACCAATCTGGACTAGCCATTTATTCCCTCATTTTATCTCTCACCTTATTAGCAAACAAGGAAGGTAGTCCAGATATAACTTTTCCTTCCAATAAGAATTCGCATTGTCAGTTCTTTGTAAAACTCTAGTAAGGAAAATATCCTTATACTACTTAAAATCACTAAGTTTTTTACACTTAAGATTTTGCAACTTGGAGTATTCTTTGTCTTGAAACCTGTTAGGGTTTCCAACGAAATGGAGGATTATGGTATGACACAAGACGTCTATACCGTCTGGTTGCGATGTCATGGTGGTATAAGATGTGGCTACAGGTGTGGTCGTTGTGGCTGTAGGTGTTTTGGGAGCATTAGTAGGAGTTCTAATGGGAGCTCTAAATAATGGTGTAGTGGTAACTACTTATTTGGTGTGGGTAATAATGTTTGCTCTGACAGTTGGTGATAAGGTATAACTCCACCATCCTAAGAGTTGTCCTTCGAAACCGGATGTAATGGAATTAATAGCATCGCTATGGGTCATGTTTTGTTTCTTGATATAAATATATCCTATGGTATACATTTGTCTAATGACAGTCATAATTTGGTATTCTGACAAGCCATCAATATTAAATTGATAACAAACATTGCCAGTATAGGCTCTATAAGGCACAGTTTCTTCATACTAAAGGTCTGGAGGTGTAGGTCTAGGATAATAAGGTTTTGTGTCATTATTATATCTGTTCTAAACATGGCTATCAACTTTAGAAGTTGTCAGTCTCTGAACCATGTTTTCTAAGTCTGAGATATCTATGTCAGATTGTGAGGCTGGTGAGATGTAACCATCAAGGGTTTGAACTTCTGGTTTGGGAATTTTGTCTAGCATGTCTTGTAACATTTTCACAAGTTCTGAATTAGTAGTAAAACTATCAAAACATTTTTCTATTCCCGTAGTGTCTGAGAATAGGATTGTTCCTAGTTCATACTCGGCAATTTTTGATTTCATCTTGTAGTCTCTTAGTGAGGGATCGCTAGAGATTAAGCGTATTGTTTGGATGATAGGGGTTTGAGATTTGTTGTTTTCAATTCTTTCTAACTGTTCTCCACTGGTGGTAAGATATTCCTTGGTGTAATTATTTTGTTTCATAACAACACTGATTTGATGTGCAGAGGCAACAACATTAGATGCTAGCTCTTCATCAAATAAGGAAAAAGGGAGGCATTCTAGATTTTTATTGTTGTTTCCACCACTACTACTTCCATATCTAATGCCTATCTCATTGTCATTTTCTGAGTTTCCATTACCATACCTAATTTCACAAATCCTAGGAGGAGGATGCATTATGGTTTCATTTCCCTTGCTAGATTTATAAGTCTTGAAGTTTTTCTGGCCTAAGACAAGGCATTGTTCTTCTAGATTATGTCTATCAGTATACCATTGAAAGAATGGTATTTCTGTTTCTAATGTCTCCACACATTTCATCCACCTAGAATGGAACTGTTTTCTTTTGTAGCTAGAGTAATTTTGTTCATCTTTCTCAGGATAGTAGTATTCTTGGGATAAATATTTTTTGTCGATATCTTTAGGGCTATTAAGAACATCTATCATTCTGATTCTAGGTTCATGATCAGGAATTTCTATGAGGACTTGGGAAGGAATTGAGGATGGTGGTCATTCATTGTCATAGACATGAACAGGCTAGGCTACTTGTTCTGGTGTTTTATAAACACCAGTTATATGAGTGGGTGGTTTTCTGGATGGTATAACTATGGGTGGGTTTCTGGTTTCCATTATTGGTGATATTATAGGTTGCCTTCTTCTGTGAATTAGGTCGAGAATTTCAGAGGTTTCACTTTGGTTTGGTCTATAACTAGGGGGTTTATAATCGAGTATTTGGTCGGCGATTCTAAGTTTGGATCTATTGGATAAGGAACGTCTTGCTGCCTAAGTCACTAGCAGTAGTAGATCTTTTTCTAGATAGGGATCTTTCTATAGGTTTGAAAGATATTCTTAAGTTACCATCTATGTCAGATATGCTTTCATCTAGGTTTGTCATAGGTGGTCTGAATGTGGGTCTATTTATTCTTTCTTTCATCCAATGATCTGGGAACTTAATTTTTTCCCATGGGATAAGAACTGGAACCATCATGCTAACGGCTTCTGATGCATTATAACAAATGATTTGGCCAGCTGGGATCTTAAGAGGAATGTAGCTAAGAATAAGTCCAGAAGATTAGACCTGATAGTGGACCTTGTAAACAAGTTTATAAGGACAGGATCCTCGTACAAACTTATAGTTATGGGTTTGGATATCAACAACTAAGTATTTTTCTTTGTGTTCATCAGCCTTAAGACTGATAGTAAAACTTGGATAACATTGAAAATAAATGGGTCCATAGGTTAGGCTTGACTCTGCTAAACCAAGTATAGATTCCTTATAATTAGTGATCCTTTTGTCACATAGACAAACAAGCATGGAATTGTTTAATCCTATTTTTTATAGAGGCTTGATTCCAATTTGGACACTACCTATGTGCATATTATTGTAACCAATTCTGTGATAGTGTTTCAGGCTACTTTTGTTAAAAAGATTGGTTGAGAAAATATTATCATCTCAAAAGTTAACATCTATATCTTTGGTTATTTGTCCCAATAAAGCCTTAAAATCTAATATTCCACTTTTCTTATAAATACTATGTTTTTCTACGTTAGGAAGTTGCCAAATACTTAAGTCCTATGTATTATCTAATATTATGAAAATTATAAGAGCATTAATGAATAACACGTGACGACTTATGATTAGATAAAACTATTATATTATATATAATTATATATGTTATATAATAATTACATTAAATAAAGATACATATCACTCCCACATGAAAAGTAGCTATTTTCATTATATTATATTAGATTCCTTTAGTCAAAAGAAACAGAAAAAAAAAAGTTATTATATTATTATATATGATTGTATAATTATTTTTTATACATTAAATATAATGACACATGTCAACTCCCGGTTAAAAAGGGTTGTTATTATATGATTATATATGATATATGATATGATTGATTATGTCATTTTATAGTTGTAAATTCAGTCAATGCATTAGATTGATGCAATTCACAATGTTAAGCCAATTACTATGAGAAAAAAAAAAAACCTCATTTAGCGAATCAAAAGTTAATAGATCATCTGGTCATTGAAACCTGACACATCTGTGAAAATTCAAATCTTAACAATCAAAATCCTAACAAAACTAGAAACGAAAAACATAAAGAAGTATATCAATTAAATTACCTTTGCAACAACTACGAATTCAAGTCTTCTACGAGCGAATTATGTAAATTTGCTTGAATTTTTAAGGTTTTATTTCTAAATTTTGTATGAGATGAGAGTTGAAGAACCCTAACTTTGATAATATATATATATATATATATATATACTGATTGTGTGATATGGTAAATGGTGAAATAATGTGTTACCTAGCTTTTAATTAAAGTGGGTCCTTTTTTAATAAGTGGTCATTCTTTTGATCTTGTGCTTGTTACTAGACTTTTTAAAAAAAAAAAATCACATGTAGATTGCTAATATAAACAAATAAAAAATGGGGGCCCTTAATCTTGGGGGGCCCCTAGGTGGTTGCCTATTGGGCCTCTCCCTAGGGTCGGCCCTATCGACTGCCTCCGTTCATGGAGGAGGCTAGCCAGTTTGTCAATCGAAGGACACCAGCCTCACGAATGGAGTCTAGCGGCCATCGAAAAGGAGGATGCCAACCTCATTCCAAATATGTTTTTTTTTTTTTTTTTTATCATTTTAAAAATAATCCCTTAGACAATAAAATTAATTTTAGGTAAAAATATAATTACAAGACATTTTAAGGCCACTCTAAAATTAGAGAGCTTTTTCTTACGATCCACAAACTATATTTTAGGCATGACCAATTTGCCTTGTGGAGGAATTTCTTGTGTGATAAATACAAAGTCGAAAAAAGGGTTTTGTTGTGGGACTGGCAAGGAGGTTCTAAGGCTTCATACTTCACGAAGGTTGTCAAATCCTTGTTTATCAAAGAGACTCCAACGGCCAATATTCTAAAGGATGGCCTGATGGTTGTGACTGGTAAAGGAAATAGGACTAGATTTTGGATTGACATTCGATGGGATGCTCTGTCTTTAAGGGAGGCCTTCCCAAAGATTTTCGCCCTCTCGTCTAATAAATGTGTTTACATTCAGGATTTTGGTTCTTGGAACAGGTCGGTTTAGGATTGGAATATTAATCTGAGAAGGCCTTTATTCGGGGTGGGAATGTGACCAATGGAATGGTTTTGTGGCAGCCATTAACAGTCTGATTATTCACAGGAATATCAATGACAGATTAGCTTGACATTTTAGCTCGGATGTCATTTTTTCCGTGAAATCCTTCCGTCACTGCATTAAAGGTTCTTTTTCTACTAGTCCCTCTCTAGAAAGCTTTTTATGGAAAGGTCATTGCCCTCATAATGTAGAAATTTTCTTGTTGCAGCTCTTCAAAGGTAGAATTTTGGTTTGTCTCAAGGTCAGAGCGTGGCTTGTCCTATTTGCGGTACTGATATGGAAACCATCAATCATCTTTTCCTTAATTGCCGATGGTCTTGGAATTTGTGGTCGAAAGTTATGGGGTGGTGGGATGTCAAAAGTGCCTGCAACTCCAACCTTGTGGATTGGTTACAAGGCTGGATTGGCTTGTGTACCTCTTGTCATAACAGAAGGGCCTGGTTCACCGCCTTCGCTGCAGTTGTTTGGATGATATGGGAGGAACGTAATTAGATCATCTTCAAAGAGATGGAGATAGATTTTTAGAAGGCCGAAGATTTGGTTAAATTCAGAATCGCATGGTGGTTCAAACATTTCAAAGGAGGATCCTTTGATCTTATCACAGCCTTACTTCTTAATATGAAAGATCTTTGTGTGGATTATTCAGCTGCAAGTGCCCCTAAGATGGAGGCATGGACCCATCATTCCTTAAATGGTCTTAAGTTTAACGTTGATAGATCGGCCATAGGGAAGCTTGGGCCAGCTAGGATTGGTGGTGTCCTTTATGATTCTAAGGGTCAAGTTCTTGGGCTCTTTTCGCTGCATGTGGGCGAGCAAGACTACAACACAGCTGAGCTAATGGCCATACACAAAGCATGTGCCCTTTGTATCTCCTCAGCTCCCTTAACCAACAGGGACATAGTCATTATCAATGACTCAACTGTTGCCATTTCTTATATTTACAATGCTGAAAGTTTTGGTAGCATTAAAAATGTCAACCTTATTTATGATATAAGGAGTTGGCTCCAGCAATTGAGAGGGATCGTTATTATTCACAACATCAGGTCTACAAACTCGTTTGTTGACTGTTTGGCTAAGTCGGGATCGAACAACAACGAGGACAAGTTGGTGTGGACACTGAACTGAAGTGGTTTTTCTGCTTTTTTGATTTGGTGATGCTCTACATTTGTGGTCTTCCCTTTTATCCATGGGTTCTATTTTTATTTTTTTTTTGCTTGTTTTGGATGCTGTCTATTGGCCGTTTTGTCTATTTTGTGCCTTGTTTGAGCTTCTTGTGGTTTGGTCTTTTGCGGTTTTGGTGCCTTGTTGGCTTCTTTCGTTTGTTCTCTGTTTTTTGCATCGCTTGCGACTCTTTATAATATAGCTGTTTCAAAAAAAAAAAAAATTACTAAACAAGAAAAAAAATATGTAAAGACATTTCAAACTAATTAAATAATTAAAAAATAAATTCTCTTCTAAATCATTAGATTGAATATTACATATTAAACTCTCTCTCATAAATCTGTTACGTATTACCATATTAAACACTCTCTCCTAATTACACTCTCTACTAATTACTCTCTCTCTCTCTCTCTCCATTTTTTTTTAAAAAAAAATATCATATCTACAAACTTTCTCGATCAATCTCTGATTAATAGTTAAAGAAAAAAAAAAAAAACTTGTGAATATTTTGGTTTTTTACTAAGTAATACATACAGTATATTAAAAAGTCAACACAAATACCTTGTTTAAAATATATATATATATACATATACATATATGAAAACTTGATTTGATTATACTCATAATTTCTAAGACTTATAAAATAATTAAAGTTCTATAGGCAATCACATATCTACAAAAGTAACAAAAAACATTTTCATATTTCGATTTTTTTTTTTTTAAATATATACATATATACGGTTCCTAAAAAAGTAAAAATCAAGCTTATTCGTAAGTTTTTTTTTTTTTTTCTTAATTGTTAGTCTTGCTTGAGAAAGAATGAAGATAGAAAATTAAAGACATGTATTGGAGGAGAGAGAGTTTAATATGGTAATTAAAAATTTACGAGAGAGTGTTTAATATGTAATATTTAATCTAATGATTTATGAAAGATAAATTTTTTTAATAATTTAATTCAAAAAAGATTACTCCTCGAATGAATCCAAAGGCTAAGATGGTTCGTCTTAACTTTTGTTAAAATAAAATGGAGTGTTTTCAGAATACGAGTGTTAAAAGATAAAAAAAAGATAATCTTGGAACAATAATAGGAAGCGTCTTTAGAATTTTTTTTAATTTAAATTTTAAGAATGAAGTGTCTTTAGAAAAGAAGTGTAAAAAGAAAAAATTGGATTGTCAAAAGAAACTCTTCTAAAATTATTAGTTTTACTTTAAATGGAAAGATGACTAAATTACCCTTATAGCATTAAGTTCCGACAATCACATTTTAACGACATGGTATGTTTGTCTTAGTTTCACCTAAATGTCAAAATTCATGTTAGATTGCATAAACATAGGGTTTGTTTGTGTGATTTTCCCAAAATTATTGAATTTCAATACAATGCATATTAGTAACTACCGTATAATAAACTATTATGTTAGCATGATCGTTTATTAAGAGGGGTGGAAATGCGAATGAAATTATATCGAAATAGGAAGTGTAATGCTATATTGTCAGTCATCAATCATCTTGAGATGGCGTTGTGAGTGAAAAATGTTAGTTACAATTTACAACTCAGCAACTCACATGATACATCATTTGGATATTAATTTAAATAAATATTTTGAACAATCTAATATTACTTGTATAGAAACAGTGAAAATTGAAGAAAATTTTTGTAGTTTCAAATTTATTGGCTTATTTGTTCACTAAAATACATTTTGAAGTAATTTGAAAATAAATGCATATTTTTAGCAACTTCCTGAATTTACCTGAATTTTACATGAATATAGGTAAACTAATTATTGATGTTTATAGAACAACAAATATGAACCACACTATTATTAATATTGCTGAAATGTTAATTTTAAATTAATAATAATAATAAAATCCGTTCAACTTTGCACAGCTTAGAAGCAGATAAACCAAGTACCAAAAAATAGGGATATACCCCACTCAAAATATTGATCAAATTTTGGCTCTTAGGACTCAACTGCATTAACAAAAAATCATCTTTATTGTCTCCTGAATACTTGCAATAACAACAAAATCATGTAGATTGAGAAGGTGTAAGCTGTATCTATGGCTACATAATTCCGGGTTAATAAACAAAAGCATTGTCAACATGATACAACTCCAGGGCTAAGAAACTCATAACTCAAAATAAGAGAAGCGAAAATGAAAACAAAATCATTCAAAGCAACTGCTTTCTACTTTCTACAGCAAAACACAACAAAAATCTCATTGGAAACTAAGTGTAAATAGCTCTTAAGAAACTCAAGGGAAATTACTTTGTTTCGTTACTCATCCCCATGTTTTATCCTCGAAGCAAGCATAACTATAGCACTCTTCAGTTTTCACTTTTACGCTTTTTCTTGGCTGGTTTACGAGTCTCTTCCCTTGATTTCTTCATTACCGATTTTTCAAGCAATTTCTGCATTAGGTAGTAAGAAAGTTTAAGTCAACTGTATATGGAAAATCCAAGAATATGTCCCTGTAAAGGTAGAATTTTGAAGTTACCTCCTTTTTCCCTGGTATATTCCTTCTATGATGGCATCTATTGTTTTTCTTTTCCTCTTTGTCCTGATTCAACGAATAAAAATAGTTAGCCTGCATGAATGTCTGACCTTAGAACCAGTCATTCGGTATCTTGGGTCACACAAAGTGAAAAGATAAAATAAAATAACTACAACCTCCACAAGAGCTACAATCGGAGCATGGTCCTCAATTTGGCCATCACTGTTGAGGATCGACTTCGACCTGTTTTCTTTTGAAGTTGCCTCCTTTTTTCCTGATATATTCCTCCTTCGCTGCCGTCTATTGTTTTTCTTTTCCTCTTTATCCTGACACAACAAATAAAAATAGTTAGCCTACATGAATGTCCAAGTGTTCGACCTTAAAACCAGTCATTCAGTATCTTGGGTCTTGCAAAGCCAAAAGATAAAATGAGATTAAAATAAAGTTTACAACCTCCACAAGACCTACAATTGGAGCATGGGTCTCAATTTGGCCATCACTGTTGAGGGTCGACTTCGACCTGTTTTCTTTTGAAGTTGCCTCCTTTTTTGCTGATATATTCCTCCTTCGCTGCCGTCTATTGTTTTTCTTTTCCTCTTTATCCTGACAAAACAAATAAAAATAGTTAGTCTATGTGAATGCCCAACCTTAGAATTTAGAACCAGTCATTCAATAATCTTGGGTCACACAAAGTGAAAAGATAAAATAACATTAAAATAAAATAACTACAACCTCCACAAGAGCTACAATTGTAGTATGCTTGTCAATTTGGTCATCACTGTTGAGGAACGACTTCGACCTGTTTTCTTTTGAAGTTGCCTCCGTTTTTCCTGATATATTCCTCCTTCGCTGTCGTCTATTGTTTTTCTTTTCCTCTTTATCCTAACACAACGAATAAAAATATTTAGCCTACGTGAATGTCCGACCTTAGAAGAACCAGTCATTCAATGTCTTGGGTCACACAAAGTGAAAAGATAAAATAACATTAAAATAAAGTAACTACAACCTCCGCGAGAGCTAAAATTCGAGCATGCAACTCTGCAGGTGTCTCCTGGTTCTCAATTTCGCCATCACTGTTGAGGATCGACTTCAACTTGTTTTCCTTCATTAATTTCTCAGATCGAGCATGTCTCTACAAGAATAAATATATCACATTAACTAACCAATGATAGGTCCATAGTTAACAGACTAATGGTTGTTTGATAGTTAACCAACAGTCAGTTTAATGAGAGTTAAGACCATTGTTGTTCTCATCCTTGTCCACATCCAACATGAAACTAATAGCACAAATTTTATGGAAAGTAAAACGTGGTTGTCTAGCATTCGTCTTTGCTACAAGTCAGGCAAATGGAAACGTCCACAATTCATGGCATTATTTTCTACTTTTTACGGAAAACACTGAAGCAAAATGGCAATTCAAAGCCAAGACAAATTTTCAGAACCTTTCAAGAGAAATAGCAAATGATGTTCAATACAAAATCAACTTGGAGTATAGAGACTAACAGAATAGCTACAGATAAGTGCAGATAAACCATATATAGTGAAATAGCAGTCATAAATAAGATGCTAAGCCAGACACTTCAACCCACCCTCTCCTCTTCTTTTGATGCAGACAATTTATCAACTTCTATGCCAAGCTATCGGACCTGAAGTGAACCAAATAAGCTACTGAAGCTAAACAAAACTAACTTAAATCTGAAAAAACCAAGCTCAAAAAGCAATCTCGACAATATTATATCATCACAACAAACTATATATATTTGAAAACGGAAGTGCATATAAACAAGTCCAACTCAATTTCATTAATAAGATAATAAAACTCCTTCAAACAAACAAAATCAGGGCCATGATCCTTACTTTATTAAACCACAAACAAAACACAAAATAACAGAAGCATGTGGAAATCCATTTAATCTATATGTGATGCCTTCAACAAGCCATCCATTACCTTGGAATTAAGATGAGCTCTCAAAAATTCCTCAGTCAAACACAAAACATTTGGGCATATCCTGCATCTGAAAACCGACTTGATTTGTAGTATACAGTCTGAAACATCAACTCTGGAATTGATCTTTGTCACTTCATTACCATGTTTACTAGAAAGTGGACTATCCATAGCGATTTCTTTGTCATTTTCAATCTCATCATCGGTTTCATATAGAACACCTGCCAATTGGCACTATGATATCAAACATCCGGAAAACAGAAAACAAATATATATATATATATAAATATATAAACATTTCTCAAAATTAACGGAGCATACATCTGATGATAAATATAAAGATTCAAAACAAAAAATAAAATAGAATCAAGAAGCAACAATTATCATCCAAAAATACACATCGTACTTGATGAGTCAACATTGACCTCATCCGCAGAGCTATCCTCACTCTCGTAACCTGGAATATTCAAAAAAATAAAAAATAAAAAAGAATATAAATGAAATTTCTTGTTGAATAGAGACAGCGACAGAGAAGACAGAGAGAGAGAGAGAGAGAGAGAGAGAGAGACGAACCGGAAGAAGTGGAGCAAGCTTCGTCATTTTGTTTCAATTCATCAACTGCGACATCATCTTCTGATTCTTCTTCTGTGGTGTGTCCTTCCAGTTCTGAATCTGATGACGATGAAGACGAATCCTCGGCACCGTCTCCATCGGCGTGTTCTACCCTGTAGAATCGTCTCTTTATCATCTCTGGTTTCCTAATTCAACGAAGAAGAGATTTCAGGGTTTTGGTTAGGGTTTTAAGTAAATTGCAAGAGTGTAAAACTAGCTAGTTTTTAAAGGACTTTATAACTCAAAACTAGCCGATATATTGATAGTGAGATGACAATATTACCCTCAACATAAAATCCCATTCAGGAATACAAGGTCCTACTATGGGCTTTTCGTGGGCTGCAAGACTAATGCACGATTACGGCCCACCATTGGAGAAGCCCATCGTCTTAAAAAAAACAATTATTGTTATGAACATATGTGGAAATTGCTAAACATAACCACTCTAAATATGGGAAATTCGTTTTTTACTACATACAAAACTTTAATCGTTAATAATCATGTTTTGAAAAAAAATTCAGTGGGTGTCCATAAATTACCAAGATGCCCCCAAATTAAAATTTCTATTTTTTTTTTTTTGTCTATTTTTCTCTTTCTCGCCGTCTTCTTCACTATGATCTGTTCATTCTTCACCGTTGTATTCGTTCTTCATCACCATCTTGCAAATCGAACATCAATGGCCGCACCATTGTTGGCCTGAAGAAAATTTCACGAAAGTTTGATGTCATAATCGGTTTGAAGATTTCACAAAGTCTCCTGAAGAAAATATCATTCATCTCATAATTTGGTTTGCTCTAAATAGGTAAGTATCATTCATTTGTTCATTAACTGAGTTGCAAATAGTTACTTTAACATGGGTTTAGCTTTAATGCATGAGTTTATGTGTGTTTTGGTGAATAATCGATTTCAATAAAACTTCAATTTTTTCCAAATGATTTCAAGTTTCTCGGGTTCGAAAACTTGAAATCTAGTATTAAAACTTGGAATGTTGACAAAACTTGAGATTTGTTTTAAAGCATGATTTCAAGTTTTATACCATAGAAAATGTGAAATGTTTAGAAAAACTGGAACTTTTATGAAAAACTTGAAATCTTACAATTTATTTTGGAAATCAATTTTTTTTTTTCAAGTAAATGGATTACAGGCTGATAATCAACTATGGTGGGCAGTGGGATGATTTACGATATGCTAGTGGTGATATATTTGTTGAGGTAGTGTCAATTCATTTAAAATATTTAGAGTTAGAGAACTTGATATACCAATTCATCAACGTGCATGTAGTGTATGTCACATACTTGGCCATAATCGCAAGACATGTCTGTTAGTTGACAACTATCAGCCTACGACGGGTAATCCCGCTAATGAAGATACTACTCATTAGTCATTTTGTATTTGTTGACCATGCTCGTTTTTGTTTTATTATGAACTTATCATGTATGAACTTATTACTATAAGTTTATGTTTTAGTATTGACTACTTTGGTTTTACGAAAAGATTTCAAGTTGTTAAAATGTTTGACATCTGAATTGTTGGTTTTTCGAGAAGATTTATAGTTGTGCTAGAGATTTAAAACATGATTTCAAGTTTTTGCCCTAGATTTAAAGCATGATTTCAAGTTTTATGCTGGAAATTTAAAACATGATTTCAAGTTTATGCCACAGATTTAAAGCATTATTTCAAGTTTTATGCTTACAATTGACCAACCATCTCATCAGGCTCCTCTTCCTATTTTCATCGTCTAATTCTTGCCACATGTTAATCAAATTATTCTCTGATGTTTGATTTGTTTTTTAAACTCATTTAGGAAAAAATCTCAAAGAAAAATCAATTGAACTCCTTTAAAGGCTTTTTATATTTGGTTTTTAGAAGGCAAGAAAGAATCCATTTTTGAATCCATTTTTGCAGGTCAAGTCTTCAAATAACAAGTTTTGTTTCAAGTCAATCTATAGGATTTTGAAATCATTAAAAAAAATATATGGGGAGTTAGTAGCACTCTAGAGTCTTTATCTGATTTAATGGAGATTTAAAGCATGATTTCAAGTTTTATGCTAGACAATTGAAATCAACAAAACCTGCTGAAATAAGAAACAAACCAGGTAATTTAGCAATTAACAAACTAGAGCCATATGAACATAAACAAAACCTGCCAAAATATAATATCATATATATATATATCTAAAATTAGCAATTTCAAAAATACAATTTAGCAACAACATAGGGAATTCTCCGGGAATAAAGTACTCAAATAAGTTTAACATCTCCGGGAATTTTTTCTCACATAAACCATGTCTTTCACCAACCTAGGGATAGTGTAAGGGATTTGAACCACTGCTGCTAGCTTCTTAATTCTCTTTGTCGTTGGCCATCTGCAATATATTAAAAAAATTACTCATTGTTTATGGTTAACAAGTTTATTTACCACAAGATTACATTTTTTTTTTTCCTTTCTAGAACAACCAGACTTTATTCAACAAGCCAAAAAGGTCACAAACGAGGAACAAAGAATAGAGAAAAAACATGATTTGCAAGTTTTTTTGCTAGAGATAAAGCATGATTTCAAGTTTTATGCTACATATTTAAAGCAAGATTTCAAGTTTATGCTACAGATTTAAAGCAAGATTTCAAGTTTATGCTATAGATTTAAAGCAAAATTTCAAGTTGTATGGCAGAGACTTAAAGTATGATATCAATTTTTAGCAACACATTTAAGTTTTAGCAACACATTTCAGTCTTCCCAACTTACTAGTTCAATTGTTGCTCGAGCTTTGAATGTTTTTGACACAACCAAGAATACATAATCAGTGAAACATGCAACAAGAAAACTGCTATACTTCGATAAAAATCTGAACATAATCCAAGTCATTCATAGACTCATATAATTCCACATTCACAGCTTCATCAAGATATCAGCTACCTTCCTTACCAATATCAAAGTAATTCAATTTTACAAATTGGCAGAACCCCTTCAAAACTCCATTGCCGGATAAACAATGGAAGCAAATCCCAATTATGTTCAGGAAATTAAACATTGGAGAAACCACTAGTGGAACCTTGAGACCAAAAAGAGCATTATATAACTTGAAAAGTTAACAAGACATTGCACTTGCACACCACTAAAGGTTTTTTTTTTTTTTTTATAACATTTCAAGTTTTTTTTTAGTTTTGAATAAAGATAAATTATGACTTAGTTACTATTTATATTTTAAATAGAAAGATCCTAACAACGGGGAACTTGAAATTCTATCATTTGAATTCGATCGATCTTTGTGAAGCTGTAGCTACATGGGAACGGGTGAGCGTGCTACACTGCTACTTAGTGTTGGATTTGTTTAAATATTACCATATGACATGTGTTGTACTTGTTTTAAATTGTTTCCTTCTTTACAATTGATTTATTATTTACTGAGTTGATTGCTCAGGTGTGAAACAGTACTACAATTTTGACCAAGGAGTTCATTGATGCTTTACCAAATGGCTGGGAGGAATGTGCATGGCGTAGGATTAATAAAGGAATACATCTGTAAGTATTCTATTAGTATTCTTAACAGAATAAAGTGAGATTAATTTATTACTTCATGTATGATGAATAACATCTGAAATGAAGAAGAGAGATAAAATAGCAATATTTGCTAGTTGCTACTCATATATACAGAGCATGAGCAAGTAGAATAAAATAATTCATAATGGTCATCCAAGCATGCTGACATTTGTATTATGACAACGACCAGACCCAAAAACTCCAAAAGAAAAACAACCCAATAACAGCACCGCCACAAGCCAAAAAGCAAAACAGAGGACAACGACTAGACCCAAAAACAAACCAAGAGGAGATCAACCATCCATGCTCCACTCCACCAAGTCCGCACCATCAAGCTGTATTCGAATTTAAGGAAAGATTTCAAGTATTAAGCAAAGGTTTCAAGTTTAGGGTTAAATCATTTGACATTTTGGTTAGGTTTTCAAGTTTGTATTCAAACGAAACTCCAAAATCCAGTCTCAATTTGTACAAAGTACTAGCCTAATGGTTGATACTTTTCTTAATGTTGAAATTGAAATTCTATCAGCCAGTTTCAGCAAAGTTCCCTTAACATGTTCTTAAAATGAAATCGAAGCGAAGAGAAAATCATACCTACAAACCGACAAATAATCTTCTCTGGCGACTGATGGAGTTTTCTCCGGGATGCGACAGCGACTAGTGGGGTTTTTTTTGGCGACGGCGACAACACTCTCTTCTTTCTCTTCTCTCTCGCTGAAAACGACTCTTCCTCTCTCTTCTCTATTTCTTGGTTTTTCCAATTTTTAATCTCCAATGTTGTTGTTTTTGGTTTTTAGGGTTTATATATCTGTGGACATTGAGGTAATTTCTCAAAAAAGTGATTATTAACAATTATAATTTCAAAAGTGATTATAAACAAAAATTTAATGTTTTGGATGGTTAGTTTTGGTTTTCTCTATGAAAATATTGCGAACTCTTCATTTTCCCTTAGAATTTGGATCTTCTGCTAATATAATCTTTTTCTTGACCTTATATAATCTCGAGTCTATAAAAGAAGCCCTCATATGTTGTATCTGTGACATGAGAAGATTTTGAGATATTAAAAAGTATCCTCTATTGGGCTATTATTCTCTCGTTTCCCTTACTTTAAGCTTATGATATTGTGTTTTTATTTTAAATTTATTATGATTAAGTTAAATTGTAGTTTTTTTTTTTTTTTGTTTTTTTATTTTATGTATAGATTTCAAATTTGGTGAAGGGAGATACGACTTAAAACCCATAATCTCAACGTATGGGTGCGAGAGGCTTACCACCAAGTCTTCTCAGCATTGTAACTTGTAAATAGTTATATATTGTAGGCAAATACATCATTTTTAACCATCTTTTAACGTTTTTCAACTAATAAGAGGGGTACGTCTATTTTGTTCACACAGAAGTTTGTTGTATTTATCATCAAAGAAAGGATATATCTAACACATTTTCTCAACTTGATATATTTGCTGCTTGTACAAACTTTGCTTCTCAATATGATGGTAAAAATCAATAAGGAGAAGGTCAATGTTGCGAACAACATGTTTAACAATTTATCTCCAAATTCTAATTGCTCGCAAGTGTACGAATCAAAAGATAGTATAGCTAGCGAAGCATAGATATCGTTCCCATAGAGACTGAATTAACCCTAAAATTCTTACTAATTAAACTAAAACTAAGTCTTAAATTGAAAACTTTAATGAATGAGAATTGATTTGTGAATTATTGACTAAGATCAGAAAATTAAAGAAAAATAATAAAAGTTCACAGCAAAGCAAAGTCGAAAATCAAATAGGGAAAACACTAGGGCATTCGATTTCACCGTAACCAATCGTACTCAATTCCTTTGGTATGTTAATTCTAATTAATTCCCCTTATTGATGATCAATTTTCCCAAATATATTTAATGGCCATGGCATCTGGTTACACTAAAAGTATTCTTACAAATTAATCCTCTATGATATCTAGATGAATTGAATTCGTAAAAACCCATTAAGTTCCATGGAAATTGTTAAGAACATCACATAAATCCTAATTGCATGTCATATACAATTAAACATTCATGGTATCAATTGCAAGAAGCAAAACTCAAGTAAAGTATGACATCTACTCTTACTTGCATCAAGTTACTTAAAAATAGATGGTGATCAAACATCCAAATTCAAGCACACATAATTAAAGCGCAGCAAAAGATACTCAATAGGGAAGAAAACTCGAAATTAACACTAACCAAATAAATCAAGTAATCATGGCTAGGCTACATCGTAGCCCTAGCAAAAAGAATTAGTTCCTCATAGTCATGAGTACAAGCCTAAGAGAAAACATAGAAGAAAATAATAATAGAACCCGGAAAATCGATGGAATGTTGCCTTGGAACTCTTCAACTTGTCTCTGCTGCTGTATATCTGATTTTTCTGCTGTAATTCCTCTTAAATAGGCATGAATTAGGTCTCCTTTTAGTTCCCTAATCAACCTCCAATAAGGCTAATTCAATGTGACTTAACATAGGAAATGCAATCCTTCTAACTTTAGGAATTTTAATCCAATCTCAACTAATCATAACAAGGAAAGTTTAGGATAAACTAAAACTAAATCAAAATGACTTTTAGGCCTTCATTAATCTTCTGAAACATAACAAATTCATCTAAGGCCTTCATTCCTGAATAGGCAGCCCGCAATGCTTTATTTCAAAAATCCAGTGTAGAAATTTTGGGCTGACCTTTGGGTAGTAAAATGGTCATAACTCCTTCTAGAAAACTCGAAATCACGAACCGTAAAATTCTACGGAAAGTTAACTTCCGTACCTTTTCAACCATATAAGGATTGAAACCCAGTTCCTTCTGAGATGATACAGTTTAATTTTTGAAGTTGACCCATCAGTAGATGTTTTCTCGGGCTTGATCGAAAATCTTCCAAATTGCTTCCAATTATCTCCTAGGACTTGAATAGCTAAGAACTAAGAAAAGAAACGTAAAATGCAAGAGTTTAACTCAAAAAAAAGCAATAAAATAAAGAATAGAGGTATAAAACATAGGCAATTATAATATTATCGGTCAACAAAGAGGAAATTCTTGAGGGAGGGGCAAAAGATGTAGAAATGACAGATGGAACAATCAGAAGATTCATTGCCAATTGTGTCAAAACACAGACATGCAACTCTTAATTGTTAGAAAAGGTTTGATCAGGCTTGGCATGGAAACTCTAATAATCAGAATCAATATCAGCATCGGTTCACACAAAGTCACTCAACTCTGGTCAATGCATCTCAAGCTCTTGTTTCTCAAAACTCTCCTACTTTGCAACACCAGAAATGATCAATAATTCTAGTTGGTATGTTGATTGTTGATGTAGAAATTTGGCATTCTCTGTACCGATCAACAATCAAATTATTTTTAATAGTATTTTTACGATGAATATATATTTGAGACTGATCACTTGAGAGGTGGTGAGATTGATTCCTTCCAGAGGTTGTTGATTGTAGCAACCAAGAAAATAAAGCTTGCACAGCAAAAGAAAAGCATGTTAGAGGATCGTCGGATTTTTCTAGCAAGCACTCTCCGACGTTAAAGTCTGATGCAACTTGAAACAATGAAGAAATAAGACCAATGTCTATATTCCAAGATAAACTGGAATCCACTAGAAAAAAGGAATACTCTTGGATGGTGTTTGGTTGGCTGGAATGTGCAAGAATAGAATGGAATGGAATCCATTCCATATGTTTGGTTGGTTAAAATCCAATGGAATGGGCATTCCATTGGAATGGTGATTCCACCATTTTGGTGGAATGGGCATTCCATCCAAAAACCAATGGAATGCCCATTCCATTCCAAACTAAAAAATTTATTCCATAAAAGTCCTCATATGCACAAACTACATTCCAAAAATACCCCTCTTTCTAAATATAATATATTATCATTATATATTATATTAATGATATATAATATATATAATAATATAATATATATGTACTAGACAAGATAATATAGAGCAAAAGTAGAAACATAAATGGATGTGTTTGAATTAGAATTAAATCAATAAAAATAATATTAGATATATGAGCAATTATAAAAATAACAATACTTACAATGCTAATATAAGTCTGAAAATAATTGATGAACAATGAAAATATAGGAAATAAGTCGCAAACTTTATTGTAGAATCGGAATTTTTACAAAAGAGAGGGGAAAGATTACAGAGGAAAGTTTGAGAGGGGCGATTACAAAGAGGGAGAATGATCTGAAAACTGAACTTAACTGAGACTACCCCAAGCTATCCTTATATAGGATAGTTAACTCGGGTTATAAGATCGACCATGGTAAAGCTGACCATGGTAATTAACATCATTATTACTATAGTTGAATTATAATGGATCTGGTATTCTCTGGTGCTGGTTTGTCTTCATGCTGCCAACACAATTTTGGTTCTCATCTTCTGCCAATACATTTACTTGTTACATTTTTTTTGTCTTCATATACTGACATTTTGTCAATAACCGATACAATAGTTGATAGTGACATGAGTCACGAGAACTGGTAGTGGATTCCATGTTCTCTAAGGATAAGTCTGGTGAATCTGACTAGGCTAAAGCCTTTGCTGAGGTAATAAGTCATGTCCAAAATAGCTATTTGCTTCTATAGGTTCGTCTTTATTTTCAAGGAGATCATCATCATCATCATCTTGATCTTGATTTTGTGATCCCAAATCTTTTTGAGATATGTATGCAATTGTCTTCTCCATCTCACTAGCTATTTTTCTCAATTCTTCAGGGGTGCTTGCCGCAGCAATTCTGGCCTAATATTGAGCTTTGGCCATTAAGGATTGAGGTTGGTCAAGTGATTTATTGCATAAAGTGAGATTTTCTTCAAACTAGTTGGCAATCCGGTTTTTGTCATGTTGAACAATATTCAAGTCACTCCACCATTTGATCTTTGGCTGCCTACCGAAGTAGGGGATGTTGACATTTCCAATCAATTTAACCTTGATATCATATTCAAACATCAAAATCCAAGTCAGGCCTAAATGCGTGAAGAAAAGTAACAAGTTTGGTATGAAATCCCAATCTTTGGGTTTTGAAAGATAAGTCGTCCAATAGGCATATCCCTCTTTAACAATAGGTGGAAGGAGATCTATAGTTGGATCATATTTCTCCCACCACTCTAAGAACCAAAAAGGAATATGAAGAAGAAAATCTTTGTCAGAATATATAAACTAGGATAAAGAGTTGCCTGTGTTTTGTCCATATAAATTTTTTGTCAATGCATCTACATAATCCCAATAGGAGTAGTTAGAAACATGGAATGGTCTTGAAAATTTTCTTTTCTTGTGGTGATCTCCTCCCCACTGGTCAAGGGTTATGATTTTGCAAAGCTTGATTTTTTGAAAATCAATTTTTCTTTGTCAATTTTGTCAAAACATCATAAAGGTAGACCGAGTCAATGTCTACTAAAATGAATTCATAGAAAATATGTCGTTTTGATATGTCTTCAGGAATCCCGCCAAATAGGGGATTAATGACTGCATCTGTCAATTTTTTAGGTTTCTTGAGGTAAGTGTCTAATAGTAGTGAAGGTTCAATTGTAAAATATCTGTCAAAATAGGGCTTATGTAGATAAGGGTAACTTGGGAAGTTAATCTTTGGAAGTGAAGGTGAGGTAATTTGTGATTGGTTTGTCTTGGCAAGCTTGTCTTGTTTAAAAGAGTAGGGACTAATATGAGAAGAGGTAATAGTTTTAAATGATGGGAAATCTGATGGGGATTCTAATTTTAGTGAGGAAAAACTATTTGTCATTTGTAATGGGCTTGCAATAGGAGGCTTGGAGGAGGATGTTTGGCCTGGTGATTAGGGTGTACTTGGTTGAGATAACAGGGTCAGGCATACTTATCTTTGTGACTTGGTTTTGGGTTATGATAAGTCGGTACTATTGATAAGTCTGATGATGAGTCAAATGATAAGTCAGGTCTAGGGGTAGTGGGCCTGGGGCCTCTAGGCTTGCTTCTGCTGTTACTCATTTTTTCCCTACAAAAATTCCTTGGTCAAGAAATCTGATAAGCTATTTTTGGATCCTTTAATATGTTCAATAGTGAAATCGAATGCAGATAATAAGGATTGCCATCTGGCAAGTATCTGTTTTGAAGCAAGATTTTTAACATCTTTTTTCAAAATGAATTTTGCAGACTGGCAATCTACTTTCAAAACAAATTTTTGATTTATCAAATAATCTTGTAATTTTTGTATAGTTAACACGATTGCTAAAAAAATTTTTTTAACAGTAGAATATTTTTGTTGTATATCATTCTAAGATCCAGAAACATATCTAACAAGGTATTTTTTTTTCATTAATAGTCTGTTTGAGGATTCCCCCAAACCCTAATTCAGAAACATCTGTTTCAACTATCTTTGGAGCACTAGGGTGGCAAATGGATAGACAAGGAAGTGTCTGGACATGTTCTTTGACTGTTTTAACTGCTTGTGTATGCTGGTCTGTCCAAGGTAAAAGGATTTTCTAAGTCTTTGAAATAATGGTTTGCAAACAATTCTTAACTCTTTATAGAAGTTAGCAACATAATTCAAACAACCTAAGAATCTTTGAAGCTGTGTTTTGTCTCTGATTTCATCAGGAAATTTGCTAGCAAACTCTAGGCTTCTTTGTATGAGTCTAATGGTATCTCTTCTAATATTGTGACCTAAAAATCTGATCTCAATCTAGAATAAGACAACTTTTGGAGCTGAGACTACTAATCCTTGGGTTTTAACAGTTTTCAAAAATATATCTAAATGTTTCCAATGTTGGTCAATATTATCAAAATAGATTAGCACATCATCAATATAAACAATGGAAAATTCAGTATAAGGATTGAAAATTTCATTAATAATGCATTAAAATTCACTAGGAGCATTTTTCAACCTAAATAGCATAACATTCCATTCATATTGTCCAAAAAGGACAGTAAAAGAAATTTTATATCGGGTTTTTTCAGCAATCTGGATCTGCCAAAATCCTGATTTCATATCAAACTTAGAAAATATTTTTGCATCATAAAGTCTTTTTAATAAGTCTGCTTTATTAGGTATTGGGTACCTAATCCATTAGAGAGCTTTGTGTAAAGACTTGTAATTGATGACAAGTCTAGGAACTCCTCTTTCTATTTCGGCGTTTTTTCTAACATAAAAAACAGGACAACTCCTAGGTGATTTGGAAGGTCTAATAAGTTCTTTTTGTAATAAGTCCTAAATCTCCTTCTTGCAATATTCAAGAAGTTCTGAGGTCATTTGAATAGGTCTAGCTTTAGTTGGTATACCTTTTTCTAAAAAATCTTTGTTATAAGGTAAGCTGACTATATGTTTCTTTATGTCCAAGAAGGCATTAGGAAAGGAGGAACAAACTTCCTTTTCTAGGTTAATTTTAAATTCACTAATTCTTTTTTTGTGTCTCAGGTTTCTCTATACGTTTCTTTTGTCTCTCAAACCTAAGGTCATCGTTTAGGAAAGATAAATGATTCTCTTTTAGGTTGAGATTATTTATCTGTTGTTCTAGAAAAATGGAGTTGTCTTTTCCTATACTGGTTTTCTTTAGAAAGTTTAATTCCATTTCAAGGACAGGGAAAGTAAAAGGGAACAAAATCTTTCTTTCTAAATACTCAGTTTCTAGTCCTTCATCTGTGGGGGTGAAAGGAGTAATAAGATAAAGGAAGGGTAGTCCTAGAATGACATTCTAAGATAATGTCTTGACCATAAGGAAACTAGAGTTATAACAAACTCCTGAATTGCAGACTCTGACATTGGTCAATTTATAACTAATGTCTAGTTTCTGTTTATTTGCTCCATATAAAGATTCTGTGGTTGATTCCAAATATTTTGTGGGAACTAATCCTTCTTTGATACAATTTTGGTCAGCTCCTGAATCAATAAGAGCATTAACCCTAAGATTGTAGTCAGAAGATGTCCTAATGTCTATGTCACAATACCATTTTTGTATTCTGAAAGTTTTGGTGATATTGACTAAAGCTGTAATATGTTCCATTTCCTTATTGCAGAGAATATTAGCATGTTCTTCTGTTGGAGGATAGGTTTTACTGATACTAGCAGAATCAGAATCACTAGAGCTTTTAAAGCTAGGTTCGACTTTTGGTTTGTTTGTTGGTTTTTTGGTTTTTTGAGATTCTAATTGTTGTTGTAGTTTTTGGATCGAAATTCTTAAGTCTTTGATTTTTTTTTTTTGTTGATATTTTGAATTTCTTTCTGGAGATCTGGGATAGTGACTTTTCTTTGGGTATTCTGGAATCTTTGTAGAATATTCTGGTCAAAATCTAGGGCAATAGAAGAGGTTATGGGTTTTTCTTCTTCGTTCATTGGTTTTGAGGTTTGGGCAGATGGCTTGGTAATCCTTTTCTGAACTTGTCTAATGTAATTGGCTTTAAGGATAGGATCTTCAATGCTATCAATCATTCAAATTATTAAAGAATAATCCGATTGATCTAAAACATTGATTTCCTGACAAGTGCAGGCTTGTTTGTCACAGATTTGTGAACTACTTTCACTATCTGTTAAGGATTCAGAATTTAAGTCTTCATGGGCTAATATTCTGTATCAAGAATGGGTTCTATTTCTCCACTATTGGTGTCAATGTCTGTATCATAAAAGGGTTTGGATAAGTCTTTCTTTTGCTTCTTCACCAATTTCTCGGGTTCTAATTTTTTTTTAAGTTTTCTCAGTTCAGGGCAATTTTTGGCAAAATGTCTTTCTTTGCCACATTTAAAACATCCTTTTATATTTTTAGAGGGTTTCCTAAATCCTTTGTTGTTAAAACCTTTGAAAGGTTTGCGGGTTTCAGATTGAGGTTTTGTTTTCTTGTCATGGTATTTCCTTCTACTTTGGTTAGAAAGTTTATCAAAACCAAATTGTTCACACCAAGAACCGAGTTTCTTTCTGGTGGTGAGTTTTTGTTTCTTAAGTTGGCTTTTAAATCTAATGTCTGTACATAATTGCATAGCAACAATATTGATTGTTGTTATGATTTCACCATAAGTCTAGGTGTTGAGATCAATTTGGACCAATCTTGACTAGCCATTTGTTCCTTCATTTTATCTCTCACCTTATCAGCAAACAAGGAAGGTAGTCCAGATATAAACTTTTCCTTCTAATAAGAATTCACATTGTCAGTTCTCTGTAAAACTCTAGTAAGGAAAATATCCTTATACCACTTAAAATCACTAAGTTTTTACATTTAAGATTTTGCAATTTGGAGTATTCTTTGTCTTGAAACCTATTAGGATTTCCAACGAAATGGAGGATTATGGTATAACACATGACATCTATACCATTTGATAGCGATGTTATGGTGGTATAAGATGTGGCTGCAGTTGTGATTGATGTTTCTAGAGCATCCGTAAGAGTTCTAGTGGGAGCTCTAAATAATGGTGTAGAGGTAACTACTTCTATGGTGTGGGCAATAATGTTTGCTTTGGCTGTGGGTCATAAGGTATAACTCCATCATCCTAAGAGTTGTCCTTCAAAACCGGATGCAATGGAATTAACAACATCGATATGGGTCATGTTTTGTTTCTTGATAAAAATATATCCTATGGTATACATTTGTCTAATGACAGTCATAATTTGATATTCTGACAAGCCATCAATGTTAAATTGATAACAAGCATTGCCAGTATAGACTCTATAAGGCACAGTTTTTTCATACTGAAGGTCTGGAGGCGTAGGTCTATGATAATAAGGTTTTGTGTCATTATTATATCCGTTGTAAACATGACTATCAACTTTAGAAGTTGTCAATCTTTGAACCATGTTTTCTAAATCTGAGATTTCTATGTCAGATTGCGAGGCTGGTGAGATGTAACCGTCAAGGGTTTGAACTTCTGGTTTGGGAATCTTGTCTAGTCTATCTTGTAGCATTTTCACAAGTTTTGAATCAATGGTAAAACTGTCAAAATATTTTTCTATTCCCATGGTGTCTGGGAATAAGATTGTTCCTGGTTCATACTCAGCAATTTTTTATTTCATCTTATAATCTCTTAGTGGAGGATCACTAGGGATTAAAGGTATGGTTTGGATGGTAGGGGTTTGAGATTGGTTGTTTTCAATTTTATCTAATTGTTCTCCAATAGTGGTAAGATATTCGTTGGTGTAATTGTTTTGTTTTATAACAACACTGATTTGATATGCAGAGGCAGCAGCATTAGATGCTAGCTCTTCATCAAATAAGGTAAAAATGAGGCATTCTAGATTTTCATTGTTGTTTCCATTACTACTACTTCCGTATCTAATGCCTATCTCATTGTCATTTTCTAAGGTTCCATTGCCATACCTAATTTCACAAGTCCTATGAGGAGGATGCATTCTGGTTTCATTTCTCTCGCTAGATTTATAAGTCTTAATTTTTTTTTCTGGTCTAAGACAAGGCATTGTTCTTCTAGATTATGCCTATCAATATACCATTGAAAGAATGATATTTCTGTTTCTAATGTCTCCACACATTTTATCCACCTGGAGTGGAATTGTTTTTTTTTTTTTTTTTTTTTTTTGGCTAGAGTAACTTTGTTCATATTTTTCTCTCATGATAGTATTCTTAGGGTAGTAATATTCTTGGGATAAGTAATTCTTGTCGATATCTTTAGGGCTATTGAGAACATTTATAGTTCTGATTCTTGGTTCATGATCAGGAATTTCTGTAAGGATTTGGGAAGGAGTTGGGGATGGTGGTCCTTCATTGTCATAGACATGAATTGGCTGGGCCACTTATGGTGTTTTATAAACACCAGTTATATGAGTGGGATGTTCTCTAGATGGTATGACTGGGTCTCTGGTTTCTATTACTGATGATATTATAGGTTGTCTTCTCCTATGAATTAGGTCGGGAATTTCAGAAGTTTCACTTTGGTTTGGTCTATAACTAGGAGGTCTGTAGTCGGGTATTTGGTCGGCTATACTAAGTCTGGATTTACTGGAAAAGGAATGTCTTGCTGTTTGTAAATCACTAGCAGCTGTAGATCTTCTACTAGATATGGATCTTTCTATAGGTTTAAAAGATATTCTTAAGTTATCATCTAGGTCAGATATACATTCATCAAGGTTTCTCATAGGTGGTCTGCATGTGGGTTGATCCATTCTCTCTTTCATCCAATGATCTGGGAACTTAATTTTCTCTCATGGGACAGGAACCGCAACCATCATGTTAACAACTTCTGATGCGTTATAACAAATGGTTTGGCCAACTGGGATCTTAGGAGGAATGTAACTAGGAATAAGTCCAGAAGATAAGACATGATAGTGGACCCTGTAAACAAGTTTATAGGGACAAGTTTCTCTTACAAACTCATAGTTGTGGGTTTGGATATCAACAACTAAGCATTTTTCTTTGTGTTCATCAACCTTGAGATTGATAGTAAAATTTGGGTAACATTGAAAATAAATGGGTCCATAAGTTAGGCTTGACTCTGCTAAACCAATTATAGATTTTTTATAATTGATGATCCTTTTGTCACTTAGGCAAACTAGCAAGAAATTGTTTAATCCTATTTTTGATAAATGTTTGATTCCGATTTGGACACTACCTATGTGCATATTGTTGTAATCAATTTTGTGATAGTGTTTCAGGCTACTTTTATTAAAAAGATTGGCTAAGAAAATATTGTCATCTCGAAATGTAACATCTATCTCTTAGGTTATTTGTCCCAATAAAGTCTTAAAATATAAGACTCTACTTTTCTTATAAATATTATGTCTTTCTACATTAGGAAGTTGTCAAGCACTTAAATCCTTGTCAGTCCAATTAGTCTCATAGTTTGCTATAGATTGTCATTTAATACTATCTTCTTTGTCAGGTTCTAATTCGGATATAAAACTACTTGCAGACATGATGAAGAAAAATAATGAAACTTAGATCAACACTAGGTTTTAACTCACAGTGTGTCTGTAGGTCTGCCTAATGCCCTCTTGGTAACTACTGACTTTTGCACCTAGAAAATTGATCTAAATCAATCCTTCTTCTTTAAAAAGTCTTAATATATGTATTATATATTATATTATTATATATAATATTATTATAATATATATAATATATTAATATATTATATTATTATAATATTATATAATTATATATATAATTATAATATTATATAATTATATATATAATATATACTTTTATATTTTATTATTATTATCGAAAATACATATTATATATTATATATAATAATATATAATATTCGTATTATATAATATATAATAATATTAATATTAATAATATTAATATTACATATAATATATCATGCTATTATGAATGTTTTATAATTAGGGGTATTTTGGTCAAAATATAGTTAATTCTATTCCATTCAGTTGTTAACCAAACAAAATAATATTGATTCAGATGTTAATTTTAAAGTCTCAACCAAATAAAGAAATTAGTTTTCCATTCTCATTCCCATTACCATTCCGATTACTATTCTGCCATTTAATCAAATGTGACCTTAAGAGGAATTATGAATTTTATTTGATAATAGTTTATTACTATTTAAAATAAATGAAACTCTAATCCTTGTTGAGCAAGGAAACAAGCCAAATTTGGGGAAAATTACCAAAAATAGCAAAATTGAGATAATAGAGGAAACAAATAATACTAAAGTCCTAAATCAAAGTATAATTGACGGTAGACGATTATAACTTATAACACTCGACTTATTACCAAAACAAAAGTTTCCTAAAATGGCAAAAGGGGCAATTACAGGGCTTAAATAATGGAATTTGACCGAAAAAAGGTCGCGCCTCACTGCCGAAGGCTCCAAAGGCGGTGATTAATTAATTAATCGTCGTTTCACTTCAACCGTGAAAGTTTCATGCAATTCCGACTCCATCACCAAAATTCATTTATACTTGAATATCCATTGGTCCATCGAAGTCATGAAGGACTCATCCACCTGTTCTAAATCAAAGTCATAACTTGAAAATTTTTATAATATTGGAAAGTATTTCTCTAGGTATATATGTATATATATATATATATATATATACACTTACCTTGAGGGAAAAGCTAAGGCCGGCCCATGGGGGCAATAAACCCAACATTTTGCTAGGGCCCCCAAAAAGTCCAATCTACTTCTTCATCTTTAATAAAATTAGGAGCCCCAAACGATTCAATCTACTTCTTTATCTTTTACAAAATTATAGGGCCTCATGTCTAATCTATTTAAGTTTAAGAATGACCTAATCTCAAACATTTCTTTACTTTTATTTGTTAAGGCTCAATTATTTATATCTAATTCAATTTAATAAAAATAAATATCAAAGCCCAATTGAATTCTAACATATCAGACTTAGTTTGACATTGTTTGAGTCAAAATTGTATGAGTCCAATTGAATTTTTTTTTTTTTTTTTTTTATAGAAAGAGAGTCCAATTAGTAATCTTGATGGTAGTAGTATAATTAGGCCCAGTTTGACATTACTTCCCTAGCTGCTTTTGGAGCCAAAATTGATTCCAGACCAATATAGGGTGTTTGGAAAAATATTGGGGAAGTTCTTTTGGCCACTTTTAGCTTCTCCCAATTGAGTTTTTGAAAAGCTACAATTTGTAGCTTTTGGACTTCCGCTTCTGCTTCTCAAAAACGCGCTATAGTGATTTTTAATGAAATTTTACTTTCCTATTTTATCTTTGCCTTTCATGAAAATTTACCAAATAACAAAATCAAACCTCTATCAATCTTCCATCCATTCTAAAAAGATAATTAAGCAAAACAAAAAAGTGAATTGTTTATTAAAAAAAATCACTAAAAGAGAACCTCGTCTTTGAGCATGTGAAGTAGAGTCATTTTGCTGGCATTATCGAGACCTAAAACAATATCTTTGCTTCTTTTTCCCATAGACCCATAGTCACAAGGATTCCATAGAACCAATCAATCAAAAACATTTTCTTTTTTGTTTTGTATAACTTGTGTTTGGATGTGTAGAAAATCAGAGAATAAGTTGAGAGAAATCGAGAGAGTGAGAAAAAAGAAGAAGAAGAAGAAGAAAGAAGAAGAAGATCTGGAAAACTTGATTTTTTCCAAGTTTTTCTTTGATTTTTTCTTTTCAGAAAGAAGAAGATATGATGTTTTTTTTTTTTTAATTTTTACTTGGTATTTGATTTTTGGAAAAGTAAAACGTATTGAAAGAAGAAGAAGAAGACCTGGATATATATATATATATATATATTTCTAATTGATGGTTATATATGTATATTCCTAGCTAACACCAATTGATTTTTCAATTCCTAATTGATGATAAGATAATTGTATAGATATATATATATATATATATATATTTTCCTATCAGTGCATCCTGATAGAATTATATAAGTACATTGAATGTGAGCCACTCGTTTTACATACTTTGACTTGATATGTATGCACTTGTCAAATCACTGTTATAAATGAGTGACTCACATTCAATATCCTGATAAAGTTATATGATGATGCATTGATAGGAACGGGACTGTATATATATATATGTCCACATCATTTTCTTTGTACTTGTTATCCACAAATATTCACTAAAACACTAAAAGAAAAATCTAGGAAATGGTTGATTTAAGAAAACAAAATGATGATTGGATCAATATTCAATTTTGTCTTTTCTAGTAATTTTGTACAGTCACAACACTTTTACTTACGATTTACCAAACACTTTGGAATTGCTTTTGGTTCTCACGACACTTTTAAAAATCAGTTTACCAAACACTCAGTTGATTCTTCCCACAACAAATCCAAAAGCAATTCTCCCCACAGCATATCCAAAAGCAATTCCCCCCACAGCACAGCAAAGCCAAACTGGGCCTTAGTAAATTTGCACTTCATAAAGCAAGAAAAATAGAAATGTAAACAATGTTTTGTTTTTAGAGGAAATAGGGGTATATAGCACTTTTCCAAAATGGATTTGTGCAACTACAACCACTTTAATAACTCATATTTTATTAGCACCAAAGTATGTGATGAGACCAAAATGCCTCAACTTGCAAATTTTTCTATCTTTCTTCCATTCTCCCAGACTCTCTCTCCCTTTCTCTCTCTCTCTCCCTCTCTCTCTCTAGAATGAACACTTGTGATTTTGGTCAAATTCGACGAATCCACTAGCTAAAAGTGAAAATTCGACGAACGAACTCAAATTTGTTTTGTTGATTTTGTAATATTAATTTCGTTTGTATTGATTTTGAGTTTTTATTGTGAATTTGTTGTCAATTTTGATATGAATTGTGAGTTTATTGAATCTGAATGGAGTTGTTTGAATCTGGAATTTGTGGGTCTGCGTTTGGGTTTGTCAAATCGGAGAAAATGAATAGTAGACGAAGTTGGGATTTTTCACACTTATTCGAGACTTATTTGTTACATTTCGAGACTTATTTATGAATATTCAGAACTTGTTACGCTTATTCGAGACTTAATTTATGAATATCTGAGACTTATTACACTTATTCGAGACTTAATATATGAAGACTTATTTGCTCCATTTTCGAGACTTATTTTTTGAATATTCGAAACTTATTCATGAGTTTTCGAGACTTAATATTGCGTTTCGGGACTTATTACATGTTCTTCCGAGACTTATTCTGTTCGACCTCCATTGATGGTGATAGTGACGATCTGACGACGGCGTCGGTTGACTCCGGAGATAGTTGGATCTGGAAGATCAAACAACGCTGAGTTCGTTGGCACCATCGTTTCATCAGATTCGCGACGGAACGTCATAGATCGGACGATGAAGTTTTGCAGCGGTTTGGGTTTGACTTTGTTTCTCTCTCCACACAATTTGAAACTGAAAATGGATACTTCTGTTACAACGGGTGGCGCATGACGGACATTTTGCTGGTGGTTTTGTCGATCAACTCGCCGGTCGACGGTGGTACCTCCATTAAAGCTCCATCAATGGAGGTTTTGGGAAAAATGAAAAAGAAAGAAGGTGAAGGACACATAGGAGAAAAGAAAAGAAGCTGGGGGATATTTTTGTCTAAATTCCATTTTTTGTGCTATTAAAACAAGACTTATTAATGTGGTGCTATTTGCACAAGTCTTCCTCCAAAAAGTGCTATTTAATTTTTGAACCCTTTGTTTTTATGTTTTTATGTTTTTAGATACGATTAAATCTTTTTTATTTTAATTTATGTGTATTAAATTGTATTTGATAAATAAAGAATTATTTATTAAAAAAAAATTTATGTTAATGGCAATAATTTTATATAGGGCCCCAATTTTTCTTAATATCATAAAATCTCTCTGGACCCTAAAATGTCTGAAGATGGCACTGATCCCAAGAGCTAATTCGTTAGGGCCCTTTATGATTTATTGCCTATAAAATACATATTTTCAGCATCTATTGTACATATGGAGAAAATCTTGGCTGGGACGGTCCTATACATGTGGCCATGGGACCATGGGACCGTCCCAGCCAAGATTTTCTCGTACATATGTTATTTAATGAACATATTGTCGGATGAATCATCCATCTATATTCATTCTTTATTGCCCCTGCAATCATAGATGTTTAAGTTGATTTTACAACCACATTTAACCATTTAATTTTTTTGTCTCGTTTGATTGAAATGTATTCAACTTCTAGTTATCAGCATGAGTTGAATTTTACAACTCATGTTTTGTCAGCATGTCTTATTTTTCCTGCAATCTACAATGCTGTTATGACTTTATTTTTACTTTTACTGCATCCTATATATAGCTGTCATACCATATCTTTTGCTTTATTTCATGACTTTTATTTTTATTTTTACTGAATTCAAGTTGCAATTGATGACGTTTGTCTTTGGTGTTTAAGGACAAGAAGTGGGGGAAGATTTTGCTTCGTTGAGCACTCAAGGATGGACTTTACGTTCTTAACTAGGAATTTTGATTCTATGTTGACTTGATTTTTATCTATATAATTTTCCATATCTCTATCTCTATTTTGCTTACAATTTTCCACTCCAATCAGTACGCCGCGCCACAAACAGCGCAGTCTCTCTGCTCTGCGCCACTTCGATTGGTTTTTTTTTTTTTTTTTTTTTTTTTTTTATTTCTCAATTTTTACTTATTCACATACCGATCATTATTCAATAAAATCTATTACGATCGTATCTCTTATTTAACAGTTTTGTGATTTCACAGTTTTACCCCTATTAAATCAAATGTAATCCAATTATATTCTTTTAATTATCTAATGCTTTTGGTTAATTTATATATATTTTTTAATTTAATTATTATTTATATTAATATTTATAAGCGACTAAAATTAAGTATATAATAAAAAAATTACTAAATGACATTGAAAAAAAAAGCACTAAATTGAAAACAAAACAATTAAAGCAACACACAAAATTAAATGATGATTATATTTACTTTTTTTGTGTTTTTTATTTCTTTTATGAAATGTAATATCGAAGTTCAATTAATAATAAATGCAATATTTTAGTTAATTAAATTTAATTTCTTAATTACTAATTTATTAATTTCTTAACTTTTCGTAATATCATGTTAATTTCTTGACTTATCGTAATATAATGTTAATTAAGGGGTGAAATGTTAATTGTTGAGAAATAATTAAAAAAAAGGGAATATTTAGGTAATATTCTTTTTAAAGTAAGATTTGGTGCAATGGATTAGAGTTGGAAAAAAAAAATTGATGTAGAAGTTGTTGCATTTTGTTGTAAAGTTGTAACAAACTAGTTCAATGGGTTGAAGATTGTCTTAATGCTAGTTTTATTTTTAATACCTTGTATTGATCAAGCAAATAGTATGTAAATAGCAATAAGTTTAATGTTGCTATTACTAATAAAACTGTTTCTGATATTTGGCATGCCAAGCTTGGGTATCGATCTCTTTCGATTCTTCAAAGGATATTGAAAACTTTGCATTTAAATTCAAATTTTCAAGCAAAGTTCTTTTTATGATTCTTGTAAGCCAAAAACAAGATTCCTCTTGAGCTCATTTACTCAAATTTATGGGGACCATCTGTAAGTAAGTTTTGATTAAAACTAATCAACATGCATATGCACATAATCAATCTGAATCTTAACCTAAACATGTTTCTATATCATGATTAATCCAAACCCTAATTACATATTAATAACTCATATCAATTCAAGAGAAAAGGGAGATAATAGAAAGCGGAAGCGTACCTGAATCCATTGCCGGAGTTGGTGGACAGATTGTGATCTTCCAAATTATCACGATCTATATGAACCCTAAATTTGTTCTCTGTTTCTCTGTTGATGGGGATACAGACAAACTGAAAAAAGATCATGTAATTTGGAGATCATAACCCTAATATATAATAAGATAGATTATTATAGGTTTTACTATTTCTAATTCGGCCCCTCATCAAATTAGATATAGCATTCTGGTATCTACACATTAATTCCATAACAATTATACCCTTAAGCCTTAATACTTTAAATCTTAATTAGATCACTTTAATTTAGGCTTAACTAAAGATAGCATAACACATTTAATATTTACATGTGTTAAATGTGTGGCCTACATGATGGAATTTTCCAACAATCTCCCACTGGGCCACATATGTAATTATACAAATGTGTATGACTTTATGAGCTCCAAAATTTTGCTATCACAATTTTAGGGTATATCCGAACAATCTCGTTTATTGATTATGTCGTTATAGGATCAAAGCAGTTTTCATCACATTTAGCGTGACTAAACCCATCAATGGTCACGTACATCAACACAACCAAATGACATAGATCAATCATGGATGTGTAGCATAGAAATTACATGCAATGTGATCTATACATGTCTATTTCCAACTGGTCCTACTTTATTCCTTAGTGAGATCAATACTTAACACAATGTAACAGAGTGAAATGAACTGAATACTTTATTTCTGATCAGAAAAAATATCCAAATACATAAATGCATAAGTATGTCCAAAAAATCAAACATAAAGCAATAAAATGCAAAATGATACAAACTCCCACTATAATGTGATATCCTCACACAAAATAACACCCATATGAACAGTATGCTCATGAAAAACCTTGGGTGGTAATCCCTTTGTAAGTGGATCCGCTATCATAGAGTTTGTCCCAATGTGCTCGATATCTGTCCACTCTACACTCTCTCCAAAACAACTAGGAAATTAATGTCAATATGTTTTGACCTAGATGAGCTCTTGTTGTTGTTGGAATATAGCACTACTGACTTATTATCACAATATAGTTTGAGTGGTTTTTCAATACCTTCCAGAATGTGTAGCCCAGTGACAAAATTCCGCAGCCATATCCCATGGTTGGATGCCTCATAGCATGCTACAAATTCTGCTGCCATGGTGGAAGAAGCTATGAGTATTTGTTTGGCACTCCACCAAGAAATAGCTCCACCAGCCAACAGGTATATGTAGCCTGATGTGGATCTCCTACTGTCTTGGCATCCAGCATAATCGGAGTCGGAATACCTTATGATCTCCAATTGATCCGATCTTCTATATGTGAGCATGTGATCTTTTGTTCTCTGTAAATGCCTCATAACCCGTTTGGCTGCTTTCCAATGATCCATCTCAGGGTTACTTAAATATCTGCCTAACATACCAACAATGTACGCAATATCCGGACGCGTACACACTTGAGCATACATTAGACTACCTATAGCTGATGCATAGGGAATCTTCTGCATTTCCTTAACTTCAAGGTTATTTTTAGGGTACTGATTGAGACTGAACTTGTCTCCCTTAGCGACAGGGGTGTCACCTGGTTTACTGTCCTGTATGCCAAACCTTTTAAGCACTTTATCAATATAGCTCATTTGTGATAATCCAAGAATACCCCGAGATCGATCTCATTGTATCTGCCTATATCATTTGTAGCAAGCAGTATGTCATCGACAAATAAAACCAGGGATATGTGCTTACTCCCACTGAATTTGTGATACACACAATTATCAACAACGTTTATCTCAAAACCAAACGAGATAATCACTTGATGAAACTTGTGGTACCATTGACGGGAAGCTTGCTTGAGTCCATAAATAGATTTTGTCAATTTGCAAACCATATTCTTTGGGTCTCCAGACTCAAAGTTTTCTGGTTGCACCATATAAATTGTTTCATCAATGTCACCATTGAGAAACGCCGTCTTGACATCCATCTGATAAAACTCAAGGTCAAAATGTGCAACAAGTGCCATGATTGTCCTAAAAGAGTCTTTCGTTGAAACTGGAGAGAAAGTCTCTTTAAAGTCAATCTCTTCCTTTTGGGTAAAGCCTTTAGCTATAAGACGAGCCTTATACTCTCCACATTACCTTTCGAATCTCTTTTGGTTTTAAAAATCCATTTACAACCAATGGGTTTCGCACCTTCTGGTAGTTGGACAAGTTCCCAAACCTTATTGTCTTGCATAGACTTATACTCCTCATTCATGGCATCAATCCACTTTTGAGAGTTGGAACCTTACATGGCTTGATGGAGGTTGATTGGATCATCTTCCACCATTCCAATGTCTTCCTCATGTTCCTGGAGAAATACGATAAAATCGTTTGGAATAGCATTTCTCCTTTCTTTAGTGGTTCGCCTTAATGGCAATGGTTCTTGAGGTTGTTGAGTTTGTTCCTCAGGAACAATTACCTCATTTTGAATAGGGGGTTGATCAACATTGTCTGGTTAAGGATCCGAATTTGCTTCTTGATTAATAACAGGTATAGAAACCTGCACATTGTCAAAAGCAATAGTGGGAATCGAAACCGATTCCTCCTCAAAGACAATGTCTTTAACCTTATTTCTCCCCCCAAACTTAACATCCTAAAAAAATATGGCATTTCCCGTCTCAAAAATTGACCTAAGTGTGGGATCATAAAACTTATAGCCCATAGATCGCTCAGAGTAGCCAATGAAGTAGCTGCCCACAATTTTGGAGTCCAATTTCTTTTCATGTGGCCTGTAAAGTCTTGCCTCAGCTGGACATCCCCAAATGTGAAAATGCTTTAGACTAAGCTTTCTGCTTATTCGAAGCTCATAAGGTGTTTTTGCAGCTGCTTTAGTTGGCACTCGGTTCAGAATATAAGCTGCTGTTTTGAGTGCTTCTCCCTAGAGTGACTCTGGTAATGAGAAATGACTAATCATACTCCTTACCATATCCTTAAGAGTTCGGTTTCGCCTTTCAGCTACACCATTCATGCTAGGTAATCCTGGCATGGTGTATTGTAGGACGATTCCATATTCCTCTAGGAATTTAGCAAATGGTCATGGACGTTGTTCACCTGAATCGTCATATCTGCCATAGTATTCACCACCACGGTCAGACCTGACACTCTTTATTCTTTTGTTGAGTTGGTTCTCAACTTCAACTTTAAATGCTTTAAACACGTCTAAAGACTGTGATTTCTCATGAATAAGAAATAGGTACCCATAGCGTGAGTAATCGTCTATGAATGATATGAAATACTGTTGGCCATTCCAGGAAGCCGTAGGGAATGGTCCACAGATATCTGTATGTATCAATTCTAAGAAGTCTATAGTTTTGTTGGCACCTAATTTCTTTATTTCGGTCTGTTTTCCCTTGATGCAATCAATACAAACATCAAAGTCTGTAAAGTTAAAGGAATCTAAAATCTCATCAGACACAAGCCGCTCAACTCTAGTTTTAGAGATGTGACCTAAGCGTTTGTGCCATAATGTGGCCAAATTTTCTTTACTTAGTTTGCGTTTAATACCTCGTGATTCCACATGCAAGGTTTTGTTATAAGAAACAATTGTATCAAACAAATATAAGTTGTCATATACACATAAAGAACCGGTTCCAACAACATTTGAATTTATAGATAAACTGAATTGATTGTTTCCAAATGAACAAAAATAACTAGACTTGTCCAATAAAGAAACTGAAACCAAATTCCGTCTAAAAGACGGTACAACAAAAGTATCTGATAAATCCAAATAATAACCAGTTCTTAATAACAGCCTAAAATGCCATATCGCCTCTACTTCTATTGACTTGCCATCGCCCACGAAGATGTGTCTTTCAACATCACTTGGCTTTCGGTAGCTCAGGCAACCCTGCATAGAAACACTGATGTGAGTAGTAGCACCAGAATCTAACCACCACAAGTTTCTAGGTACTGAAGCTAAATTTACCTCAGAATAGACCAAAGTAAGAAATGTACCTTTCTTTGCACGCCAAGCGTGATACTTGGTATAGTCCTTCTTCACATGTCCAGGCTTGTTGCAAAAGAAACAACTCTCCTTATCCTACTGTTTTTTCTTTTGAGCTAGACCCTTAACAGCTTCAATATTCTTTATCTTTTTGCTCTTATCCTTAGAGATGCTAGCCAAATTAGCACTTTTGGTCCTGTCTTACTTCAATCTCTCTTCCTTTTGCACACAATAAGAAATGAGCTCATTAAGAGTCCATTTCTCCTTTTGACAGTAGTAACTGACCTTAGATTGACCATATTGTGCATGAAGTGATATTAATACCAAATGCACGAGCAAGTCATCAGACAGCTCGAGCTTCAGTGCCTTATGCTTAGAAGCAATATGAGACATTTCCATAATGTACTCTCTTATGTTTCCCTTGCCTTTGTACTTCATAGAAACCAAGCTTTGCAAATGCGCGCTTGTTTCTGCCTTATCGTTTTTCGCAAAACGCTTTTCAATTTCGACTAGGAACTCTTTGGCTTTGGTTATCTCTTCAAATACTGCACCCCTAAATGCCTCCGGAATGCCACACTTGATGATCATAAGACTCATGCGATTTGAGCGATCCCACTTCTCAAAGTTCTTCCTGTCATTAGGAGAACTTGCATCCGTAAGAGAAGCGGGCTGCTCACTCCAAAGTGCAAGCTCTAGATCCATGCAGCTGAGAACAATTTCTATGTTCTCTTTCCAATCCTTAAAGTTGGTCCCATTAAGCATGAGAATAGAGTTGATATTAGCGGATATAGTAGAAACACTAGCTGTAAAGAGAACAAAAAATAAAAAACAAGCAAACATGCTCACATTAATAACCAAATACAATAATCAACAAATTCAAATAATGGTAAGTCCCATCTCAAGATACCTAACACAACATTAATATCAAGTCTTTGGACAGTAATATTAATTATAAATGGAACTCTTATTGTAGTGATCAAACATTAACAATAATTCATGTCAAATAATAAATCTATCTTTGGATCGACTTATTATTCACATGTAAAACCTTATAATCGCCACATGTTTACCACCACAGGTGTGTATGCAATTCGGTCAAGTATTAACCTTCCTTTGGGCCGGCCAATTTCCGCATGAATTTACACACACACAAACATCCAAGATCCCTCATAAACAATCTACACAAGAAATATCACTTTGGCGACATCTTGTTTCAATTAGATCATTTAGAATGATGGACTACTTTATTTAACCATAAAAGGTATACCAAAAATATTTGAATTTGAGTTGAAATTTTTTTTAATTTATTTTATTATATTTTATAATAAATTACAAAATGGCCCTGATTATGTAAAATTATAGAAAGGTCTCTTAATTTTAAAATTACAAATCAGCCCCTGAGTATGTAAAGTTATAGAAAGGCCCCTAAAATTTCAATAATTATAAAAAACCTCAATATTTTATCAAAATCACATAATAGCCCAAAATAATTACAAAACAATCCTTTAAAAATTTCAAATTTTCAATAGAGGGGCCTGACGAAAAAATCAACATCTGATACCCAAAACTACAGACAATATTGCAGCCCCCTCAAACCGGACGTGATAATTTGGTTTGATCTATTACCCAAAATAATTTTTATTTAACTTAATTCAAAACAAGAAAGAACAAACTATACATAATATTGCTTTATTATAGTCTATGTGATGATCACAAACTCAAACAATATTCACTAAACCAATTATATCATGAGATCAAAAAACCCCAACCAAAAGAATATATCTATATAATTCAAAATAATATTTTTTTTTCATCACTATCACATGGTGAAACTCACCAAACAATACAATATATATATATATATATATATATTTATTCAATTCATGTGCCAATCGGATCCAGTAAAATTAAACACAAATAATTTCATGAAAATTATGTTTTTACAGATCCAACATATATTGACAACACAGCAGTTGAACAACACAACAAATCATCAAAAAATTTATTAAATTCTCAAGAATTGATCTTGGGTGGTTCTGATACCACTTGTAAGCAAGTTTTGATTAAAACTAATCAACATGCATAGGCACATAATCAATCTGAATCTTAACCTAAACATGTTTCTATATCATGATTAATCCAAACCCTAATTACATATTAATAACTCATATCAATTCAAGAGAAAAGGGAGATAATAGAAAACGGAAGTGTACCTAAATCCATTGCCGGAGTTGGTGAACAGATTGTGATCTTCCAAATTATCACGATCTATATGAACCCTAAATTTGTTCTCTGTTTCTCTGTTGATGGGGATACAGACAAAGTGAAAAAAGATCATGTAATTTGGGGACCACAACTCTAATATATAATAAGATAGATTATTATAGGTTTTACTATTTCTAATTCTGCCCCTCATCAAATTAGATATAGCATTCTGGTATCTACACATTAATTCCATAACAATTATACCCTTAAGCCTTAATACTTTAAATCTTAATTAGATCACTTTAATTTAGGCTTAACCAAAAAGAGCATAACACATTTATATTTACATGTGTGGCCCTACATGATGGAATTTTCCAACACCATCTCCTTACATTTCTACTGGTGGTTTTCAATATTATTTATTTTTATTGTTGCATTCACTATATTTACATGGTTTTATCCTCTAATATGCAATTCACACTACTATCGGACCATTTTATTGCAAGCTTAAATTTGTTATTATTATAAACTTATTTATATATAACCTATATATGTTATTAAATTTGTATTAATTTGTATTAATTTTTTTAATTAATATTTTATTTAATAACTTAATATTTTTAGAGAAAATTGTCAAATGTAGCCAAATAGATTATGGGAAAATTGTTTTTAGCTTTGTTTCATATTTTAATTGTTTATAACCATTTTGTAATAAATTCTTTCAATCCCTAGCCAAAATAACAAAATTACCCAATCAATTAATTTTTAAATTTTTTTAATTTTTTTAATTTTTTTAATTTTTTTTCCCTTTAATCTTCTTCTCTTCCACAACAAATCTTCTTATCTTCGTTATTACAATATTAAAGAATTTGTAAAGAATTTTTTTTAGTTTATTTCTTTTTCTAATATTAACATTTTAAAGAATCTGTAAATAATTTTTTTTAATTTATTTCTTTTTATAATATTAAAATTCTAAACCCAGAAAATTTGTCTTTTTATTGTATCAATACTTTTTGTAAGAGAAGACCAAGACCAGAACACAAAACGGCCGTCTTTGATGGATTCATGAGCTTTCCTTCTTCCCGTGAAATTACATTCACACAATTTTTTTCGAGAAAATCCCCTTAAAACATCTAAAAAAACCCACCTTATTTATTTATTTATTTAGAATTTGGTTTTACATTGGAATCTTTTATTTATTTATTTTTTAAAAATATTTATTTTCAAACAATTCTCTCTCACTTCGTTTTTGTGTTTTATTATCTGGGGAAAATATTTATATAATTTTAGTTGGAGTTTTTGACATTTTCTTTAATAACATTATTCAAACGCTTTATTTCATCGGCTAAGAGAATACATTCGTCTGCAAAGATTTTAATTATTAATACGCTATCCGCTCCTCCCCACCCTTGATAATATTGACAATTAATTGTCATTATAAGGAATTGAACTTGCAACCTCATATCAAAATGGTAAGCCTTTACTGCTGGACTACAACACTTGATTTGTTAACATTTGCATTATATTTATATATAACATATATGAGTTGTTAGAAATTAAAAATAAAAAAATAAAAAACTTGTTAGATAAATTTAAATTTATTCAACTAATCAAAAATCTAATTTGAATGACAAACATATATTGAAAAATATTTATTAGATTGCAAATCGTGTTTGGTGATAATGTTTTGTTTTATTTTATTTTTTAATTTCTATTATTTAATTAAATGATCAATTCCTCAAAGTGGTAATTAATTGAGATTGTGCTAATCCTAATCGAAAATGTGATAAGAGTTAATTAATTAACAATTAAGGACATATTTAGGGTTGCATATTGGGGAAATGGGGATGGATATAGGTCTCCCCATCCGTATCCTCACTTCCCAAACCCTTCCCCCATTTCTCCATTTGGAGAAAATGGGGATGGGGAATTTTTGGGGGAGGTATCTCCATCCCCAACCCCAGATCACCATTTTCCCCGTTTTTCCCTATTTTTCCCTGTTTATCCGTTCCTCCATTTCCTCATTTAACTAAAAATTATAAATTAACAATAAAAAAACAAACATTTCATATATTAATATATATATATATATATATATGTATATAACTATATAACACATTAATATAATTATTTATATATAATTATATTTATATATGTTTTAGGAAAAATGGGGAAATTGGGAATGAGGGCATCCCCATTTCAATATAGTATATATTTTATTTAATCAAAGTTTTATGTACCAGGTGTCCACTACTAATTAGTTTGGTGGTGATGGATTTATCCAAAAAATTTAATTTTAATTAATTAACTTTTAATATTTTTTAGCATATATATTTTAATTAATTAATTAATTTTAGTATATATATATATTTAATTAACTTTTCCCTTCAAATACAATGTTTGTTGGGAAAAATTTTTGTTAGCGTTTCCCTACGAATTTTGAGTTTTGTGAGAAAAGGTTACATTTCCTAACGAACTCGTTAGTGGGTAAAAGTTTTGTACCCTTAGCCGACGAAACTCATTTTGTGGGAAAAGGTTGAGAAAAATTTTGTAACCTAAGCTGACGAATTTTGAGTTTTGTGGGGAAAGGTTACCTTTCCTAACGAAACTAGTTTGTGGGGAAAGATTGAGAAAAATTTTGTACCCTTAGCCGATGAATTTTGAGTTCTATGGGGAAATATTACATTTCCCGATGAAACTCGTTTGTGGGGAAAGGATGGAAAAAATTTTGTACCCTTAGCCAATGAATTTTGAGTTTTGTGGGGAAATGTAACATTTCCCGACGAAACGTAACCTTTCGCGACGAAATGTTATCTTTCCCAACGAATCTCGTTTTGTGGGGAAAAGTTAATTGTGCCTACAAATCATGCTTTGTCTCTTAAAATTTTGTCTGGAAAGACTAAATTTCTTATAGTGAAAGCTTCAAGTTTTTGTAGAGAAAAATCGAAGAAGCGAATTTGCTTTGCTTGTTTTTTTGTTTATACTCTTATAAATCATTTCTCCATTTTAATGGGAAGAGTAACTTTCATTTTGAGTCTGTTTCTGGGTTCTATTGTTTTTGTAACATAGATTACAAATTTATATTAAGATTACAAACTTCCTTTACATGGGTTTTTTGCTATTACAAATAGCGGTTGGATTTGACAAGATCTATGAATTTTTGAAGTTGAAAATGGAAGAAGAAGAGAGAAGGAAAGATGAGGAGAAGAGATGTCGTGGAAGAGAAGAAGAGTAAAGGGAAAGGATTTTTTTTTTTTTTTAATGGTTGCTTTTATATAGGGGCATTATGGTAATAGTACAAAAATAAGGTTATAAACAATTAAAATTTGAAAGTAGGTTATAAACGATTACCCAATGTTTCAAATAGTTAAAAATGAACTTTTCCCATATTTTTATTACTCGATAACTTAAACTCATTCTGGTAATGAATGATACTAGACTGCCAAAAATATTTGTTCAAAATCGTATCCAAAAGATATGACATATGAGTTGTCAAGATTATATCACATTCAATGAGATAAAGATAGTCCAATGATATACCTCTCACATTTGTATCACGAGATCACGGGTTTCAGTTCTTCCACTTCTAAAAAAAACCTCAAATTTATGTAATACTACACAAAAAAAAAAAAAAAAAAAAAAATCATATCACTGACACTGTAATTTCATGAATTTTAGAATCTTAACAACTCACATACCTCATCATTTACACAAATATTTTTTGCATTCTAGCATTATTTTTCCTGTAATATTTTTGGATAAATATTGTTCTAATTTTAAAAAGTGGCCATCTTAAATTTGTATAGAATATAATTTTATGAGGGATAACAACACCAATATTTTTTAAAATTAATATTTAAATCAATTTAATAATTTAAAAAACATTTATTAATAAGAAAAGAATGTTAATAATAAAAAAGGACTTTTGACAACTTAGTAAAAATGCATGTTGTCAAAAGTTACCTACTGTAACGCACAAAAAATGTGTGTTGTGAATGTGACTTACATAAACACAAAAACATTTGTTGCCAATAACAAGACACATATAACAACATCAAAATAGAATATTCAACTTCTAATTTCATGACTCCTTAAATGTTTATATATTTTCTGCAATTAACAAGAATATAAGAGATTAAATAGATTTAAAGATCTAAAAAATCAAAATAATAATTAGAATATAATAATTTAGTTATTGCTATATATATTTTTATATATTGTTAATATACACATAGTTGTCTATATACAAATGAAATTTTAATTTTTAAATTAAAGTGGTCATATTAAATTAGTGTAGAAAATAATTTTATAGCTGATAACAACACCATTATTTTTTTCTAAATTAACGTTTAAATAAATTTAATAATTTAATGACCTTTGTTAATATGAATAAAATGTTGTTAAAAAAAACATTAGACTTAGTTCAAAAAAAAAAAAAAAATTAGACTTTTGACAACATACAAATGTATGTTGCTAATGATATCTCTACCACAACATACAAAAAATGTATGTTGTTAATTGTCACTCTACAACAACATACAAAAAAATGTATGTTGCTAAAGATATATCTACAACAACATACAAAAAACGCATGATATTAATGATATCTTTATGCATGTTGCTAAAGATATCTCTACGATAACATAAAATAATAGCATGTTGTGGAATACATGACTTTTAACAACATACGAAGATGCACGTTGTTAAATCCTAAAGTTTTAACAACTTTCGAGGTCGTGCATTGCTAGATACTAAGTTTTTAATAACATGCGAAAATGTGTATTGCTAAATAATAGCTTTTTAACAACTAACAAAGATGTGTGTTACCGAATCTCAGTATTTTAACAACATACAAAGTTGCATGTTGCTAAATCCTTACTTTTTAACAACATATGAAGTTTGCGCGTTGTTATATATTATGGTTTTTTAACAACGTGCAATGTATGTTGTATTAAGTGAAATGTAATAAGTGACTTTTCACAACATCCATTGATTCTGTGTTGTCATGTGTCTTATTATTGGCAACATACGTTTGTGTGTTGATGTACGTCACTTCCACAACTCATATTTTCTATTCTTTGCGGTAGGTGACTTTGCGCAACATATACCTTATGTGTGTTGTTAATTGAATGTTGTTGTAGACCAATTTCTTGTAGTGTCGGCAGTAAAACTATCGAATAAACAGATTTAGTTAGAAAATTAACCAGAATTGGTTCCAAATTCAGGTAAAATGATCCTGTACAGCTTGGTTCAGGTAACCAAGAGTACAACACCAATAAGAGCTCAAAGTAACAAGATCAAGTGCCATCATGAAAGTTTAGATATCATATGTTTATTGTTGTAAGCTGTTAGTGAACAAACGTCACTATACGTGTGGAAGGGTTGCCGGATATAACACAAATCAAACACAATAATAAAGAAAAGATAAGATGAAGAGAAGTAATCTAAATCTAATCACACACAACACAAGAATTTACGTGGAAACCTAAATCAGGGAAAAAACCACGGCCGCCAAGACGACAAGAGAAAGTTCCAATATATAATAAATTGTTACAACCACACACTCATGATTCTCTCTCTAAATAACACCCTAAACCCGATTACACCCAATGCTCACTTTTAGATCACTCTAGTATTTGCTATTTTGCTCCACCACCGATAACCTAGTTATTATGGTCTATTTATATGAATTACAGAGAGTTTAAGCTAAAAGGAAATCCTACTCCTATACATATAAGAATTCCTTGTTCCACATAAATAATATTTCCTATTTATGACAAGTCTTCTTTTAAGGAGGAATCATATTCCTATAATCATAAGAACTTCTAGAAACAACATATTTCATCTTCCATGAATATTTCCTGATTCAACGCATTCTTATGGTAGACTACGATTCAAGTTGCGGTTGGCCACCCGCTTCCTAAACCGTGTTGAACTTGATCACTTAGAAAACCGTGATCCATACGCGACATCACTAGGATGACTATCACCATGACTGTTGTCGGTACCGCTGTTGGTGCCTTTGCTTCCACCGCGGTCTATGCCATGAAATACCTGCTAGAGTGTACCGCTCCCTATGCCGCGGTTGGTGCAGCTTGTCCGCACCGCAATTTCTGCCAGATTCCGTTTCTTCAGTTCTTCTTCGATCTTAAAGCCTCCCTTAAACATAACCCCATCCTTCTAAACGCTCTCAAGTCTCCCGGAAGTCTCCGCATTGGTTGTATATTATTTGATAATCATTGGTAATTCAAGCCATATCCAACATAAGCAACCGACATTAGCTTACAATTAAGTTTGTCAAAGCAGTGTAAAATAACCCACAATTAAGTTGTTAGTAATCGATGGTTAGGATTACAAATTAAGGAGTTTGTTAGAGATGAATAATCTTGATTGACGAGAGCTCTTGCATATAAAGGACACAACTATACTTTCTGGAATATCGATCAATGAAAAAGTTTTTATCTCTAATATCTCTTTACTACCATTATTACGAATTTGTAAGCTTCTCTTTGAGCTAGCTTTCTGTTGATTTCACATATAGCTAAGCTTGATCTACATCTTAGATCAACCTTTCAGTATGGACCAAGTATGATATTTTCTTAAAACACTAATGTTAGACAAACCCAAAAAAATTATCCCAAAAACCAACTCGAATGATGTAGCAATTGGTTTATTCATTAACCACATCATCTTATGATTTGTATGGTGATGACAACTCACTTGCCACATCGATTGGGTTGAATTTTGAGTTAATTATTTGGATTGTATATTATTACTCTTTTAGGGCTCATTAGGTGTGCGGGATATAATAAGATTATTTTCATAGGAATGGATTGAATTGGATATGATTGAACTAAATTAGTGTTGTGATGTGTTTGATGTAGTATGAGATTGGATTGAATTAGTCTCATCTCTTGTTTGGTGTGGTAAGAGATTGAATAAAAATAAAATAATTTTATCATATATTTAATACAATGTGTGAAATTGATTATTCTAAAATAAAATAAAATAATTTCCAAATAAAATAATTATTTAATTTTTTTTAAAAATAAAAATATTTAATATTAAAGAAAATAACATTTTTTAATTAATATTTAAAAAAATTATAATAAGATATATTAAATAAATATAAAATTTTACAATTAAATAAAAAAATAAAAGAAAAAGAATTTTTGTTAAAACAAACATGGGACTAAAAGAAATATTACATACATTCAGGGTTTTTATGATGGGGGAGGACTCGAACCTACAACCTCAGTATAAGTGTATGAGATATACTACTAGACCAACCTTATCTCGTCAAACATGAGACTAAATAGCCCAACATCACTTGGATAAATTGGTTGCATGGAATTACACTAATTAAAATTATTATTTAAATTAAATTTTAAAAAATTAAAAAATTAAAAATGTTTATTTACTTTAAATTTTTAAAACCAGTTTTAAATTAAATAATATTTATTTTTATAAACTATTTTAATATTATTTATTTTTAAAATTCAATAAATCATTTTGATAAAGGTAAAATTGTACTTATATATAATTAGAGTTGATAATAAAAAACTTAAGTTTCTATTATGATAAAAAGGTTTAAATACTTGATTTTTTAATAAAAAGTAGACACTTTAGTAAAATTATCCCTATTAAATGTCACCGGCACTAGTCACTACTCCTCCGGTTCCAACCTCTGGCCCCATACTAATAACAAGCAGCGGTGTGCCGGTGTTCAAATCCAATCTCAAATTGGCTTTCTATACTTTATCTAAGTCTAAGTTGTCTCAATTGACCAACGGCAAGCCGCCACCACATTCTTCATCATTCACTCCACAGGACTCCCACCACCTGCAGTCCATGTACTGTGAAATATTACAGCTATTACACGGATCAGATAATATATAAAATTGGGATGATTATTCATATACATAACATTAGAAGAAAACTTCCGATAAATACTTATAAAATATATATAATAGGGCTCAAAACTCTTAAGATCATTGGGATACTGTTTAAATCAGTATTATACTTATATATATATATATATATAAAATAAAGGATAATGCTTGAATACACCGGTCTTGAATCGAGAGTGATTTGGCGATAAGATGGGACCATTTTTAGAATTTTGAGATATTAGGTACAAATCAGCTATCAGAGATGTGCAAATGATTGAATGAGTCAGTAATTTAGGTGCAGTACACAAGAATCGTCCATATAAGTATATAACACTACCAAACCAAAACAAACCACACTCGTTCATTTACTTGCACGTTTCTGATGGCGGACTTGGATCTGAAACCTCAAAATTCCCAAAATGGCCCCCAACTCGACGGCAACCAACTCGTCGCTAAATCGCTCTCACGCCTCGGCGTCACCCACATGTTCGGTGTCGTCGGCATACCCGTAACGTCCGTCGCTACCCGCGCCGTCTCTCTCGGCATCCGCTTCATAGCCTTCCACAACGAGCAGTCCGCCGGTTACGCCGCCTCCGCCTTTGGCTACCTCACCGGCCGCCCCGGTGTGCTCTTAACTGTATCCGCACCCGGTTGCGTCCACGGGCTTGCGGGTCTCTCCAATGGCATGGCCAATACCTGGCCCATCGTCATGATCTCTGGCTCCTGCGACCAAAAAGACGCCGGCCGCGGCGATTTTCAGGAACTCGATCAAATCGAAGCCGTCAAACCGTTTTCGAAGCTCTCCGTGAAAGCGAGAGACATCAAGGAGATACCCGGTTGTGTTGCTAATGTTCTTGAACGGGCCGTCTCTGGACGGCCTGGTGGGTGTTACTTGGATTTACCAACCGACGTGTTGCATCAAACTATATCGGAATCGGAAGCAGAGAAGTTATTGATGTCTGCCGCGGAGGAGCAGTCACAATTGCAAAAATTGTCAAGTGGGAGTGGAAATGTTGTGAGTTCTGATGTTGAGAGAGCTGTTTCTTTGCTTAGAGAAGCACAGAGGCCGTTGATTGTGTTTGGAAAAGGTGCTGCTTATGCCCGGGCGGAGGACGAATTGAAGAAGCTAGTCGAAACCACCGGAATTCCCTTTTTGCCTACTCCGATGGGTAAAGGGTTGTTGCCTGATACTCATGAGCTTGCTGCTACAGCAGCAAGATCACTAGCGATTGGTAAATGCGATGTTGCGGTTATTGTTGGTGCTAGGCTTAATTGGTTGTTGCATTTTGGTGAGCCACCCAAGTGGTCAAAGGATGTTAAGTTCATTTTGGTTGATATTGATAAGGAGGAGATTGATTTAAGGAAACCGGAATTGAGTTTGGTTGGAGATGCGAAGAAGGTATTGGAAATGATTAATAAGAATATTAAGGATGACCCTTTTTGTTTAGGGAAGAGTCATCCGTGGGTGGAGGCTATTTCAAAGAAAGCTCGAGAAAATGTGTCGAAGATGGAGGCTCAGTTGATCAAGGATGTTGTACCTTTCAATTTCATGACACCGATGAGGATTATTAGGGATGCCATTTTGGGGGTGGGAAGTCCTGCTCCTATAGTGGTTTCTGAAGGAGCGAATACTATGGATGTGGGGAGGGCGGTGTTGGTACAGACGGAGCCAAGGACTAGGTTGGATGCAGGGACTTGGGGGACAATGGGGGTTGGTTTGGGGTATTGCATTGCAGCTGCTGTGGCTTCACCTGACCGGCTTGTGGTTGCTGTTGAAGGGGACTCTGGATTTGGGTTCAGTGCCATTGAAGTCGAGGTATGGTTACACATAATACTGTAATACTTTTATGAATAGATTCTTATTCACCAGGAGACACTTGTTTATTAGCTCGATTGCTTTAATTCATCAACTAAACTTAATGTGACTAATTTAGGTTGACAAGTCTAGTCAACAGTGATGATCTGTTATTTCTTTGCTATGATATATTTTTTTAGTGACTGAAGCAGTGTTGTGCTTCGTTAAAGCTAACCTGACTTGACCCTGTGGAGAGATAAGGATCATCTTTGTTGAAGGCTCATGACAAGATCAATGATAGTCTTTGTTTAAGCTCAGGGTTGCCATACTTTTTGGATTATTCAGTATTTACACTTGTGTTGATGTTGTGTTTCCTAATTGATATCTCTGCACTTCAGATGGTAATTTTATCTTTGGTCTTCTTTAGCTTTCGTGTTTCCTCTGTGCAACTGTAGTATTTTCTCCCGTGGTCAGAACATATAAATGAGTTATTTTTCTTATATACAACTATAAAATGTTCTTGATGTTTTATGCTGTGACAATCTTGAGTGATCAAGGTGGTTAGCTTTTGAGTAGTATGACATGTGATTATTGTAAATTGACAACGTTTTCTCGTGTAATCAGTGATACTCATAGAAGAAAACTTAGAAATTCTGCTGTGAATATGTTGGTGGTGTTTGACTTAATGACTTAACATGGGATTCCTTAGCAAGCACATTGTGATGGATTTGCTAGTTCCTCTAATATGGATTGAATTATATAGGTAGGAGAGCTGTTCCTAGTAGACTATCGTTTTGAATGTGGGTCTAAGGTATCTAGAATCCAAAATTGTATCTGTGATAGTGGCATCTCTGATAGTGAGATCTGGATATACAAATTTCTATCTGATTCCACATTTCCACCTCCAGCTTTTTTCTTATTATGCCATTGCAGTAAGGAAAACTTTAGAAGTAGTATCATTTCAAAAAAAAAAAAAAAATACTTTAGAAGTAGTATTTAGCGACAATTTAAGTAAAAGAATGGTTAGGATCCAATGGTTTTCTAAGGATCAGTTGCATGTATACATTTAGCTGTTTAACTTCGATTTTTCAGTTTAGAACTTGTGTGTATATGGTAATTCTTAGTCATAGACTCCTGGGTAGCTTTTGATGTTATGTCTTCTGCATCTCTAAGTGATAATTTTGAGCATGAAATATCAATCCCCCCCCAACCCAATTATTATTATATTTGATCATCAGATCATTAAAAAATTTCTTAAAAAATTGCTAAATGCTAACGTTGTGTATGCTTCTTCTGATTATGCAGACATTGGTTCGATATCAATTGCCTGTGATTGTGATAGTTTTTAATAATGGTGGTGTCTATGGTGGTGATCGGAGGAGCCCTGACGAAATTACGGGGCCACACAAAGAAGATCCTGCACCTACTTCTTTTGTCCCTGGTGCAGGTTATCATATTCTGATTGAAGCTTTTGGGGGCACGGGTTATCTTGTCGCAACACCTGAAGAACTCAAATCTGCTCTTGCTGAATCATTTGCTGCACGAAAACCAGCTGTAATTAATGTTATCATTGATCCCTATGCTGGTGCAGAAAGTGGAAGGATGCAACATAAAAACTGAGATAGTCTTTAACCTGACGCATTGTTTAGATCGGCGTTTCGTTTCATTTGCTATATATTCTGCTAGGCTTGTCAATAATGTACATCTCCAATGCATTAATGGTAGCTCAAAACACAAACATATAAGTTGTTTCTGTTGAATTGTTTGCACGGGAATGGTAGTTGTGTATATGCTTGGTGTAGAGGAATACCACATAGTATTTTTGTACGACAAGGATATTAAGTTGGATAGCCATTGAATGTATTGGAGCATGTAAATCTATACAAAATTTTATGAACTCTAGGTATAATTTACTGTTATCTTCTCTCTCTCGTCAATTCATAAATTTTTTGGGTTATGTGTCATTAGTTTTTTTGTTTTTGTCCAAAGAGTGAAGACTGCAAGACTGTATTGTTCTAAATTTTACCGATTTAGTTGTCATTTGTTTTTTTTTTTGTCTTTTTTGTTTGTCCGAAGAGTGAAGATTGTAAAACTGTACTGTTCTAAATTTTACGGAAGAGAGACTGAAACTTGAATGCCAATGAATATAGTGTTAACTTGTTTTTTAAAGATAAAATTGTTTGAAAACAATTAATTATTATGTTTTTCAATTTGATATTTGTGGAAATATGTTGTCTTTGTAGGATATCATAATCATAGGAAGGATATTATGATTTTTACTTTTTATTTTCAGATTTTTTTTTTTTGACATTTTAAAATTGTTCAACCATTTTCAAGAAAAAATAAAAAATAAAAAAAAAACTTAATAAGTATAATTCAAACAGTTATTTTACCAACGAAATGGACTAAGAGGTCGTTTGTTTTTTTCACTTAAAACTTAATGAGTCTGAATTAAACTCATTAAGTTGTTTTATTTGTTTTTTTTTAAGTTGTCAAACAAAAAAAAAATAAAATAAAATAAAAGACTTGAAATAAAAAATAAGAAATCTTGAATTTTATGGGTCATTTATTTTTTTATCTGAAAATTGAATAGTCTTGAATTTTACCGATGAATAGTGATTGAAAACTGAATCTGAATGACATGTTTGTTTTTTATTTTTATCACATCTGAATAGAATTTCAACTTGCTCTTTTTTTTTTTTCTTTTTTTCTTTAAATAGTTTTAAAACAAGTAATTTGATATTTATACCCTTATTAATTATTATGTATTTTCAATTTATATGATACAACAACTAAATAAAAATAATTTAACTAATCTTAAACCATTTTTATGATATAATTACAATATATTATTTGTTAATCGCCAAAAATGGCTAGGAGCTCAAAGTAGAATTTTCCACTAAGATGAGAGCTAAGAGGAAGCCGTAAAGAAGTACCCAGCCATCTCAGGAAGGAGGCTACATCGAATATAACAGGATATTACAAGAAACAAAAGATCCTGCTATCACAGACTCCGGGGTACCCCATTGCCATGTTAAGGTACCCCTTTGCCATATCTGGGTACCCCGCCTCCAAGTCCTGGTACCTCACCACCTTATCAGGGTATACCTCCGCCACTTCTATCCGGGTACCTTACTACTATACCTAGGTACCCCGCTACTATACTTAGATATCCTACCACCACCTCATCCGGGTACCTCACCACTGTATCTTGGTACCCCGCTATTGTACTCCCCTGGTACCCCGGTTCCTCCTAGAACTAATCTACCAGACAACAAGAATATCATAAGAATAAGCTACCAAGTAAGAATGTTGTACCCAGTTTCCCATATTGAACTAGAAGAGGGATGCTACACGAGTACATGGCTAGACTTCTTCTTCAAGTAACGTGGAAGGAAAGGGTTGATTCACCCATTGAAACACCATAAATGAGACCTAAAATCAAATTGATTGATTTATATTTTGAATATAAACGGAAACATGACGTCATTAAAGGGAGCCATTCCTGCGTAAATCAATCCCTCCATTAAACGCCTGTCAATTCCTCTAACACGGTTAATCAATTTGATCTAAATTAGGGGGATTTGATTGTCAAGAGGGAGGAAATAAAAAAGGACGATCGTGTCCAGAGAAGGGATGGAAAATGGAGAAGGAAAGATCCATAGTTTTTCTACTTATCGACTCGTACGATTTCACTATCTCCAACTGTGTTAGAATTCTCCTAGAGAGTATAAATCGTCATTGTATTGATATCTAGTTTGAAGGGATCAAAGAGTTGTATCTCATCTTATTGCTAATATATGAATACAGACATTGTTTTCTTCTAACTTACCATCATCCTTGTGCCTAGTTTGTTTTTATTGATATTGTACATGTATCGAGCTACGAGATACCCCTCCGGATCGAGGTCTTTCACGACCGTGGTCCCTTTAAAAGCTGTTATTTAGAAACTTACTCCGGTGACAATTTTATGGTAACACTGTTCATGATTAAGATATGATAAATAATTGTTTTTTTTTAAAATTTAAAAAAAAAACAAATAGGATAAATAATGATTTTGAAATGATTTTGATTTAAATAATAATAATAATAATGATTGAATTGAAGGTTCAAAGATGGTGTTGAGATAATGTGATTAATGTTTTTTTTTTTTTTTTTTTTGAGATGTTTATCATAAGTAATAGGTTAAAAAAAAAAAATTTGTATAATATAAAATTATGATAAATTTGAAAATATGTTATCTTTGATAGGATAATCTTGAAAGAAAATATATTAAATGCAATGTAGTGATTTGAAATTAAGTTAAAAGTCAGAATTTCTTACTTTTTATTTTAAGTTGTTTTTTGATATTTTAAGTTGTTTAACCACTTAAAAAAACAAACAAAACAATTGAATAATTTCTATTCAGATCCATTATCTTTTAAGTGTAAAAAACAAACGACCCCTTAGTTTAATTTCAAATCACTGGATTACAATTAAAATATTCACTTCCAAGTCTATCCTTCAAAGAAGATATATTTCCAAATTTATTCTAATTTGATATGATGTAGAATTCTTTCTTTTAACATATTTCTTATTTTAAACGGGTTTTATAATGAAAAAAAAAAAAAAAACCATAATCACTTCTCATATTGAATTTTTCATGGGATTGAACAATTGAATACTAAATCCTAGTAAGATCTCTGAATTTTTTTTATCGAACTATTCATCTAGTGCTCAATAAATTTATCTATTATATTGAGTAGATTTCATGTCTTGAAGATGTTTTAGAATAATTATATATATATATATATATATATATATAACACCGTGTATGAAATATTGTGATTGTAATTTGAAAAGGTGTGATCCAAGCTTCAATCTCAATATTTTCTACACAGTGTACGGGAACACTGGTGTTCTATAAATTGTCCAAATATATATATATATATATAGAGAGAGAGAGAGAGAGAGAGAGAGAGAGAGATGCATAAAATTCAATCAATAACCTTTTTTCTTTTTATTTGGCTTCTGATGCATATTGAACTTGAACTTTTTTTTAATAATAAATTGAATTTGAACTTTGTTTGCAGAAGAACATACAAAATCTTATAAAGAATGACGTATGTTAAATTACTTCTTTTACTTAGGGGTCGTTTATTTTTTCCACTTAAAACTTAATGGGTCTGAATCATAATTATAAAGTTTTATTTTATTTATTTATTTATTTATTTATTTATTTTATTTTATTTTATTTTTTTAAGTGGTTAAACAACTGAAAATAAAAATAAAAAATTCCGACTTTTCACTTAATTGCAAATCACTGAATTTCATTAAATGCAATCCAAAATCTTTTCTTCCAATATTATCCCCCATATATAACATATTTCCAATTTCATCATAATTATATATGGTATAGTAATCTTTATTTTAATATATTAATTATTTTAAATAGCTTTAAAAATAAAAAGAATCATAATCACTTCTCATATTAGTGTTTAATATCAATACTTTATTATGATATTAGGGTGATGTATTTATATATTATTATTATTTTTAGAATGTTTTGTATGAGTTTTTCTACTGCTCCTTTTATTTTTTGAAAAAAAAAAAAAAACCTTTTCTTTTCTTAGTAAAAAAAAAGTTTGTTTGTAATCGAAGAAGAAGATCATGATCATATGTGTTCTATATAATTATTAGTTTTGGATTTTTTTTTTATTCCATGTTATATGTATAAGTGTTTAACATGGGTATAAATGTAAAATTACTTATTTTCAGATAATTTTACTTTTAAAAAACAAACGTGTTGACAATACATTCAGATGTGAAAAAAAAAAAAAAACAAACAAACAAACATGTCATTCAAGTTCAGATTTCAGTTTCGATTTTGTTTTTAGAAAAATTCAGGGTTGTTCAGCCTTCAGACAAAAAAACAAACGACCCCTTAGCATGAGTATAAAAGTAAAATTATTTATTTTTAGAAAATTTTATTAAAAAAATAAATAAATATATTCACAGTACATTCAAATGTGAGGAAAAAAAAAAAAATATATATATATATATATATATATCATTTGGGTTAAGATTTCAATCCCCATTTAGTCTTCATAAAAATCTAGGACTATTCAACCTTAAGACCAAAAAAAAAAAAAAAACCGACCTATATGAGACCTTATTTCATTGGTAAAACTATTAAGGTGTGTCTAAATATACCTGGGGGATGGGCTGAATAAGTTTTAATCAAGTTAATTACCGTCTTTTCTTGATTAGTCAATATTATATAAAACACCAAATCTAAGCAAAATATTCTCAACTAAATCTATGTGTGGAAAACAATAAATTGCATGTTGATTGATTTACGTGAGAAACCCACGACTGTGAAAAACTCACAGGCTAATATGCTAGCCACACATGGTCCTTAAATCCACTACTTGAATGAAAGTTTATAACCTAAGTTGACCTCAACCATTCTTGGTCACTAACCCTTCCACTCTACCCATCGGGCCTTTAATAGTGATTATAGACATACTTGCTTATGCACTAAGCTACTTAGTCACAATGCTTTAGTCACAATGAAGAGAACACAACCTATGTGTATATCAACTTACCAAGTCATGTGTGTTGAAGAAGACCCATGCAAAGATACATTCTAGATGAATCTAGATGATGCTAGATGATGTTTGATGCACATGGAAATGAGTTTTAATGATCAAAGGTGAGTTCTTGGATGATTTTCTCACTTAGAAAATGCTTTAAGTTAAAAATACGATTTTGAACTCTTAAAAATGACCTAAGGACAAAGTAGCATATATATATATATATATATATATGAGGTTAAGTTGATGCTACATCGTTTTGATTGTTTTGATTAATTTTCAAAACATTTGCCTTGACAGTTGTACACCCGCTGTACGTATAGCGGCTGTATAGCGGGTCACTTGGAAAATGAAGAACAACACGCTGCTCATGCAAGCGACAATTGGGCGACTCAAGGGTGATTGCTCTCAGGTTTTTAAGAGCCGTTGTTCATCTGTTGTACGTACAGCGGCTGAACAACGATACACCAGCGATTTTAAAATTGATTAGGTGCCCCGCTATACGGATAGTGACTGTACAGCAGGTAAGAGCAAAATGCTCATACTGCCCCAATAGGTGATGTACATATAGCGAGCCAACAACGGTTGTACAACACCCATTACAAATGCATGCATCCTAATGCTTATGATGACATGGCAATTATCAAACAATGATACAAGCAATTATAATATGCATGAAGAGATTTTAAGATATGAATGTGCACAACATAAAACACACAAAATACAAGAAGTATTGAAATGCATGAGATGTGTGTGTGTGCAACTAAGATTCTTCAATGTAAATAAGCACAAGTGATTTACTTTTGAAGTGCTTATCATCTCGAGGTCTTGAGAGGGTCTTTGAGCTTGATCACCAACAATTAAGTGCTTAAGCTACCCTTACATTATAACTCCAAATGTGGTTTGCCACCGAAATAAGCCAATAAAAAATGAGGAACTTACAATCTCCCCATTTGGCTATTTCGTGACAAAACCACCACTCACAATTGATCCTCACAACAAATGAAACTAAAGGTCAACAATGATTTTTTACATTACAAAGAGATATTTAAAAACTAGAAATTCAAGTCTTCAATCTGTTGTAGAACAACCAATCCTTTAAAACAAAAAGACTACACTTTCCAAGATAAGTGTATGTGAGGTGATAAAGTGAAATCAAAACAAACATTTGCATTAAAGAAAACAAGCAACATCATGCAAAATGAATGTGCAATGCAATGCTCCCCCTAAATAGGTTACTCCCCTTCAAATTAGCAATCTCCCCAATATGTGAAATTTCCTTAAGCAATATAGTGTGATATAGAGGGGGATGGGGAGGGGGGTGAATAGATATAGGCCCAAATTCTTCCAAATTTGTTTTTCTCAAAACACAACAATGATATGCACACTTGGTGTATCTAACAAATAAATTGTTTTAACCAACACAAGCGGAAAGCAATATACAAGTGATGCAATCAATACAAGACACAAGTATTTTTACATGGTAAAACCTCCTAAGAGAAAATGTCCACGGTTAATACCATAACCACCGGTAAGCAATTCACTATGACGAAAATGAGATACACACTCAAGGTAATTAACACATGATATACTCCCAAAGCTCTCAACTCATAGTCTACCCTCGAACCTAGTGAATCACCTAGCCTACTTCCTATCTGAGATGTGTCCTACACCTCTAGGAAGCAACTTCCTATCCAAGACCCTCATGTCTCTATGAAGCTTTCGTGCTTGTCTATCCATATCCCCTTGATCCTAGACAAGACTTCTCTCTTAGTTATTCGGATCCCTTTAACTAAGACTTCACGTTTGACTATCCGGACCACATGTCCTAGCCAAGTCTTCTTGCTCTAAACAAAGCTTCACTAATTTTGAAAGTAACTTCAACCTTTTGTAAGGCAAAATAATCTAAGTGATGCAAATGATGCAAACACAATCAAATAGAGAAAGTTGATCACACAAACTATATGAACATGCAAGAGATACCTATAATATGCTTTCAACACACAATCACAAAACTATCTAGAAATCTAAGCATGTGAATTAATAAGAACTAGATTAGGATATTCAAAAATCACACTCAAAAATCCTAGTTCTTAAATCATGAAATTAAACCTAGAAATCATCATGAAGCACATCATACAAGTCATTTCTAGAATCAATTTCAAGTTAATCAAGTTTAGCTAAAAGATATTCAAAAATGATCACAAAGCTAAAACTCAACAATCAATCGATCTAACAAACCTAGAATGTGAATTAAAATCATCCTTAACACATATCATCTATCAAATAGGAAGATTAAATGAGATGATCAAAAGAGAAAGTGAGAAGAAGATATTTCACATACAAATGATGAACCACGAACTGAAATCTGTTCACTGCTCAAAATCACAACATTATTTGGTTATGAAAATGCTTGGGGTTTATTGCTCTCTTCAAGACCAACAATTTTTGATTTTGAATCACTTGATTCGAAGTTCAAATGAGAGAGATATGATCAAAACAAAAAATCAAAAACATGAAGAAATTTTTGCACTCTTTCTTTTTAAATTTTTTCTTCACACAAATTTGGAGAGAAGAAGGGAGATTCGGTGGCCAACCAAAGGAGGTCACATCACCCATCCATGTGAAAGGCATGTGAGCCTCATGGGACAGAGGGGTGTTGAGGTCATGAGCATCACGCGCCCCTTACGAGAGTTCCCTCCAATGACCTTTGGCCATTGCTTACCTCTCTTGCGCACCTCTCGCGTTCTTCAACCGTATTCGAGCATCCAAACTCTGAATTTGAATCTGTTTTCAGATTACAAATCATGACTGCCTCACACGCATAAGGATGACTATGAAACTTGCAAAATAGTTGTGAATTCGACTCAAAACACGACAACGAAGACAATACAATGTATGAGAATGTAAAGTAGCGTAGTTTCCTAGTGTGGACTCGAAACCTAATGAGTAAGTAACCGAAACGACTGGAACTCAATAAGGAATCATATGAGATCATGTTCAAGTCCAAAATCAATAAAACAAAAACAAATAAATACAAAGTCACACAAGTATGGTATTTCTTAGAGATAGTCCTAAAACATGCAATTTCACAAAGTTTGTCAATATGAGTTCAATGCATGTGCATAATTCAATGAGTGTGTGAATGTGTTATACAAAATGTAGAACAACGATGCAAGGACATACATGTATAAATTGTGTGTGTGTGCGCTTACGCTTTGCAAGAAAAAGAAGTGTCTTGATACCTTAGCATCCAAGTATGTGCTTTTCCTTTTGAAGACGATATTTGTATGAGAAGTTGTTTTTCTCCTTTGAAGCTTCTTTTCACCAAGAATCATCTAAACAACTAACCATTACAAATAAAGAGAGTTTTGCAATGGAATCAAGTTAACACAAATCTAAATCCTAACAATCCCCCATATGGCTATTTCATGGCAAAACCTCATCCTTACTATAAAATTTCACTCCAATAAAATCTTAGTTGATTACATTCTCTCATCCTCACATTACAAAAAGATCCCTAGACTAAAATGTCTTCAAGTCTTCATGAGTCATCACAAATCCCTTTTTGATCTTCAAAGTATCTATGAGAGAAATAACAAACCAAACAAGAGATCTTCTCCAAAGAAGAATGGAGAGATATTTTTACATACACAAATAACAACTTCCCTTATCTCAAACAAAAATGCATTATCTTAAGCAAATGAATGTTAACATTAAAGCTCTCTCTAAGTTCCTTAACATTATCAATCAAGAATTCTTTTCTTCTCCCCTTAAGATAAAGTCTCCATTAAAGTGTACACTTCTCACACATTTGGAACATTTCTCCACACATGGTGAGGTATATATTTCTCCCCCTTTTTGTCAAGGAATAGACAAATGACACATGAGATAAAGAACGAGATATTAAGCAAACAAGTCGTATAGAAAGCAAAGTTGAATAAATGAAGCTCCCTCTTAACATGTGCTCCACATTATAATCACCAAGTAGACTTGCTCACAAAGGAAACAAAAATTCAAACATTCAAACAATAAGAGAAAATATTTCATCACTTTTCAAAGTTCAAGAGAGAATCATAGATTTTCATTAATTTCTCAAAAATATTCTCACATTGCTAATGAATCAAGCATATAAGCAAAATATGTGTGTGTGTGTGTGTGTGTGTGTGTGTGTGTGTGTGTGTGTGTGTGTGTGTGAATGCTTCTAACATATATGGAAGGAGTAATTGTGATTTCAACATGCAAACCATATCCATACCAATCCATCTAAAGCATTTCCAATCTAGGTCAAACCGATATTCATCTGGAATTTTTGCTTTAAAGAGAATATATTTCAACATGTGAGCATGTGTGTGCATGTGGCTCGTTTACTCATTTCTAACAATTCGAGTATTTCACAATTCTCAACTATACTCCATTAAGTCTTTTTATTTTGCATTTTTTTTAGGCTTAGAATCAAAGATTTTCTTTTAATGATTCTTTTCAACACTTCTTTGATTTTTCTAATATAAACATATACTCTTCATGGCAACTTTCACTCATCACAATGGTATAGCCCTTTCCTACATTGGGCGGCTTCACAACCAAGGTGTGTAGCCCTTTCTATGAAGGTGTTCGTTGAGTTCTGTGTAGAGTTGAAGCAAAATTGATACATACCATAAGTCATCTATCAGGTACTAACCAATATGCTTCTAGATGCATTCATAATCTACATATTATCAACTAAAAATACTCAACTAAAACAAATAAGAGAAGCATTTGTGCACTTTTCAAAAATAAGATTTTTAACCTCAAGTGCATGATCTAAAAACAATAAAAGATACCTGTTTAAGACCATTACTTCTCAAGTGAGTAGCTCTCAAAGATATTGATATTCAAATAAAGTTTTGCTCATCAAGCCACTTACAATCACACAAATACACTAATCAACACAAATCATGCTCTTGACATAAAGTTTTTTACATTGTCCTAGATCAATCTTCTTCCTAGGATTTTGCAAAAGTGAAGGTTCCTAGTTTCTCATGCTCTTGACAAACACGGTCTTGCTTGGAGTGGAGATCTCCTTGTCATCTTCAAAGCTAAGACCTCTTTTGTCACTTGGACTTTTTCCAACTCCTAACATATGGTCAATTTTTTCCGAGCTAGAGGCCATCTTAGCCATTAACTATCTAGCTTCTTCAAGCTCCATCTTTATTCCTTGTTCATTCCTTTTAGCTAAAGTTATCACATCTCTTAGCTTATCTTCAAGTTTTTTGGATCTCACTACCTCCTCACTTAAGTGGGTCACTTTGGTTGATAGCTCAAGGTTTTCATCCTTTAACCTTCGAATCTCCTTTTTGTTCTTCATCCTTGAGCTTTCAAATTTGTTTATGTAGTCTTCAAGATCCATATTCTCCACATTTCCATTTGTGGAGTGAGATGAAAAGCCAACATCACTTGAGTCATCTTGCTATTGACTATTTTCCTCTTCATCATCAACATCTTTGCTTTTGTGGGAGGAAGCAAAGGCTATGGAGTTAGCCAATTGATCTTCATCATCCGAAGATTCTTCTCTCTCATTCGAGTCTTCACTTCCACTCCAAGTGGTGGCCATCATCTTTCCTTTCTTTTTGTTCCTCAAATTTCCACAATTAGAAGAGATGTGTCTTATGCCACCACATTCAAAGCATTGGATCCCTTTTCTTTCGTTTTTCTCTTGCCTTGGCTCAAACTTCTTGAAGGTAGTATTTTTCTTCAAGTATTGGCCTTTGGATCCAAAACCCTTCTTCTTGAATTTGACAAACTTTTTGAACCTTCTTACCATCAAGGCCATGTCTTCATCCAAGTCATCATTATCCTCCTTCTCAACCTTGGAGACTTTCAAGGCTATTATTCCCTTTTGCTTTTTAAGAGTTGTGGAGGTAGGACCCTTTCTAAACTCATAGGCTAGAAGCCTCCCAATCACCTTACTCGGCTTCATATTTTTGTAGTCACTATCTTCTTCTAAAGCCGTCACCTTAGACTCAAATCTCTTGAGAAGAGATCTCATAATCTTTTGCTTGATCCTTCTATCCGAGTAAGGGTCACTAAGTTGATGACTTTAAATCACTATGTCCATCAACTTCACTTCAAAGTCATTGAAGCATTCATTCTCCTCCATTATAATGGTCTTAAATTGAGTTTAAAGGACTTGGAGCTTGGAGTCCTTAACCACTTCGGTTCCTCCATGTGCCGTCTCTAGGATGTCTCATGCCTCATTTACAATCCTAGTGGTTTGAATCAATTTGTATTGATTGTCATCCATAGCACATAGGATGGCATGCATCTCCTAGTTGTTTCATTTTGAGGCCTCAAACTCTTGAGTACTCCATTATGCCATCGGTTTAGGAACATCATCTCCTCCTCCTGTAGGGGTCATAGTTGGTGGAGTGTAGCCATCTTCTATTACCATCCATGCACGGTCATGTATTTAACAAATATACAACTCCATCTTGCATTTCCAAGAGGCATAATTTATCTCGGTAAGTAAGGGAGGTCTTGTGCTTGAATCACCCTCGTTTCCACCACTATTCCCACTCATAATGTTTATATATGAATGAAATGAATGCAAATGTATGCATCAAACAAAAACACACAAAGTGCAAAATACAACAAAAGCAAGGATCTCCTAAATATGTCTAGGAACCCGCTCTAATACAAAAACTGTTAAAATGTGTCTAAATATACCTAGAGGGTGGAGGGGTGAATAGGTTTTATAATTACCAATTTTTCTTGATTAGTCAATATTCAATAAAAACACCAAATATAAGCAAAATACAATCAACTAAATCTATGTGCGGAAAACAATAAATTGCACGTTGATTGATTTACGTGAAAAATGCACTACTGAGAAAAACTCACGGGCTAATATACTAGCTACACACGATTCTCAAATCCATTACTTGAATGAAAGTTTACAACCTAGGTTGACCTCAACCATTATTGGTCAACCTAACCTTTCCACTCTACCTAACGGGACTTTAATAGTGATTATAAACCTACTTACTTATGCACTAAGTTACTTAGTCACAAGGCTTTAGTCACAATGTGTGTTGAAGGAGACCCATGCAAAGATACATCCTAGATGAATCTAGATGATGCTAGATGTTTGATGCACATGGAATGAGTTTTAATGATCAAAGGTGAGTTCTTGGATGATTTTCTCTCTTGGAAAATGCTCTAAGTTAAAACTATGATTTTGAACTCTTAAAAAGGACCTAAGGACAAATTAGCATATATATATATATATATATATGAGGTTAAGTTGATGCTACATCGTTTTGATTAACTTTCAAAACATTTGCCTTGACCGCTGTACACCGGCTATACGTACAACGGCTGTACAATGGGTCACCTAGAAAATGAAGAACAACACGCTGTTCATGTAGGTGACAATCAGCCGACTCAAATGCGATTGCTCTCGAGTTTTTGAGAGCCGTTGTTCATCTGTTGTACGTATAGTGGCTGAATAGCGATACACCATCGATTTTAAAATCGATCCGGTGTCCCGCTGTACATACATCGACTGTACATCGGGTAAGAGCAAAATGCTCATACTGCCCCAATATGTGATGTATACAGCGAGCCAACAGCGACTGTACGTACAGCGAGCCAACATAGGGTAAGAGCAAAATGCTTATACTGCCCCAATATACGTTGTATGTACAGCGAGCCAACATCGGATGTACAACGCCTATTACAAATGCATGCATCTTAATGCCTATGATGACATGACAATTATCAAACAATGATGCAATCAATTATAATATGCATGAAGAGATTTGAAGACATGAATGTGCACAACATAAAACACACAAAATACAAAAAGTATTGAAATGCATGAGATGTGTGTGTGCGCAACTAAGTCTCTTCAATGTAAATAAGCACAAGTGATTTACCTTCGAAGTGCTTATCATCTTGGGATCTTGAGAGGGCATTTGAGCTTGATCACCAACAATTAAGCGCTTAAGATACCCTTACATCATAACCCAAAATGTGGTTTATCGCCAAAATAAACCAATCAAAAATGAGGAACTTACAATTGGTTTTCTTGGCGCTAAAGGCATATCCAGCCCCTCCTTATGCCTTGGTCACTAGGTATGCTCGAGATGGAAACCGAGGGTACTTACCACGATCTGTTGGAGAAAAACCTCAAATGACCCGAGTTTTGATCTGGTCCACCTCATGTCCTTTAAATTCATGTCAATGCGATATAGATTCCGCTTAAGTCTTATGAATCCTTATGCATGCTTTACAATACTTGAGATTACCGCGACCTCATCACATTTTGACTAAAATTTAAAGAGAGGTTGTTGGGAAAAGGTGAGGCGGAAGCGCATACCTAATATTCACCGCAACATAAATAACGTCTACTAGCATAAAAATAAGATAAAAGAATCCAATCACACAACACAAGAATTTACGAGAAAAATCCAAAACTGTGAAAAACCACGGCTGTCAAGATAACAAAAGAAAAATATCACTATATAGAAAATTGTTACAACTATATAATTTCAATATTCTTTCTCTAACCCCACACCCTAATTACAACCGAGCCTTACCGAACACAAGCTCACAACCGAGCTTATATCCTAGTTCTCAGCTAACAGTTCTCTCTAGGTCCCTCTTGAGCGCACCCCAGATATTCCATTGATCTCCTCCCAGGTCTCCCCTATCTTGATATATTATGGGTTTCCCACCTTCGGATATCCCTAGGGTCTCCCCCTCGGATCTCCTTGGGGCCTCATTCTACGGATTCACCCACTTTCTGATGTTCTCAGTTTTCCCTTCAAGTTTTATCAACCAAAGAAGAAGCCTCACTATTTATTGGGTCACTATTATTGGCCTTTAAGGAATCAGACTCTCATTAGCAGTTAAAAACCACCTAATAAGTCTTTCCTAAACTAGTATTCTTGAAAAAAACCTTCCCCCAACAAGAAAACCAACTCCCCGCATGTTTTCTTATGTCTTCCAGGAGTTCCAGACACCCTCACGGGCCCAAAAACAGACTCCACGTGCCCAATTACTTCCGGTGAGTAATAACACATAGGTACTACTCATCAATCTTTCGGCGGCTCGTACGGGCTCATCCGGGAACGAATTCCGACGTTGTTTTCTTTGTTGGCTTCGTCTTAGACTCTTCTTTCCAATGCCACCTTAATTGCAATCATCCGAATCCATTTGAATAACTTTCATATTAGTTGAATACATTTTGTTCACTTAGGAATACAAACCAAAACCTAACAAGGTTACCATGCCACAAATCCTAATAAGATCGAGTGTCAAAATTGGATTAGTAATAAATTTTGTCGTTAACAAAGGATGTTATCTAAAATCATTCTGTAGCAATAATGGTTAAAAATACCCTCTAGTTTCATTTTTGGCTAGCTATAAAAAAAAAAAAAAATACACCATATTGTTAATTCTGTTAAGATATCTATTTTACCCTTCTATGGGTATACATAAATAATTTTCTTTTATAAAAAATCAAAAATACAAAATTGATTGAAATTCAAAATAAAATAAGATATGGATCTCTACTGTCCATCTTTAAGATATACAATGGAGATCCATCTCTTTTTATTTAGTTAAAAAAAAAATTGATGGATATCAATAGGGGTGTGTAAAAAACCGCCAAACCGAACCAATCCGCTTAACCCAACCCAGTTGGGTTTCAAATATAAAAAAATTGTTAATCGGTTTGTCATTTAACAAACCTATCAAAGATTGGTTCGGTTTGGATTGCTAAAAATAAAAATCATACAACCCACCATTCGGTTTGGGTTGCTAAAAATAAAAATCATGCAACCCAAACCAACCCATATATTCAATAAAAGTCAAATCCATATTTTCCATGCTTTAGTAACTTTTATTTATACTTATTTGCTTGTCATATAAATAAGTTTTTTTTTTTTTCTTCTCATTCATTTCCATTAATTATTTGGTACTGTACCACTCATCTTTCTTTTATATATTATATTTTGTTAATAAATAAAATATAATTATTCCTCTCTTCCGATGCATTTTAGAATATGAGTTTTATTTTCTATTTTTCTGTTATAATACTTGTTATTGTAATTAATTTGTAAATTATATAATATTTTTTAATTTCAAAAATAATTAAATAACACCAATATTTAATATTTGTATATTTAATATATATTTTTTATAATAATACAAAAAATGATTCTTGGGTTCAAACCTAAACCGATAAATCTACCCAAACCAACTTGGTTTTTTTTGGTTTTGTTTGAATCGGTTTGAAAAATCATATTGGTTTGGTTTGAATCAGCTTGACATTGAGCTTCAACCCAAACCAAACCAAACTGAAAATGCACACCCAGAGCCGGTCTTGAGGTTCTTGAGGCCCAGGGCGAAAATGTAAAAAATAGGCCATATGTGCATAACTAAAATAACAAACAAATAACAAATTAACGATAGTCAATAAAACACTGATAACTAAAATAACAAACAAACTAACAATTACAGTGAAACACTAAAGTAGAACAATAAAACCTATCAAGCATTCAAGCAACTGGATTTATCAAGTCCATCAAATTCCACTATGCCTAATTGCCTATCCCGTAAGATTGAATTTTTTTTTTCTTCTTGAAAATACAATATAAAACAATAGTTAACAAACAACTAAATTAACAGTGTTACCGGAAATATCATAAAATAAACAGATCACTACAAATAAAATTATAAAACTCAGAATTAATTCTCATATGACTGAGAATTAAATATCATCACAAATGCTATACTTAATAAATACTGATTTGTTTTCAGTTATGTGTATTCATTCTTCTTTATATTTTGTTTCCAAATAAAAAATAGACATTAACGCTACTTTTCAGATTGGTTTGAAAATTTCCTAAAAACCAAACAACAAATATTTTTAATTAAAATATTAAACTAACTCAATAAATCATGAACTTTGAAATAAAAACAAAAAAAAGAAGAAATAGAATGTGAAGATTAAAATAAATATTAAATTATAAATAGAACAATAGAACATTACAATAAAAATTACAAACAAAAACGAAATTAGAAATTACCTATGGTTGAGGAGTGAGACTGAGAGTATGGTTGAGGAGTGAGACTGAGAGTCTGATACTGAGAGCGAGAGATTTGAGAGATTGAGATGAGATATTGAGATTATGTTAAAAAGAGAGAAGGAATAAAGAGTTGAGACTTGAGATTATCTCATAGTGAGAGGGAGAGAGAGATGAGAAAAAAAAAGATTAAATATTTAAAAGCAGAAAAGTAATGATTAAAAAAATAATAAAATATAAAACTAATTATTTTTTTGTCTTAAAGTGTATGAGATGTTTTGGTTTGTCCGGTTGATTTTTTTAACATTTGGGTTTTATCCCATGTATTTTCATATATACTCATCGGTCATCACATGCCCCTTGTTGAGTAATTTTATCTTTGGCATATATACACATCAGTCATTATAGGCCCCTTTTTGTGTAATTTTTTCTTGGGCCCCGCCTCAGGCCGGCTTTATACACACCCCTAGATATCAAGAACTTAAAAAAATTTCAAAAAAAAAAAAAAACAAAATACAAAATACATTGTGGATCTTGTGCGGAGATCCATGGAGATCCAGAACCATGGGAGCCTCCCCCTACCCTAAAATATGATTTTTTTTAGTTAAATTTTACTAATTAATATTTTTATTTTTACTATTTTATCCACACTAATCTAACGGAAAATTCAATAACTACAAGAAAAAAGGGTTATTGGGACAATTTTTTTTTAGTACCAATAGCCCAAAATTCGTCCCTAGAGATCTATTGGGACGAAAAAAAATTCGTCCCAAATCCCGTCGTCTTAGGTGGGTTACAATGGCCTATTTGGGATGAAAATTCAAATTCGTTCCTAAATAGTACCTATTGCAACGAAACATAATAACTTTAAAAATTTTGACATTTTGGGACGATTTTTTACATCCTTATATATTTTTCAAGGGGACAAATTACAATTCGTTTCAACAGAAAAAAATAAAATAAAATAAGTCAACAACCACCGGTCACACACTCAACCCAGACCACCTTCATCCCACAATTATTTAAGTTTGGTGGGCATTGAACATGAGACATCCTCTAGATATGTAAAGCTTAAACCAATATACTATAACTTCAACTTTGATGTTATATGTAAAATTATTTATATATAATGTAAATATGTCATTAAATTTATTTATTTTATCAAAATTAAAATTTTAATGTACAAATAATAAAAACTATTACTAGATAATTTAAATTGATCCCAATAATCTTTATAATTATTTTATATGATATACAAATGGATATTAAAAAACTTTTATTAGATAAATATTTACTAAACTATTATTTTTTTAAATCTGATACCAATCGAGTTAATAGTCTACCAGAATTGATGAGAGATCAATTGTAACAAGAAAAAATCGGAAATGTAACTCTTATTACAGAAGAAATTTCTCCTCATATCTACGATTTAATGAGTAAAGTTGTACTTGAATCTTTATTTAAAAAAGAAGATGGGAAAAATGTCCATATACTTTGATAAAGTTGTTGATCATTTATTTTATTATTACAACATATTTTAGATTCTTACTATTATATTTATAAATAAAAAGAATATATATATTTGAAATATTACACTATTACATAAATCGGGGTTTTGGGGGAAAGGGGAGGACTCGAACCCATAACCTCGTGGTACATGTGTGAGGAGTTTTATCATCGGACCAACCTAATCTCGTCAAAAAAACAAGAAAATATATATATTGTTATGAAATAAATAAAATAAACAAGAACATAATAGCATAAATATAAAGTAAGAAAGGAGAGAAAATAGTAGCCCAAGAAAAGAGATTCTTTTATTCCTCAATACTTCTCAATATCTCATACATCAAGATGAAGGCTCTTATTTATAGTCTTACAAATCTTTACAACCATACCTTACATAATAATAGATATAAATTACAACATAAATTGACCATAAATCATTTGGGTGTTACAAGAGAAGTTAGGAAGATGATAAGCTTGATTTCTTAATATAGACATCCACTCACATTAAAACCTAGTGAAGGAAAAAGAGTACAGTATGTAAAATTTTCTCTAAAATCAATATCTCCCCCTGATAAGGTGATAAATACGCTCCCCCTCATTCTGACATAGATGCTTCAATATTTTGCAAAGATATTGCATCCTGATATTTTGTACCAAGATTTTATTTGTTGCAACTGGTAGTGTATTTATAAATAAATCTTCAGGATTGAAAACTTAAGCGTATTTTTTATCACCACCTTTTTGGAGATCATATGTAAATAACTTTAATAAAATCGATTTCTGAATTGGTCCAACTTGTTATATACAACATCATGTTGTTTTATTATAAAAACAGAAGTTGAACTTGTATTTGGTACTTCAGGACCTAAAGTTCTTCAATAACAAGAGAAGAGATTATACATCATTTTAAGTTATTAAATAAATATTGAGGAATCCATTAGATGTGTTTTATCCATGGAAAAGTACATCAGGACATTTTTCTTGTATATGTTGACTCATATTTAATGTCAAACTCATTAGATGAGACTAAATATTATTTTCCAAGGTTTTTCATCTTTATAAATTATTTCTCTGATATATATAATTTATAAACTTAGCATAATTTTTACTAAGCTTTACACAATCAACATATAATTATTTTAATCAATATTCACCATGACGAATACACTACATGCATTCTGATTGTTTAATTTTCACTGTACAAAACTTCATGTAGCTTTGAATAACTTGCTTCAGACATTTAAATCCTTCGAGGATTTTTATTCGTTGTCAAACTAGGTTTCTGCAATAAACCTTTTATATTAATTCGTACGAAAAATATTCAATAAGTTAGATGTCATCAAACATGTGGACTACAGATCCAAAGCTTTCAAGTTTTACATTAATATAGTTTTGTCTTTTATTTGCTAATAATTTCTATGTCGATATTTCTATAATTTATAATACAAGTCTCTCATCATTTTTCATAATATGCAAAACAAATAATATATGATCTCAATTTCTATACCAATATATTTCATTATGATTATGTAATTCATATGCCTCTTTAAGGGCTTATTCTAATAACTTTACTGTTAAATATATACTATACATGTCTTTTTATACAAATATCTCTCCAAGAGAAGTATAATCATATTAAATTTAATACACGTGCCTCTGCTGGGACAATTGAGATTCTTTTATTTTCTTCAACAGTCTCATAGGGGAGATTAACATTTCTATATGATTCTTCAGGATTTTGTTTTCACTTATGATACTAGCTCTTCAAGAGCCTTATATGATAAGGATTTGTCTATCACTCGAGTATTATTTTAAATATGATCATGATCTTTTAATTTCAGTTCAATGAACCATATCTTTTGAACCAAAATCTTCTTTTACTACTTTACTGTCTAACAGATGATTTTTGCTGCCATTTCATAAATTGTTCTATAGGAACAACCATCCGAGTTTATATATTGGTAGAATGCAATTTTGTTATTTTATTTGAATCATCTGAAAATTTATTTGCATATCATGCAATTCACAAGATGATGCATACCTTGTAATTTTATGTCGCTTATCAACTTATGATAATTCTCCCCCTAACGACGATAAAATTTACTTTAAGGAATTATATACATCATAATAATTTTCCACATAAACTCATTTATTTTGTCATATTGTCCATTAAGGACTAATTTACATGGTCTTATTGTCCTTTAGAGACATTCACTAGCAAAAACTAATTAGTTATGATATGGATATCCATATAAAATATTTCAATATTTTGATACATCGTTTACTTTTAGTAAAGTTTATTGTCCTTCACGGACATTCACTAACATGTAATCATATAATATAAGAATATGATAAATTCTTTTGGCACAAGACAAAATAAATGAGATATAATAAGAACTTCAATTCTTCAAATTTCATGTTCTTATGTCAAGTTCTTAAACACTCACATGTTTTTTTTTGGAACTTCTGGTTCGTGTAGGAACTGTTGGTTCATAAATGTAAAATCATATATTTTAAGTTTCGCGTTCTTAAAATAAAATCAATTAAAATAAAATCACAATTTTACTTTTCAAATGAAAATAACTGTTATTGAATCAAATTTAGAATTTCTAGTTCTAATTAAATTTGATATCAAAAATTAAATACAGAACTACAAGTCTAATTAGTTTGAAATTGATAACATCGGATTTTAATAAGATAAATATTCAGAATTTCAGATTCTGATTTGTATTAATATTAAGAGCTTTAAACCTTTGTATTTTCCTTTTCAAAAATTTGAGTAGCCAAATATTCATCTAGCAACGGAAATTTAGATCATCTTTTGATTCAAAACTTAAGGTTCAAATTTCAGAACTTCGGGTTCATATTCAACAATTTATATTCAAATTTAAAAATGTAGGTTCTCAATTGGATTTGATTTTGAAACTTCTGGTTCTATATATATCGATCAACTCCAATAACATTAAGAACCACAAAAAAATAAAACTAAATTTATTTTTTGATGTGGAAGATCCAACGTAGTAGCAACCACAGAGCATACTCATAAAATTAGTTGTGTGGAATAAATAACAATAAGTAAATTTTATTGAAATACTTACTTGGATATAATATTCTTAATTGTCAAGGAACAATTTCTTATATAGTAGATCTTCCAGATCCAACCAAATACAAAGTGTCAATTTTCATATAATTTGTTTTAACTTTGTGTCATGTATTAGCTCTTCTGGAGCGTTCATTGTTCTTGCTAAAAATCAATAAAATATTTTAGATATAGCAAGCAAACTTTTATAATTATTAGAAGGTGTATTTTACATCATTTCAATCTTCTTGCTTTGTTAAGGTGTTATCAACTTCTGGTGGAACAATTTAAATTTCTTTATAGTGATCACCTTGACATCAATAATTATTTGATTACAACAATATCCACGATCATCACGATGACTATATGTAACTTTCACTTCAAGGAATGATATTGATCAAATTGGGTGATGTCAATGATTTTATAATCAAAACTAATTATTTTGTTCAACTATGAAAACAATGATATAAACTAATAGTATATTCAAATACATACGTTATTAATATTGCCACTTCTAGAGCAAATTTAAAGCATAAAATAGTGAATTATATACTGTTGTTTCTGGAACAATATTTGAAACAATATAGACTCATTATGTTTCATCGATCATGTTTTCATCTACTTGGTGATCAAAACCATTTTTAAGCAAATATATATAAGGAAAAATAATTCGTTTATGATAAGATATTTCTATTAGAAAAGAACAACTAGACCTTTTTTTTTAACAAATAAAATAAAATATAATTCATGATATATCATACAACTTACTAAAAACAACAACAAATATCTAGCATGATATGAAGTTGTTTTCATGATTTGTTGCAACTTGCAATTACAAGTTTAATGCTAGTATAAATCAAAGCAATAAGAAAAATCTCATATTTGAAAGAATAATGAAATATAAATATTATATTACTAAAACCACATAAATGTAAATCAACTTAAAATAAAACCAACGATTTTAAATTACAAAAATCAATGAACCGTAAAACTATATCACATGGTGAATAAATTCAAATGTTAATGAATAAACAATTGAGACATTTCGTGATTAATAGGTATGTGAAATATGAAAATTTATATTTTTCTAGTATATGAAAATATAAGATTTCACACTTTACATACTTTAATAAAGAGGAAGAAATAAAGAAGAAAAAATATTTCATTCATAGTAGTTGGGTCTCTTAATGTGAAATATAAATAACTAATACAAAATAATATATCAAAAATGTCAGATTCATGATCATGTGAAATATAAACAACCAATTATAGATAGATAGATAGATCAAAAATGTTTGAAAACAAAAGGCACTGTCGAAACTTAATGTTCTATTATATCATAACTTTATATTTATGATTTGCAATTCTAGAACTTTAGGTTCTAAACAAAATTCATATTTGATGAAAATATTGAATTTCATCGAAATTTCAAGTTCATATATAAACTTCTTATTTATAATCGAAAACCGTGAATTAAGAACTTTGGGCTTCAAAATTAATCACACCTATCGAAATTCAGAACTTCGGGTTCTTATTCGATAATTCAAAATTTTCATATTTTGGTTTGATTGCAATCCATAATTTCAAATGAGATTATGTTAAACTTCAGGCTTTTTGATTTAACAATTATCTGGTATATATATATATATATATATCAGATTGAGCTTCAGGCTCTTTGATTTTGCGATCTTTGGGTTGCAATATACTTAATTTCATTTTTGCAATCTTCTGGTTGCAATACAATCATTTAATCTTTATTTTCTTTTATTGGCAACCCAATAAATATTAAGAATAAAATTAAGAAGAGAAATAATATAAACCATTTTTTTTCTTAGCCAAAATTAGAGAAAGAAATACTTTACAATTGCTTGGATCTCTTGGTCTCATCAAGAAATTGTTATCTCTTATCACTTATCGAATTTGGATCATATGACATCTTGTCTTCAAACAATAAACTTTCAAATTTGTAACCTGAAACATATAATGGTTAGAGACTCGTGCTGATAACGTGTTATAAAATAAATAAAATAAACAAGAATATAATAGCATAAATATAAAGTAAGAAAGGAGAGAAAATAGTAGTCTAAGAAAAATATATTCTTTTATTCCTCAATACTTCTCAATATCTCATACATCAAGGTGAAGACTCTTATTTATAGCCTTACAAATCTTTACAATCATAACTTACACAATAATGAATATAAATTACAACATAAATTGATCATAAATCATTTAGGTGTTACAAGAGAAGTTAGGAAGATGATAAGCTTGATTTCTTAATGTGGACATCTCTCACATTATCCACATTAAAACATTGAATAATGAATTCATAACATATATATATATATATATATTATGAATTCATCAATAGTAATTAATATAAAAATGTGTAGAAAATTAATTAAGATTCTCAATAAGACTAAATAATTATTAAATCTAAATAATTTTTAATAAAATAAGGAAAAAATAATTTGGTACAAAAACTAATTTGTCCCAATAGAGGACCTATTGGGACAAAATATAATTCATCCCAATAGATTTTCTATTGTGACGAAAAATATAGTCCTTACTCCATATTGCTTATAGTTTTTGGGACGAATAATTTTTTCGTCCCTAAAAATCTTGTCAGGTTTGCACTTTTTAGGGACAAAAAATTTATTTCATCCCAACAGACAATCTATTGTGACGATTTTTTTTTTCCTTAAAAGTTTCGCCAAGTTTGCAATTTTTAGGAAGAAATAATTTAATTCTTCCCTAAAAGTTTTGTCCCAATAGCCATTTTTTGTTGTAGTGAATATTTTTAAAGGTTGTGTGCATTAGTCTATTAGTTGAAGGGAAAGTATCATTTTTCTTCCCTATATTTTGACCTATTAGTAACCCCTCTCTGCCTTTTCGATAAAAAAACACATTGGCCATTAAACTCGAAGGGTAAAATAGTAAATGTCAATGAATTTTAAATATATATATATATAAACCAAAAAAAAATATTTTGTAAAACTAATTAAAATAAAAAGAAAATATCTTCAAATTCCAAACTCAAAATAAAAAACTTCCACCGTTATGCAAATTCAACAAAAAATTCAACACCACTCATCATCATAATCTTCCACAAGTTTTCAACACCCAAACCCTAACCTAATCCACCACAACTCAAACACTCTTACGATATTTGCAAGAGTCAGTTGTTAGACTAAGTTAGAATAAGTTAGACTCGGTTGTTAATAAGTTAGAATCAGTTTTTAAGTTCAATTAATGGGTGCCTTATTGTGTGTTCCACTACTCCACCACTCCACCACTTTCCTTTTTAATTGAATTATCGCTTCTATTTTCTAGCATTAGTGGTTTTATGATTTGTTGTCAATGCCAAGCTTATATATAGCCAGACAATTGTTGAATGAGAGATATTGAAATATATGACAATTATCCTCTCTGTCTCCCTTATTTTCTACTTTCTAACTATATCTCTCTTAGACTTCTTCTTCTTCTACAATTATATTCTCTATCAAAATTATCCATATCAGTGGAATCAAAGCACGGTTCCGATCGTGGGCACTCATGGAAAATCCAATGTGAAATTCCGTAACGAAGTTAACGAGATCTTAGCTCACCACGAGTCTAGATTTGATAAAGTTAACTCAACTATGTAGACCATTTTAACAGAAATCCAATCCTTACGAATCTCTTGTAATCTAAACACTACTAACATAGACACCAATCCTTTTGCTCCAGGCGAATCTTATCACAACAATCGACCACATCAACTTACCGCCACATATACCAACACTGCTCCTGACTGAAACCACACACGCCTAAAACTCTCCTTTCCAAAGTTTAGCGAGGACGATCCGATTGGTTGGATTTACAAGTCAGAGCATCATTTCTACTTCAAAAATATTGCTCCTGCTCAACAAGTTCAGATGGCATCCTTCCACTTAGAAGGCATCACCCTATAGTGGCATAGGTGGTTGACGAAGTTTCGTAGTCTTGTCACTTGGGATGAGTTTACCAAAGTTGTATTACTTCATTTCGGCCCAACTGATTACGAGGATCCCTCGAGAGCTTTGATTCGCCTCAAACAAACCTCTATGGTTGCCGCCTATCAAGAAGCATTCGAGAAGCTATCACATTGGGTTGATGGCTTACTTGAGAATTTTTTAATCGGTTGTTTTGTTGCAGGTCTCAGAGATGAAATTCGCTTGGACGTTAAAATCAAACAACCTCAAACATTAGCAAATATTATAGGCATGGCTCAACTCATCGAAGAAAGGAACCAATTACAAAGGAAAACAAACCAGACATCTTCACCAACTAATTCAATTGGATTGTTGGGACCTCCACCCAACCAAAGATTGACCCAAGACTCACCTAATCCTTCGTATTCATTCAAAAAGATTACCGGTTAAGAGACTAGGGACCGACGAGAGAAAGGGTTGTGTTTTTATTATGACGAGAAGTTTGTTCCAGGTCATCGTTGTTAGTTTCCTCAATTATTCA